>CM053790.1:518096784-518664284 GCA_028749045.1 Cupressus sempervirens
GTGAGAGAGAATTATTTCAAGAGATTTGTTATGTTGTTGGAATAATTTTGCACTTAGATATCCCAACTAATTACTCTTAGAGACTTGAGGCTCTGAGCATTGTATTGCAACTTTGTTGTTGGCAATATAACTGGGCCTGAATTTGGAGTTGTGAGTTTTTTGAAAGGGTTTCCCATGTATATCTAGTGTTTACGTGTATAATCCATTATATTTTTATATTTTTTTAGAGTAAAGTATTAATTTGATTTCATTTATTAAACCACCTTTACTCCTTACTTAAGATTTTACTTTATGCATATGCATTCTCAATTGATAATTAAATATTAATTATTAAATGTTTTTGAAATAAAAAGTGACCAAAACTAGTGGGTCGACCCTTACAAGCAAAAAGATGGTAACTAGCACATTACTAGCCATGTCTAATAGCAAGCAAAAAACTAACTAAAGTTTCAAAAAACCAAAGATCCTTCAACTAGTAACTAAAAAACATTATACTAGGAACAACTAAACTAAAAAGACTAGAATATCTAACTACGAAAGTTCATCAAGATAATTGTTGGCATAACAGGCCAACACCAAGTCTTAAATACAACTGGATACTAGCAAAACCAAAAATAGCAGATAAACATAAAAGTCTTGGATCCGAGGATCTCATTAAACTAAAAAACTCAATTTTCTTTTTTATCCTTCCCCTTTGTAGCCAGTAGAATCTGAGCCCAGTCATCAGCAAGGAATTTGAAGAGAAACTTATGGTCCTCCATATCCATTCCCATATCCTCCTTTTCCTACACTAGTAGCTAGAGGGTGGTGGTTGTGGCATGGGTGACTTTGAGGTTAAATTTAGAGAAGGTGAAGAACCCTTCCTCTAAAACTTTAACCCTCTTCTCTAGTTTGGCATACTACTCCACCTGTTCCTCGGTCTCTTCCTCGATTTCCATTTCCACCTTCTTTGTTTCCTCCTTGGTTTTCTTGACCTAGATTTTATCCTACAAATGCTTTGGATTAGTAAAAACCTTAGAAATATCCTTGGTTGGGGATGAGAAAGTTATGGGGGAGGTGTCCATTTTTCTACTTTCTTCATAGAAGGTTATGGGCTGGAGGGAGAAGCTTGTAGACACATGTGCGATCTCTATGGTATCAGCATTACCGGCATAAACCTGAGTATATGCATTATCAAAAAAATTATCTTCCAAGTTCATACTTGTTTCCACCTCCTCCTTACCTTCTACTTCTTCCTCACCCCTTTCTTCTTTATTATTTTCTGAGTTTTCCTCCTCAACCTCCTCCACCCTGAATCTATTGGATTTCTATTTATGCCTTGCCTGGGATTGGGCAAGTCTACTAGTTCTCTTCCTTGTCTTACCTCTAGCCTCCTCCTCTGAATCCTCTTCATCCACCTCTATGAATTTTTCAATTTGTATCTTTTTATTACCCTTTTGTTCCATAGCCATATTAGGTTTTTTCTTTTTCTTGTTTTCTCGACAAGGGGAGGGGTGGGGGATGTGAATTTTAGTACTAGTACTAGTGCTTAGAGGTTAATTCTAGCAATGGCATTGGTTGTTAACCACCACCACCCTCTAGGGACATAGGGCAAGGTGAAACTGGTAGAGGAAAAAAATTAGTCCTTGATGAATTATGATATAGTTTTTCCTTTTACTTCTCTTTTCCCTAATATCCACTACCATATCCTCAATAGAATGCAGAAAATAAAATGGGATAGAAATGAAATCCCTATTTCTAAAATGATTTATCAAAGGGAAATGGTAGTAGTAACACACACCAAACCTACCCTCCAACATCAGATATCTCATTAGGACCAAGCACACATCATCCAATGGAGCTAGCAGCTTGTCCCTTTTAAACCCTCCTCTATATCGAACTAGATCCTCATTTTTCGCAAATAAATTATTCATACTAGCCTCGTCTGTGGTTTTAGTGACCTTTCTCCATTTTTTCCCTTTCATTGAAAGGCCAGCTGCCATGGCAATCACCTCCTCAGTCACTTGGAAGGTGATTCCATTAATGATGACCTTACGGTCGTTCCAACCATTAACAAATTGGACGGCACAATTTTCATTGTATTTCGCCATTGAGTACAAGTAGGGCAGAAAACCCCCTTCTTTCAACAAAAACCAAGTGGCCATCCTATCTTTGAAGTTCTCTATCTTCATGGGCTCCAACCTATTCAAGTCCCTACCCATATTGATTCCACCTATTTCCGCTTCCCCTTCTTTAGTAATTAGCATTTGAACTTCCTTTTTTGTGATATCTCTATAACTACTCTTTGCCTTAAACCCTTTAACAATAAACCAAAAAAAATTCTAGACCCATGCATGATAAGTTTCAAAATCCCATGCTAAATTATTATGGGATTCATGATTCTATAGCATCATAATTTTCACACCCTGAAAATCTTTGACAGTCTGATAAATTATATCTTTTGTACTTTTAATTGGGGAGTAATTTGAAATCCATGATGTGTTTTCATAATTATGAAATGACATCCCTCTTAATTTAAATTCACTCCTTTTTCTTTGTATGGCCACGTCTGTTCATTTCCAATAGACCTTTGTTAAATTTAGCAGACATCATCACATAATTGGCAAGATTGAACTCGACTTTAAATTCAATACTCATAATTAAATAATATTCCCACCTCTTTCTTTGGTTATCAATGACTTAATATCATCATTGAGATCTACCATATTCCTCTAGCACATGATTGCCATTGATTTAAACCCCATAGCAGCTACCGCATCTGCCACCTTATTTCCCTCCTTGTAAATGTGCTATAGGTGGACACTTTCCATCCCTTCTAAAATCTCCTTGATATCCATAATGATATTTTGAATATTCCATCCTGGTTGGGAGGCTCCCTTGACCATATTGATGATTAATTTGGAGTCCCCCTCAATTTTTATTTTCTTAATTTGAATTTCCCTAATCAGCTGAAGGCCCCAAAATAATGTCATTACCTTAGCTAGATTATTGCTTCCGTTTCCCACTTTCCTAGCATAGACCAATAGTGCATCACCATTCTTGTCCCACAACACTCCTCCCGCTGCTCATATACCTACCCTAGTAGCACCATCGAAATTCAATTTATAATGTGAAAGGATAGGTGGTCTCCATCTCATTTGTTGTCTCTTGAATGTTTTTGAATTATCAAAGAGGAAAAAATCATCATGACAGCCCCAATTTTTAGAAATTAGTCCTTCTTGTCTACTTGGTTCCTCCTTTGGCATCTTACATTTAGCCACTCTTAAATTTTCTTTCAACAACTTCTCCATTATTCCAAAGACCACCTCCACTAGTTTTTTCTCCTCCTTAAATATTTTTTTATTTCTTTCTTTTCATATGTGCTAGAAAACATATGGTGGAATTATCTTCCATAGAAAATTCAATCTAAGGTGAACAAAAGGACAGCTCTAGTTCTCCACAAATTGTCCCAAATTGTCATTCATAACCTAGTTCAACCCAAATCTCTCCCAAACCCTATTCCAAATCTCTAAGGAAAACTAGCATTCTAGAAATGGGAGAGTTATGGTTTCCTCCATTTCCTTGTAGAGACAACAATGGTTTGTAATATAAAAGCCTTTTTTTTTTTCAAATTGTCCAATGTTAAAATTTTGCCATGTTGAGCTATCTGCCAAAAGAAATTTATTTTAGGAATAAGGTTACTAATCCAAACCTTACTCCACAATTTTGGGCAAGGATCCTTGCTAAATAGGTATATGTAAGCTAATTTAACTATAAAGCTACCACTTAGAGTTAAATCCCAAGCCATAGTATCCTCCTAGAAAAATATAGGGGGTCTTTGTTCCCTAATCAACTCTTCCAATTGTTTGTGAAGTTGAATGTCCTCTTGAGAGTAAATTTCCTTACAAAGCTTCCTTCACTTCCTCCCCTGGTCAATATAATCTCCAACTTTATTTCCCACATCTTCTTTAAGCAACTCCATTAAGCTTCTAAATTTGTTGAATACCAGTAGTTTCCCTCCCATCCACTTGTCTTCCCAAAACCTAATGCTAAAACCATTTCCCATAATCCACCTTGTCCCTTCCATTAATAATCCTCTACTTTTGACTATATTAATCTAGATTTTAGACCCTCAAGGGAGGTCATTATTAAATAGATTCTAATTGAAAGGGGAATTGATAGATATTTAGCTTTCATAATCTTACCCCAATCTATATTGTCTTCTCCTAATCTCTAGCCAATCTTTGTGAGTAGAGCCTTGTTAAGGTCTCAAAGTCTTCTTACTCCCAACTCCCCCTTATTCTTTGGTTTTCACAGCTCCTCCCACTTCACTAGACTCACTTTATTTTATTCCTCCATCCCTAACTAGAGGAAGTTCCTTTGTATCTTCTCAATCTTCTCCACCATGTTTTGTTTAATTTTGAATAAGGACAAGAAACAAATTGGGATACCCTAGAGAGCCACTGAAAGCAACTGTAGTTTTCCAAAATTACTTAGTACCTTCCCTTTCCATCCTGCAAGTTTCCTCTAAATTCTCTTCACTATCATGTTATAGAATTCATTAGTCACTTCTTTAGTGGTTAGTGGTAATCCAAGATAAGTATTTGGGAGGCTGGTTGATTGGCATTCCAAAATATTCCTTATCCTCTTTTGTAATGAGGCATTAATATTAAAGAAATAAATCTTAATCTTATGATAATTGACTTGCTGATTTGATATTTCTTCATAATTGTGTAGTATAGTCTTCCAAGCTTGAGCCTCTATAATTAAAGATTCTCTAAATAGGAATGTGTCATCAACAAATTGATGTAGGACTTTAGTATCTTCTATAGTAGTAGGCTTAACCCCTTTAACACAACCAATATTCACAAGTTTATGGAAAGACCTCCCTAAAACTTCAGAAATCATAATGAAGAGGTAGGGGGGAAGTGGGTCACCATGCATTAGTCCTTTCTCCACTCCAAAGTTTCCCCAAGAAGAACCATTTAGGAGAACATAATATTGAACTGTGCCAACCATCAATTTGATCAGGTTTATAACTTTGTTACTAAACCCCACTCTTTTGAGTACCTCATAAAGGAAATCCCACTTAACCTTATCACAAGCCTTGGAGATATCCAATTTGAATGTCATCCCCAATTTTTTGTTTTCTCCATTGAGTGAATAAATTCGTGTGTGGTTGTAGCCAGATCTAGAATCTATCTTCCAAGAAAAAATTCTTTCTATGGACTACCAATTATTCTTTCAAAAAAAGGCTTTATTCTATTCACCAAGACTTTAGCAAATATCTTATAAATAGTGTTACATAAACTGATAGGTCTAAAATCTAGGAGGGACATTGGTGTGGGGATTTTAGGCACTAATGTGATAAAGGTCTTATTGATCCTTTTTAACATCTTTCCTATTTTGAAAAAATCTCTAGTAGCCCAGACCAATTCAAGTTTAACAACCTCCCAAAAATGCTAAAAGAATGTAGGGGGGAACCCATCCAGACACAAAGCCTTATAAGCTTTTTATAGAAAACACCGCACATTTAACCTCATCCTCTGTGATATTGCCAAGAATGTGGTTGTTCTCCTCCATTCCTTCTTTTGATCACGGGATTTGCAGCTTTATTGTTCTTGACATAAGCCTTTGCAAAGTATTCCACCACATGTTTTCCCATCTCCTTCTGAGCCTTAAATATCCTTCCCCATCCAGCCTATTAATAGTGTTTCTTCTTTTATGGTTAGAGGCTGACCTATGAAAGAAAGTAGTGTTCTTATCCCCTTCCTTAAGCCACTAAACTCTTGATCTTTGTTTCCAGAAAATTTCCTCCCTTAAGAGAATATCCTTCCACTTTTTTGTATATTCCTTCTCTTCTTGAGTTGCATTGTCCAGGTTGATCCCTTCAGCAATCTCCCCTTGGAGTTTTTTGAGCTTTTCCTCCACTTCACCTTTAGTTTTGAACATGTCACCAAAAGAGTCCTTAGCCCAAATCTTCACATTTCTCCTTATGTTGTCAAGCTTTTAGGTCAATCTGTACATTGTAGTGCCATTTATCCTTATATTCCATCAATCTTGAACTCTCTCTTTGAATTTTGGGTGAGACTACCACATTATTTCATATCTAAAAGGTTTCAGCCCACTTTTCAAAACATCCTCCCACAGGAAGATTATAGGGTAATGAGCTGAAGCAGTTCTAGTAAGATTCTCAAGATGAGATTCCCCAAGCCTATTATAGTTCCCTATCACCAATAAACTATCCAATCTAACCTAGATAAGGTCCTTTCCCTTTCTATTATTAGTCCAGGTATATGGGTTCCCTCTCAGTTCCACCTATATAAAGTCCATTCTGCTCATAAAATCATTAAGGTCTTGCAAGCTTTCTAGGCAGCCCCTATTTCCACCCAATTTCTTTGAATGATATAGGGGGGTATTAAAATCTCCCATACACATCATTTTTTTATTCTTCATAGTTTTAGTAATCTTGGCCAATTTATCATACATTTCCTTCCTTCCTAGTTTTCTATTAGAAGTATAGATATTGATCAACCCCCAACAATGAGTGCTAGAATGGAAATCAATAAATATAAAAATTATATCCTTCCAAAATGCAATTCCCTTCATGGAGTTCAAATTCCACATAGTAGAAATACCCCCTGAGGCACCATCAATATCCCTATGTAGATACTTAGCACCCAACCAAATATGACTAACTATTTTATCAAAACTAGCACTAGATACTTTAGTTTCTTGTATTAAAACATAGTCAACCTTTTCCTAAAATATGTATTTTTTCAGAGCATATTTCTTTTGAGGGTTATTTAACCCCCTCACATTCCAAGAGAGGAATTTCATTTCTTACCTCTAGTAACTATCTCTAGTGTAAGTTTCTTACCACTGTCTACATTCCTTGCTGCTTGCTTTGCCCCAGTTGCTCTGTTAAGTGGTCTTCTAGCTATCCCACAAGCTCCTACATCTACCTTCCCACCCCCCTTGACCCTCCTCTTCTTTTTTTGAACCTCCCATTCCCCATTATCCTCGTCATGTAGTGAGGTAGGGCTAAGCTCCTTCTCATCCTTATCAATGCTTTCCATCACTTTTGCTACATTCTTTGTTGGGGAAGCTTTAACCATCATTAATGGGGTACACATTCTCTCTTGAGTATCATCACCTACAACCATAATTTCCTATTTTTTTTCACCTCCCTAGATTTTTGGGGAGCTAGGAAGAGGGTAGGGAATCTCAATTTCAACTTCCTCCAGCAGTGTCCCATCTCTAGGCCCCCCCATGGGTGAACTCAAGAGTTCCTTGAACTCCCTTCTAAAGGTATATTCATCCATTTTCTTTTTATCCTCTAAGGCTTTCCCCTCCCTAGGGACATTTTTTTCTAGAGTGGAAAGCACTAGGGGAATCTCCATAGAATGAATTTCCATAACCTATTTTGGGGCATCTAAAGATTCATTGAATGTTTTCATAGCAATCCCTAGAGAGCCCTCCTTCTATTTGTCCTTCTACAATTGGATCTTGCAATCAAAAATAAGGTGTCCAAAGTTACCACATTTTCATATTCTATAGGTTGGACTTTCTCTCCCCACTTATTCTTCAATGTAACCATAGTGGGGAGTGCTTGATTCAAGGCTACATTCACACAAAACTTTGTGTAAACCAGCTATGTTTTTTGAATAGTCACCTTGTTCACTGTGACAAAATGACCAAAAAAATTCCCCACCCACCTTAGAATCTTATTATCCCAAAATTCTAGGGGTAGATCAGGTAATCTAACCCAAAATAGAGCAAGTTTTTTTAACTCTGCACTAGCATCACAGCCTAGATGCCATTTTGTTAAGGCTAGACAATGCTTCCCATAATACCAAGTACCAGAGAGAATGAGGTTGATATCCTCCTCCAAGGTGAACTTAAAATAGAAGAGGCTACTAGACATTACAGAGACACCAACACTTCTCCTGACCTTCCATCTCTGACTAACCCATTTATGCAACATCTTGATTGTAGGTTGAAATGCCACAAATCTACCAACAACACATAGTTTAAGACTAGATGTCACATTGTTCACCAAACAATCCAGAAGGGAGATCACAGGGCCATTTTGACCATGGGAAATCTTGGGATCCTCCACAATGACATTAGTCTTTGAGGGTCCAACAAGCATGTTCTTCCAACCTGATAGGGTATCATCTATCAGCTTCTGACCACCCTTTAGTAGACAACCAACAGGGCCTCCACTATCCAAAGTAGTAGTGTCAGCAAGAATCTTCCCATTGACCCCAGTGGTCCCACAACCATCCAATTTGTCTTCCAAATCTCTGCAAACTACAAGCATGAGTTGCAAATCCAGGCAAAGAGGTAGATCTGAAGGCATAGGGCCCACCATCAGTCAAATTCAAAATTCAAATTCAAAGTTGAGTGATAAAGTTTCTTAATTAATTATTAAATGTTGTTTACCTCTTAGAGTTTCCCTTTTAGGTTTTAGTTTCTCATTCTATTTTTACTTTATTTTTTGTCTAATAATATATTTTTATGTATTTTATTGTTAGCACAAATGTTGATGATACTACATTGGGAGAGTATCCTAAGCATTGGAGAGTATTGATATGTTGCATTCATGACTATGTTTGTCATTGATGTTAACATAGAATTGTTTCTGTAAAGACTAGCAAAGTAGTAGATAGATATCTTTATGGTACAAAAAATGGTTTGATTATTAGGTCATGCACAATTATGGACATGTACAACATTTTGTCCTAATGATGTGGTTAAGTTCACATAGTCTAAGTCAATGACATTATAGAAAGCAGTTCAGAGACAAAGTATTGGAAAAGCAATTTATGATGATTACTGTCTATCTTACATCTAAGATGTAATGAAGTGATGTGCAGTCAAGTAGTTATGATGTCAACAAGTGTTGAAGTCTTAGTATTGCACATGTGAATTTTTGTATAGACTATGAGATGACAATATTATTGGAATTGTAATTTAATTAATTATTTTATTTTTATCAATTAGGAAAGCCTCAAGGTAGACTCAAGGAATTATAAATATATTTTCCTCAATTGTAATGTGTGAAAGTATTCTGATCATAGTTTAGGTGTGAATTATGAAAGGAGCAAAGTTCTTACTAAATGTGTGTAAGTGATCCAAGGGATTATTTGATGTGTAATTCAAGGTCTAGTTACAAGATATGAAGAAGCAAAAGCCTAATTGAGGGGACATAGATAGAGGAAGGAAGTACAATTTAGTTCTATTATTCTTAAAGGAATAATATATAGATCTTTTGGATAGTGGGTACATTGGTCTTTCCCTCGAAGCTATTTGGGAAGTGGGTCCAATTGTCTTCCACAACTCCTAACAATGAATCAAAGTCTACTAATAGGGACTCATATGTACTGAATGTTGTAGTAGAATCCTAGAACAAGGTCAATCCTCTAAAAGGAATAATTATATTAGTACATCATCTTGTGGGTACCAACCCCATGGGGGTTTTCCCTTTGATCAAGAGTTTCCCTAGTTGAAATATCTAGCATTATTGTGTATGAGTATCTTGTTGCGGTTTTATTTTACATTACTCATATGGTTAAGATTTTTTAAAGTTATTATTTGGGATATTAGTAGGATAAATGATTCCCCCCCCACCTCTCAATTATATCGCTGGACTATATATTCTAACAGTTGGTATAAGAGCTTTAGGTCCTTGAAGGAAAAACTCAACAATTTTGGGAGATCAATGGTAAATATGTTCAAGAAGGAGAGCCTAACAGAGAGAGAGAGAGAGAGAGAGAGAGAGAGAGAGAGAGAGAGAGAGAGAGAGAGAGAGAGAGAGAGAGAGAGAGAGAGAGAGAGAGAGATCTATTCATGAATGAGAAGCCCTAGTCAAAGCACTTTTGGAGAATGAGTAAAGTTAGGTAAAATAACTTGTAACATCTCATGAAAATTGAAAGATTTAGAGTCTACTTTTGAAGGTGATGATCATGCAAATAGAATGAGATTATAGAATTGGATATGCACATTTCAAGATGCTAGAATAATGCAAGATGAATTTGTAATAAGTTATATTGGTAGAATATCAACAATGGTTGTAGATATTCAGTTTGATGGTGGAACCAAGGAGGATGATGAAGTCATTTGTAAAATCTTGAAAAGTTTGACACCACCATTATAATGAAATAACTTGCACAATAGAAGAAATTATATGAAATATTATATAAATACTTGATAATAACTTAGATTAATAGGCCACTTTGAGGGGACAACCTCCAAATATATCTAATGAGAACACACTTCACAATATGATGTTGAAATAAGACTCACAAACTCCTATACATACCCAATTATTCTCAGGTTGAATAGAAACAACCCTACATAACACCTAGGCTAACCTACCTAACTAAATAATAATATAATAATGATAACATAACTTAATCAAGGATTAATATAGCTACAAGTTAACTATTCATAACCATATAAATACCAATATTAAGGGTGTAACATGCCCCCTCTCTTGAAAGAATAATTTTCCTCAATGCAAACCAAGTGTGGATTCTTTTGAATGAAGTCCTCATTCTCTCATGTGGCCTCTTCAACTAGTAATTTCTTCCATTGAATGAGATACTGAGTCAGGGTTCTATTCCTCAGCTTCATCATGCATGATTGAAGAATACACTCCGGTTCCATAATTAATCTTTCTTCTTCACCAAGTTATGGTACAATTTTTTGAGTAGGAATATTCTACCTAATTACCTTCTTCAAACAAGAAGCATGAAAAATTGGATGTATCTTTGTTGTTGGTGGAAACTCAAGCTTGTAAGAAACACTACCAATCTTTTGCAAGAGTTGGTATGGTCCATAATATCTTGGAGACAACTTTTTTTTTTTTTGTTGCTTCATAGAGATTTTATTATAAGGTTTCAATCTCAAGAAGACCTAGTTCCCAACTTCAAAATTTATTTCACTATGATGTTGGTCCACTTGTTGTTTCATTCAGTTTTGTGCCATAGCTAAATTCTCTTTGAGTCCTAAAAGTACCTATTGTTGATGAAGCAAGTGGTCCTCTACTACCTAAACTCTTGGCAAAACCTTTAATGATGATGTGATGGAAGGAGGATGATATCCATAAAGGGCCAAAAATGGAGACATTTCTAATGAGCTATGAAAAGAAGTATTGTACCACCATTCTACAAGATGTAGCCAATCTACCCATTGAGATTTTTTTTTTGAAGTGAAACAACATAGATATAATTCCAAACATTTATTAACAAGCTAAGTTTGCCCATTTGATTAAGGATGGTATGAAGAAAAATGATCCAATTGAGTACCCAAACATGAGAGTAAATCTTTCCAAAAGTGACTAGTAAAGATAGGATCACAATCATTAACAATAACCTTAGGTGTACCATGTAGCTTTTGGATATTCTCCAAGAAAACTTTTTCCACTATACATGCTATAATAGGATATGATAATGAAATGAAATGTGCATGTATTTAGTGAGGTGGTCAACTACTACCATGATGACATTATGACCTTTAGATTTGGGAAGCCCTATGATGAAGTCCATGGATACCTCTTCCCAATGATGGCTAGGAATAGACAAAGGTTGCAAGAGACCTGGTGTCTTAATTGTTTCCACCTTATTTCTTTGACAAACCAAATATTCAGCCAAAAACTTTTGAACATCACCTTTTAGCCCTTCCCAAAAAAAAATTTCTTGACCTAATGATATGTCTTCAAAAATTCAGAATGACCACCAACTAGGGACTCATGTAGTTCTTTGAGAATCTTGTGTTCAAGAGTGGAATTCTTACAAAGATACAAGCACTCATTATACCAGAGAATATCCACCTTTAAGAAAAAATTATCTAAACTACTAGGGTCAGATTTTATTTTCTAGATGAGGTTACTTATTGCAACATCAATTTGCCACTCTTCTTTGGCTTCTGCAACCCAATTTTCTTGTAATATTCAAAGGGAACACAATAATGCTTCATCTTTTTCATCATTCATAGAAAGTGCATCAGCTACAATATTTTCCTTCTCTTTCTTATATACAATTTCAAAGTCATATACAAACATCTTAGTAATCCATTTTTGTTGCTCTTTTGATGATAGTCATTATTCCAAAAAATAATTTAGGCAATCATGATCTATCTTAACCTTGAAGTGTCGACTCATTAAATAAAGCCTCCATTTTTTCACTGTATGAAGGATTGCTAGCATTTCCTTCTAGTAAATAAGTTTGAGTTTATTTTCATCTCTTAATTAACAACTCTTAAAAGAAATTGGTCAAACTTCTTCCATGACAACTATTCCTATCCCATTTCTAGAAGCATCACATTCCACAATGAATTCCTTGGTGAAATTTGAAGTGGCAAGCACTAGAGTTGTACACATAGCCTTCTAGAATTGCTCAAATGATAGATTAGTAGATTCATTCCAATGAAAACAACTCTTCTTCAATAAAGTGAAAAGAGGTGTTGCTATACGACCATAATTCTTCACAAATTTTCTATAGTATCCTATCAATCCGAAGAAACCCCTCAACTTCTTAATAGTTTTTGGAATAGGGAATTCCATGATAGCCTTAATTTTGTTAGGTTCCACCTTTAATTCTTCATGTGAAACTATGTGTCCCAAATACTCCACCTCCTTAAGACCAAAAGCACCCTTGGATGGCTTAGCATAGAGTTTATGATCTTTGAGTAATTGTAATGCTTTATCTATATGTTTCAAGTTTTCTTCCCAAGTCTTTCTATAAATAAATATATCGTCAAAAAACACTAATAAAAACTTTCTCAAGAGCTTATTTAAAATGGAATTCATCAAAATTTGGAATGTGGATGGTGCATTTGTAAGACCAAATGGCTTCACTAAAATTTCACAATGACCCTCATAAGTTCAAAATGTTTTCATACAAATATCTTCCTCCTTAATCTAAATTTGGTGATAAACCAATCTAAGTTCTAACTTTCTAAAATACATAGCTTCATTTAATTCATCCAAAAGATCATCAATGACTAGAATAGGAAGTTCATATCTTTAATGGTGTACTTCTTGAGGACTCTATAATCTATAAACATGTCCCAAGTTTCATCCTTCTTATCAACCATCACAATAGGTGAGGAGTAAGCACTTTGGCTATGCCTAATAATTCATGCCTCTAGCATTTCCATAGAAAAAGTTTCTATCTCACTTTTTTGTATGTGTGGGTACTTATAAGCCCTGATGTTTGGTGCCCGGCTCCCTCAAACTAGCTATATGGAATGTTCATGATCCCTCTTAGGAGGAAGTCCTTTAGGAGTATCTCCAAGAATCACTAAGTGACAATCAATTATTACTTATAAATCTAGATGAGTAAGAGCATTATATTGAGAGAGTTTTAATGAAGATAGTTGGGTCACAAATCCATCTGCATCTTTCTTAAGAAACTTTTGCATTTAATGAGAGCTTACAATTTGTGAGGATTTTGCCTTTAATCCCCTTAGATCCACTACCTTTCTTTTTTATTCAAATCTAATGAATAGTTCTTGGAAGTTCATCTAAATTGTTCCTAATGTAGTAAGCCATTGCACTCCGAAAAAAAAATCCATTGCACTCATGGATATCACATACATTGGGGTATCAAGTTGATAGTCTCCCATGGATAATTTTATGATACAACACTTCCCTAACAAGTAACTATGCCCCCATCTGCAATCAAAACCTAAAACTTTGGGGTTGGATATATAAAACAATTTAGAAGAGTTGCCAACTTTTGTTGATAAAATTATGATTACTACTTGAGTCAATCAACATTATTACCTTTTGCTTCTTTAAGAAACCCACTACCTTGAGAGATTTTGGTGAATTAACACCTGAAGTGGATGACAAGAATGATTAGTTGAGAATCATGTGATTCCTCACCTAACTCCCTATACTCCTCTAATATGGGCTCATCCTCTTCTTCCTCACTTGGACCTTCAATATAGAACAATTTATTTTCACTACATTTATGTCCTTGACTATATTTACTATCACAATTGAAACACAACCCTTTTTCTCTTTTCTCCTCAACTTGTTATGGAGTCAAACTAGTAGGTTGAAGAAGAGAAGGTGTTGAATATAATTTTTCTTTTATCACATTACCCACTTGCATTCTAGAAGTCAAGAACTTCTCCTCTACTCTGCATGCCAATATAAAAGGCTCATTTCTAAGCTAGGAAAAAACATGCATACCTAATGTTGAATGTGATCCTTGAGACCACCCAAGAATAAATCACTCAATTTCTCCTTTGTAATTCTATCCACTCTTAATGATTGATTTTGGAATTTTTTAATATAATCCTTAACTGATCCTATTTGTTAAAGCTTAGTAAGTTGGCTAAATAAGTTTTTTGTCACACTATTTATATATTGTGCTTGGAGTTCTTCTATAAAAATTGACCATGATATAGTGAGATCCTTTTTCCTCCCATGAGTACAAAGCCAAAAATACTAAATAACTTGATCTGGCTCTAGATATAAGGAAGCCATTGTGACCTTTTTTCCATACAGGACTTAATGTACTTCAAAAAAATTATCCATTTTATTTATCCATGTTAGAGGATCATTTCCATCAAATTTTCACATATCCACCTTTGGATTAATAAAAAATTTGTCATTATTAGTTGAATTGAAGGTTTCACCTTGATTGGTTGAGAGGTCCTTCTTTTTTTCATTCATATAAGTGCTTAGCATTCTTTATATATTTGATATATCACCTCATAAGTCACACACATCCCTCTTAACCTCTTCCTTGAACTTACTAAGTTCCTCATTGGGACTACTATCCTCTATTGTTCCAATCTTGATTAGAGGATTTCCCTCGTGTGGTAGCATTCTTTTTGCCTCTTATTGAAGGCCCCATCATGATGGAAACCAATATTTTTGAAATAAATCACACAAATGAAATGAACAATCTCTAATTTATTTATTTATTTTTTACTATAACTTACTAGGGCCAAGGGATCCTTACTCAAAAAAATTCCCAAGAAAATTAGCAAATTTACTGCCTTGAGAGAGAATTTTCCAAATTTTGCAATATCTTGCTTGTTTTTTTTTCAATTTCTCCAAGATTTGAAATTTAGGCTCCTCTACTATGCATTCAAAAGCCTAATGCAAGATATACTCTAATTTGGTAGGATGTGAGAGATATGAAGATCTTAATAAATTGTGTAGAAATAATAATTCTATAATTATTTTCTCAAATTCACTCCAATTACTCTAAATTTGAGATTATATATTCTTTAATATTCTCTTAAAAAATCCTTTAAAAATATTTGAAAATTTTGCTAAAATCTAAAAGTTATGCTCTTCCCAAAATTGTCCCAATGTTGAGAAAAAATCTTGCCTCTATGGTGCCAAGATCATGCTCTGATACCACTTGTAATGAAATAACTTGCACAATAGAAGAAATAATATGAAATATTATATAAATACTTGATAATAACTGAGTTTAATAGGCCACTTCAAGGGGGAAACCTCAAAATATCTCCAATGAGAACACACTTCACAATATGATGTTGAAATAAGACACAATCTCTTATATATGCCTAATTATTTTGAGGTTGAATAGACACAACCCTACATAACACCTAGACTGACTTGCCTACTTAAATGATAATATAATAATGATAACATAACATAATTAAGGATTAAGATAGCCACAATTTGACTATTCATAACCATATATACATCAATATTAAGGGCATAGCAACCATTCAAGCCAATAGTGTAGATGATTCAACTAGTGATGCCTTGCACTAAGAATTTCACTAAGGAAACATTACTTGGAAGATTAGAATCAATAGAAGAAGATCTAAGATAGTCCAGTGAACTTACAAGTGTTGAAATATCCTTTAGTATCTAAATATTCGACCTAATTTGACAAGGAGTGCAAGCACTCATGGATATTTTGCTAGCATAATCATCTACTGAAGAGAAGAAGATTGAGCAAGGAATAACCCTTATACTGAGAAGAGAAAGAAATGGTTAGGAAATATTTAAATGTTGGACTTGTAATGAAATTGGTAATTATGCATCTAAATTTCCTAAGAGAAAGAAAAAGTATAAAGGGAGATTTAACCCTAAAAGAGATAGAGATAGAGATTATTTATATGCAATTGAAGATGAAGAATCTGATGAGAAATCTCAGAGTGAGAGTGATGATGAATTATGATTTGTGGCTATCAAGGAAGATGTTCTTGATAGAGTAATTAGAGAAGAAAGAGCTCTAGTTACCCAAGTAGAAAAGAAGTCTGATTAGATAATTGATAGTGGTTGTTTGCATCACCTGATTGGTGATAGAAATAAGTTTTTCAATTTTAAGAATCATGATGGAGGTATCATTAGAGGTGGTAACAATGTATCCTATCATATAATAGGAATTAGATCCATTACACTTGATGGTAAAACTAACATTGATGATGTCTATTTTAGTGATGGATTGAAGCATAACTTTTTGAGTGTTGGGTAGTTGGTGGAAAAAGGTTATCAATTCTAGTTTACTAAGAAGTCCTGCACTATCAAAGATAGAGATGGTAAGATGATTGGAACTAACACTAGATCTAGAGGTAATGCATTTCAGTTGAATCATACTAAGATGACATGTTTGGTAGATAAAGTGGATAATAGTTGGTTGTGGCATAGAAGATTTTGTCACATAAACCTTGATAAAATTATGAAGGTTAGTAGCTGATGAAGTATGTTCCCCTTAATACCATAGACCATAACAAAAAATAAAGAAACAAAAGTAAATGCAAGAACAAAATATGAACTTCTTATTTGCACCACAAATTCAGAATTATAGAATTCAAAAGCACAATATGCTAACCCACATGGGTGCCTTCATCATAGTAATTTGCAACACAAGCTATGAACTATCACCCAGAGCTATCCTAGAAAATCTTTGCACCTTTCTTAAATAGGCAATTATATGTTTCCCGGGAAGGTTCTAGATGTTCAAACTTAATACCTAGGGTCAAAAGACACTAAGAATACATATAATGTCACCTAAATACATCTTTGACAAATTATTTTAAAAATTTTGGTAGCCCAAACTCGGAAGGCCATAACTCTCAAACCTTTGCTATGATTGGCTATTATAAATACTTTTGAAAAATGCTAGCTCTTGATCTATAGGCTTTGAATGGTGCAAGTGCCCTTTTCTCAAAATTTCAGACCTCATCTAGGCACTTTAAGACCTCCAACGGTTAGTTTGAAGATTTTTCTAAAAAAAATTTCATTGAAAATCTGCAATAACTTCCCTAATACTTAAGCTAGAGCAATGAGATTTGTATGGTAGGCTTATAATTACAACCCCCTATCTTCTAGTACTTAGTTAAAATAGAAAAGACTAAAAACACAATATTTTTGGATGATGCAAGATTGTTGTTACACCTAGTATGCTCCTGCATTAGTAGCACTTTTGCAGTTAGAGACTTGCTTAATATTGTTAAGCCTACTAATGTTGTGTGTAAAAAATGTATTTTGGCTAAGTAGAAGAAATTATTATTCCCTACCAAGAAGTTCACAACCATAGAGAAGTAGGAGATTGTTCACACGGATTTGAGTGGGCCTTCTAGAACAACACGATTGTATGTTGAAAGATATTCTATGATTTTTGTTGATAATTTCACTAGAATGATGTGGTTAGCATTTCTTGAATAAATATTTGAAGATTTTGAGAAGTTTAAGATATTTAAGAGTAGAGTTGAGAATGAATCTGGTGTTAAGATTAAGTATTTGACATCTAATAGAGGAGGATAATTTACCTCTAGAGAATTTAACATATTTCATGACGAAAATGGAATCAAAAGACATCTATCTACACCTAGAACACCTAAGAAAAATGGGATTGCTAAGAGAAGAAATAAATCTATAGTAGAAGTAGCTAGAGTGATGTTATTTAGGAATGATGTTTCTAAGACATTCTAGATAGAAGCAATGAATATAATAGTGTATAATCTAAAAAAGGTACAAATTAGAAAAGGTATGGACAAGACACCTTATGAGCTATGGTTTGGACATTCAGCATCAGTCAAATATTTCAAGATATTTGGGAGAAAATGTTATATTAAGAGAGATAATAGCATTGGTATGTTTCATCCAAGAAGGGATGAAGGTATGTTTCTTGGCTACCCTTTGAAAAGTAAGGCTTATAGATGTTTCAACTATAGAACTAAGGAAATAGTTGAATGCACAAATGTAAGGATTGATGAGAAGTTTAAAACTAAAGAAAAGATGGTAGATTATAATTTAGATGAAAAAGAAACCAACTTTGAAATTGTTAGATAGAATGTTGAATTTTTGTTTAAGACTAAAAATAACTTGCAAAATGATGTACTAAATTTTGAGCATAGAGGAGAATAGAGTTTTGAACCTAGAGAAGAGATAAGAGTTGAAATGTCAACTCCTACTCCTCACAAAAATGTAACAAGGACCTCTTGAATGGATAATTAGAAGTAAACATAGAGGCATTATGACAAGGAACAAAGTGAATGAGGATATATGCATAATATCTCAAGTTGAACCCAATTGCATAGATGAAGCAACCAAATCCAATCATTAGATCCAAGAAATGAAGAAAGAATTGGACTAGATAATAAAGAATGATACATGGGAGTTAGTTCCTCAAACAGAACACAAGAATTTCATAGGAACAAAATGGATTTTCAGGAATAAAATGAATGAGCAAGGAGAAGTTGTGACAAACAAGGCTAGACTTGTTTGTAAAGGTTATTCATATCAAGAAGCCATTGATTATAAAGAAACATATGAACCTATAGCAATAATCAAATTTGTAACTTGAGGTTCCTGGCTTATGCAGTGAACAAGAAATTCAAGATTTATCGGATGGATATAAAATCTTTACTTTTTAATGGAGAATTAGAAGAAGAGGTTCATATTGAATAGTCTAAAGGATTTCCTTTATCAAAAGATAAAGACATGGTATGTAGTTTGAAGAAATATCTTTATGGTCTAAAGCAAGCACCAAGAACTTGGTATGTGAGGTTGGATAGTTACTTGGAAAATCTTAGATTTTCTAAAGCTACAAAAGAAAATAACTTGGATCTAAAAGAAATTGAAGATGGTTTGTTGATCATTGTAATATTTTTTGATGACATCATTTTTGGATGTAATGATGAAGCTAGTGATAAATTTACTAAGGATATGAATAATAAATTTGAAATTAGCATGATAGGAGAAATGAAGTTTCTCCTAGGCTTGCATATTGTGTAGAATAATGATGTTATATTCATTTCACAAGCTAAGTATCTAAAAGATTTGTTGAAAAGGTTTGGTTTGGAAATTTTTAAACCTCTTGGCACACCTATGATAACTGGTTACAAGTTATCCAACAAAGATGAGACACCTATAGTAGAGAAGAATTTTAGATCAATTATTGGAGGGTTTTAGTATCTATCTCAAACTAGACTAGATATAGAAAATGCAATTGGGATTGTAGCTATATTTCAGGCTGATCCTAATGAATATCATTTTGCAACATTTAAGAAAATATTTAGTTGTCTCAAAGGGATAGTGGATTATGGAATTTGGTATGATAGATCAAGTGATTTCACATCTTGCACATATATCAATGTTGATTGGGCAGGTAGTATAGATGATAGAAAGAGCACTAGTGGTGTAGCATTCTTCCTTGGAAGAAGATTGGTTTCTTGGTTAGAAAAGAAGAAAGATTGTTTTTCAAAAAGTACTTTTGAGGTAGAGTATGTTATATTAGAAAATAATTGTAATTAGGTTATCTGGATGAAGTAGATGTTGAAGGATATCAAAATTGAGATCAAATACCCTGCTATCATTTATTGTGATAGAAAAAGTACAAGGAGTATGTCCAAGAATCTTGTATTGAATTCTAAGACAAAACATATATCTATTA
The DNA here is from genome assembly GCA_028749045.1 of Cupressus sempervirens. NCBI lineage: Eukaryota > Viridiplantae > Streptophyta > Pinopsida > Cupressales > Cupressaceae > Cupressus > Cupressus sempervirens. The sequence continues at coordinate 518,116,674 of CM053790.1, forward strand.
AGTTCCATGTGTTGAGAGAGAAAGTAGAAGAAAAGGAGATTATATTGGAGTATGTAAGTACTAAGGATCAAATTGTATATATCTTTACAAATTTGTTGCCTAAAGATAAATTTTAGTACTTGAGATGTATGCTTGGGGTTATGCCCCTACCTACTTCTGAATTGATGATGCATAGAGTACATTAGTCCAATGGTATAGAGCACTATTATTTGAGTAGACTTAATGGTGATACTTCTTATAAGGGGGACATATTTTGTATGTACTGAGTCATTAGGGAAAATTTTTATTTGATATTTGGTATTGAATAGTGTCTTTGGACACTTAAGCTTGTTAATGACTTGGAGTAGCCAGTTAGCAATTGGTTTGTAACAACTGGTATTGATTTTGACACGTTTGACATTAATGTCAATGGGGGAGAGATATACATGAAAAAAAATTCCTAAGGCATGGGGAGAGTATGTATGGAAGAGCTCCCAAAGCAATGGGGGAGTGATTTGGTCAAGCAGTAGCAATAAAAGTCTACTTGTTGGAACTTAGATTTTTTTCATCTATGTTTCCATCAATGCCAAAGGGGGAGATTTTTAGCATAAATATTGATAATACTACATTAGGGGAATATTTTGAGCATTGGAGAGTATTGATATGTTGCAATCATGAATCTATTTGTCATTGATGTAACATAGCATTATTTTTGTAAAGACTGGCAAAGTAGCAGACAAAGATTTTGATGGTATAGACAATGGTTTGATTGTCTAGTCATGCGTAGTTATGGAAATGTACAACACAATATCTTGATGATGTGGCTAAGAGCTCATACCATAAGTTGATGTTGTAAAAAAGTTGTAGCTAATTTATAGAGAGTAGTTTAGAGACAGAGTATTGGGAAAGTAGTTCATGGTGATTGTTGTCTATCTTACAACTTAGATGTAATGAAGTGATGCACATTTAGTTAGTGATGAACGATAGTCAAGTGATGATGTCAGTGAGTGCATAAGTCTTAGTATCACACATGTGAAATTTTTTATAGACTATGAGCTGACAGTGCTATTGGAATTTTAATTTAATTAATTATCTTATTTTAATTAATTGGGAGAGCCTCAAGGCCAACTCAAGGAATTATTATGAAGATAAGGTATAAAGGAAATATTTTTTCCTTAATTTTAATGTGTTAAATTATTGTGATCATAGTTAAAGTGTAAGTTGCAAAAAGGAGTGGAGTGCATACTGAATGTGTGTAAGTGGTTCAAGGGATTATTGGATGTGTAGTTCAAGATTTTGTTAGAAGATTTGAAGGAGAAGAAGTCTAGTTGAGAGGATATAGATAGAGGAAGGAAGTACAATTTAGTTCTATTATTTGGACAATGAGTTGATTAGTCTTTTCATTGAAGCTATTTGGGTAGTGTGTCCATCTATCTTCCACAACTCCTAACATGATTGAAAAAACTCCTAACAGGGTTGGAATCTCTTAATAGGGATTTAAAGTCTCTTAATAGGGACTCATATGTACTAAATGTTGTGACATACTATTAATAGGGTCTATCCTCTAACGAGGAATATTTATATTAGTACATCATCTTATGGGTGCCATCCCCATTGAGTTTTTCCCTTTGATCAAGGGTTTGTGTAGTTAGCATATCTAGTGTTGTTGTATATGAGTGTCTTTTCGTGGTTTTAGTTTACATTACTCATATAGTTAAGATTGTTTAAAGTTACTATTTTTGCTATTAGTTGGATAACTGATTCACCCCCATCCCTCTTAGTTATATTAGTGGACTATATATTCTAACAATTTAAAAGCCAAACCCTTGTCTTATCTTGTCTTTTTCATCTCTATGATAGGTTCTTCCATGTAGGTGTTCTACTAGATCTAATTATTTATTCTTATTAAATTTTTCATGGTATTAGAGCTAGATCTATTATAGCTTCTTCAAGTTTGAAGGAAAATAGGAGCAAAGGTTTGACAAAATAGTTTTGGATTTTTTTGAGCATTTTTTATGGAAATATAAGGGTCACTAAAATTTGGAGCACTCTAAGTATAAACAGACATCACCATTCTATTCAGAGCATGTTGTAACCCATATTTTTATATAAAAAACTCCAATTTTAGAGTATAAGAAATTCTAAGGAAAAAAAATAATCCTACTAGGGCCATATGACCTTTGCACATGACTCAAGGCAATTTATTTATCTAAAAGAATTTTAAAATTACATTTTAAAAATTGTGTCTAGTTTTAACAAAGGTGCTACCCACTTGCCATCGACATGCTATTGCATCACGATGACCTTTGCCTCTACGTGGCCTCATGTGCCCAACCACTATAGTCTCCACCTTTGTGTTGCTTCATTGGTTCTTTCACCACCACACTATTTGAGTGCTACTAAACTTGTTTCAACCCCTTTTGCTTCACTGGCAGTCATATGTAGAGTTAGGTGCTACCTTTTTATCCTTAAAGCATGTTTTTAATTTTTTTTTTCCATTTGGAGTATTCTATCATTTTTTGTGATATCTTGATCATATGGAGGTGCTTTTGGAAAACAAGATATCATTAAAAATTTGATTCCAAGATAGATACATTTGTGTAGGTTTATTTTTATTTTTTTCCATTATGGTACTAATATTTATTGTTGAATTCTGATGATCCTTTTAGATTCTAAGGGACATAACTTGCTCAATTCAGTTTTCAAATCTGGGAGAAGAGCCAAAAAGGTTTTTTTGAGCTCTTTATAGGTTATCTATTATTTTCATTAAGAAAAATAAAAAATCAAAGGTACACATGATTATCAACTAAAGCTTTTTTATTCTCTCACTTGTGTACGTATTCCTTCTAGCATATGGGGTTCAATTTTTTGCATTATGGAGGGTGTTTTTTATTCATTTTTTTATCATTTACATTAGCAAACTAGAACTATATCAAAACAAACACATTCAAAAAATTTGCCGAGACCCCTTTTTGTCTAGTTCCTCTAAATTTGCATAACTATTACACCTGCACAACTACTATGACAAAAAATCATTGTTCAAAGGGTTTGTGGTCTTGTTGAGATGAATTGTAGCTAGTTTTGTAGAGTACCCATAAGACATTGTAGCATATCAATAAGATGGATGAGGCCATCAGTTTGATTTCTTTGAGTGTTTCAAATAGATTACCATTTTATCTTGATGAGTTTGATACTCCTCAAGAGATGTGGGGCAAGTTCAAGAATCTAGTTGGTACCATCAATAAGTTTAGGGTACTTTAGATTGTGGTATATCTTACATCACTTGTACTTGATTTGTTTCCCTCCATTAAGGGCTTTATGATCTTATTTAAATAATAGATATCATTTTTACAAGGTTGTTGTATGAAAAAGATTGATATCAAGTGCATCTATCTAATTCTATCAAAGCTTCCCAGAAACTTTTAAATCTTCTAAGCTACCTTCCATTCCACTATGGATGCCTTGGGTTCTAAATTTACCATGCCCAAATCAAAGGTATTTTGTAATCAGTTGACTAGGCAGTAGGCCAAGATTACATAGACTCTCTACCAAGATCAAAGAACTAGACTTTGGTTTCTTAGACATCTACAAGGAAGAAAAAGCCAAAACTGAAGCCCAAAATAGATTCATATGGTAGTGAGAGTTCCTCCAATCCATCTCCTAGACTAGCTACTCAAAGATCCACTCCAAAGGATAAAATTTCTATATCTTTGAGTCTTCCTCCAAGGCTAAGAAGTTTATAGGTGATCCTTGTAGTTTTTGTTGCAAGGAACAACATCCATTTTTAGGTGTTAGAAACATCTTGAGGCTTTAGAAAAGGCCATGCAACAACACAATATTGATTCTTCAAATCCACCTCCTCCTCCTTCAGGAAAATGACATGCTCTTTTCCATAAGCTTTGTGTTTTCCTACTACTTGGATCATTGATTCAGGTGCTTCACACCATACAACACACTCACCTAATTTGGTTAACTCACTTTCTCAAAGTGTTACTACACAAATTATAGTTTGTGGCTCTACATAGCATTTAGTTTTATGTTCTAGCACTATCTCTTTGGAGGGTGGTTCCCAAGAGGATATTTTATTGGTTTCAACCATTTCTATGAACCTCTTGTTTATCTATCATATTTGGTATTCTGGCTTTGGTAGACAGCTAAGTTCTCACCACATGGTGTAGTTATTTGCTACATCCATGATACTAATTTGATTATTACTACAAGGAGTGTTGATTTACAATCTCACTTATATCAATTTAATGTATTAGAGAGCTTTGATTCTATAGGTGTTTCTCTTGTTTCCCATACAAACATAATGAGAAAAATTTGGCATAAGCATTTTGGCCATGATCTCTTGTACTAACAATTTTTTTGAGGTTATACAATTGGAAAATAATAGAAATTATTTTCTAGCAGGTAGATCCACATGTGCAAAGTCAACCTTGAAATTGGTACACAATGATCTTATGTCATTCCCCACTCCATCATTTTCAAATTCCCAATATGTGCTTACCTTCATAGATGACTTTTGTAGATGCACATGGGTGTAATTTTTGAAGTACAAGTTTAGTGTCTTTAATTAATTTCAAATATTTAAGTCATTTTTGGAGAAGCAATCTAGTCTTTCTATCAAGTGTATATGCACTAACAATGGCAAGGAGTATCTGAATCAGTCTTTCAAAGATGTTTTCCATGAGCATAGTTTACATCATGTGTTTAGAGTTTCTCATACCCATAGGTAGAAATGGGTTGCTGAGAGAAAGAACATAACATTACAAGAGATGGCTAATTGTATGATACAATCTCAAGATATGGGTCCTTCTTTTTGGGCTAAGGCTATCAATTGTGCCAACTGTATTCATAATGAGATTCCTCATAAGGAATTTTAGCATTTGATTCCTAAGGAGGCTTGGACTCATGTCAAGCCTGATGTTTCTACATTTCATATTTTTTGTAGTGAGGCTTGGGCACTTATTTGAGATGCTAGGAGAAAAGACATGGAGAGGAAGAAATGACCACTCATATTTGTTGGCTACTACAAGGATGCAAATCCATATAGGTTGTTTGATCCTAAATCCAAAGAGGTCATATTTCAACGAGATGTCTAGTTTGATGAGTATTATCCTTTGATGGAGTTGTCACAAAAGTTTGCACCCTTGTCAAAAGTTTTTACCTAAGGACAACCTTGTGAAACATGGAAACAACCTCCAAGCTGTGGGACTTGAATTGTGAAGTTGAATCTCCGGAGAATTCCAGCTTTCTTTACTATCAGGGTGCACCTAACTACTCTTGGAGAGAAAAAGGGAGAAGGAATGCATGAAAGCAAATCTACCTACTCTAACCTAAGGAGGTGATGCACCAAAATAGAGTGTTCAAACCAATCTTTTCCCATACATGTACTATTGAACCATGATGACACCAAAAGATATACACATATAGACTTGCTTTAATCTAACAATCACATATAGATCAGAAAACCCAAATGAGTGACACAAGGAAAGAGAGGATTCACTTATATACCATTCATAGGCCAAAAGAGATACATTTGTGTGAGATTGCAGATATCTATAATACACCAATGAGAGGCAAATAGTTCTTGCACTTTACATCAATGGCTAGAGGTGATAAGATAGAATGGCATACAGTTCAAAGGCAAAGGGGATTTACACTAAAGTTGCAGAGCAATATCAGAGAAAATAGAGAAGAGTCGACTAGTAAAAAATCTACAAAAATTGCCTTTATACTTTAGGCATAACTAAGATATTTTCTCACTGAAGTTACTCCACAACCACTACCATTAAGTCTTACAGAGAATAATTATGCATATTTAGGGAAAATCCAACCTTGGTGTAGACCTAAGTACAATGAAATCTAATATTCTGTTGAAACAGGGCCCTGAGAAGATAGAAATGATGCCATTAAACTATTCTGACTAGGTAGATGGATAGGATCAGAGGTGGTGGAGTGTTCTCCTTCATTTACTAAGTTCAATATTCATACAAGAGTAGTTGGCATTGATCACAGGGATTATATCATGCGGGAAAATTTGACTCCCTTCATTTTTGGCTCATGAATTAGCAGGGTCAGCAAGTCGACTAAACCCTACAACCAAAATAGACCATGTAGACCAATTCTTTTCTTTTGTTTTGCCATTTCATAGAGTCTCCATGTGGTTGACCATATATTTTCAACTAAGTATGCCACCTCATCAAAACCCTAACCATGATGTAACTGCCAGCCATCAGCCCTAACTGTTACGGCCTTAGCTAAGACCACTGGGACACGTGTCCTTTAGGCACTTCCCCACAATGTTTAATCACCATGTGCTTTCATATTGTTGGCAAACGCTGAATGTTGATCTCTGCAAGATCAACAATTGCGAAAGATCCTCATAATGTTGTGCTTTACCCTTCAAAATTTCTAGGCCCATGAAACATTCAACATACACCTTGACATCCAATTGGCACCACCCTATGGTATATGAGACAAGCCTGGCCCCACAAGGACATGTGGAAACAAGGTGCATGCCCACATTCCTTAACATCCTTGCATCTCCATAATGCGGGGAAGCGCCAGCCCTTGATTTCATTTGAATCTATGGTGATCAAAATCTTACATGATTGTATGCCTAGTCAACTGAATGGACCAATGGGATTCCTTCTTTGTACTCTGATTCTTTTGAAAATTGCCACAGAAGATGAGTTGTCATTACCTTCTAAGAAAGGTGGGCCCATGACATCACACCATGCCACGCATCGCAAGGGTGCATACCCGCATTGCTTAATTTCCTCACAACTCCTTATTGCAGGCATGCACTAGCCATTGATCCTTAAAGATCTGATGGTGGAAGGTATAATTTTGAATATGTAACATGGTGGGATAGGTGTCACTAGGGTTCTTGCTCACATTGTCAGGAAGTCTGAAAAAATAAACAATGCAGGAAAGCAAGTGCCAATCAAACTGCCAACTAGATTGATCCTCTTCCTTTCTATGGCCCACACAAAATGAAAGGACCCATTGATCCATATGTCTCAAAGGGGCTGTCCTGCATTACATAAAGGTGGTGCATTTTCAAAATGTGGAGAAGTTCCCACCGTAGGTTTGTGCAAGATCCAACGACATGAAAAGTTGTGGGGAAGCAGAATAAATTAGGAAATAAAGAAATACCATAAGGTTTTATCATTTATTTTTTTTGATATTTCCCAAGCATTAAAATAATACTTAAATATGGAAGATGACCATTGGATGGGCTCAAATTTCTAAATTCAAATTTTGGTGGGGCAAAATAGGTAACATTTCTGGTGACTCAAAGGGGACGCAAGCTAGCTATGTGTATGATCAATGATCCTATGCATCCATTGGGCTATAGAGTCAAAACAATGTGGATTAGTGTATTGCGAAACCCTAACCCTACCTTTGTTGTAGAAAAACACTGAAACTCTATCTCTACAACTTTGCAACCTCAGCAAAACACATGTGCTCATGCACTTCTTGGAAAGTAGGAAACCAATACAAAGAAAAGTACTCTAATATGTTTAGGAAACTTCAGCCTTGTCAGAAACATGGTTTGAGATAGATCCCATAGACTAGGATAGGCAAAATTCCACCACCAGGCCTGCTTAATTGAAAATCATTGGCCTACTTGCAATTGACAATTAGATAGGGACCACTCCATAGTGCATCAAATTTTGAGTGCCTCCCTAGTTTTGCCCTATCTGCATCCCATTTCAAAACCAAATCACCCTCCCTGAAGGTTTTGACCCTAGCCTTCTTGTTAAAGCTCCTTTTCACCTGTTGCTGATGTGTTTCTAGGGTCTGCATGGCCTGACCTCTCTTCTCTTCCAACTCCATCAATTTTTCCATTCTCACTATCATGGCATCATTTTCAATTAGCTCCAGTTGATGAGCTAGTTTTAGGGATGGGAATTCTAATGAATTTGGAAGCCTTGCTTCTCTACCATATACCAACATAAATGGTGAATTCTTTATTGACCTGTTAGGTGTTATTCTGTCCACCCATAGTGCAGTCCTCAACTTTTGATGCCAACACATCTGGTTATCCTCTATAGTTCTTTTCATAATCCTGATTAGGTTTTTGTTGGAGGACTCAGCCAAACCATTTCCCTAAGGAAAGTAGTTTGAGGATGTGCTCAAGTAGATATTATGATCAACTGCCCATGCACAAATCTGAGCTCCCACAAAAGATTTTGCATTATCTGAAATAATGGTTGAAGAGGCACCAAACCTGGGCACAATTCTATCAAGGAACTCAACAACTAAAGATTTTGTGGTGTCCTTTAATGCAACTACCTCTATCCATTTGGTAAAGTAATCAGTAGTAGCTAAAATCCATTTGTAACCATAACTAGAAGGAGGATCGATAGGGCCTATGAAATCCAATCCCCATTGAGCAAAAGGCTGGTCCACTTGAATGGGATGAAGAGGAAGAGCTGCAAGCTTTTTCTTACCAAAAAAGAAAGCACATTTTTCACATTTCCTCACATACCTATAAAAATCATGGAATAGGGATGACTAGTAATAACCAGCCCTCATGACCTTCATTGTAGTTGTCCTTGCTGAGAAGTGACCACCATCAGGACCATCATGACGCTCTTCAATCATTCTTTTAGCTTGGTCTATGTTAATGCATCTTAATAGGGATCCATCAAAATATCTCCTGAAAAGGATACCGTCAACTATGACATAAGGGATTGACTATAATCTATACTATCTCCTTTTAGTTCTAACCCTTGAGGATATCTATTGCCTAATAAGAAATTCTTCACATCATCCATCCAATTCCTTGGGTCATCATTTCTTGCTTCTTGTTGCTCTGTTAGCATCATAGCAACCACCTCATCTGATTCTTGAGATGATATCATCTATTTACACAACCCCTTCCCTCTTACTAGCTTGGTGATCTAGATGTCAACATCATATTCCATTACTTTAGTAATCTAACCAACTCTCTTCTCACTAATATCTTTTCTCAAAAGAAAATCTTTCACACTAGCATGGGGTACTAACAAATGAACATTATTATGAGACAGGAGGTGTCTAAATTTCTTTAAAGCTTTGATGACTGCAAGGGCTTGCTTCTCTACATAGTTGTATTTGTCTTCATACTCTTTAAGCCCTTCACTAAAGAAGGCTATGGGCTGCTCTTCATCTTTATCATTTGTTTGAGTCAAGACATCGAAAATGCTTGACTCACTGCCAAGGGTATAAAGGATGAAATCCTTTTCAAAATTTGGATTAATGAGAGTAGGGATTGAGGCTATGGCTACCTTAATCTCTTCAAAACTTTCCTTCCCTTCCTTGGTCCATGCAAAGAACATACTTTTCTTGAGCATAGCTTTAAGGGTTTTTACCATGGTAGCAAGATTAGGGATAAATCTTCTCACAAAATTTATCCTACCAAGGAAACTTTGCAACCCTTTCTTATGTTTAGGAAGAGGGAGAGCAAGTATTGCTTTTTTTCTTTCCAGATCAATGGTTAAACCATCCTCAGATACAATGTATCCTAATAATTTTCCTTGATTGGTAGAAAAGACACACTTACTTGGGTTAAGGGATACCCCAAACTCTCTACACCTTGAAAAAACCTATCTTAAATGATCAAAATGATCTTCCACATTCTTTGAATACACTGTGATATCATCAAGGTAAACTAATACAAACTTTCCAATCACATTTTTGAAGGCCATCTCCATTGCCTTCTGAAATCCAACATCTACATTGGTTAGCCCAAATGGCATCTTAAAATAAGCATAGCTACCCCATTTGGTAGTGAATGTAGTATTCTACCTATCAGACACTTTGAACAACACCTGATTGTAGCCAAAAAATCCATCAGAAAATGAAAACCTCTTTGAACCACTGACCTAGGACAAAATCTACTCCATGGAAGGGAGAGGATGGTGATCTTTAAGGGAAGCTTGGTTAAGGTCCCTAAAGTCCACACACAATCTAATTTCTCAATTCTTCTTCCTAACAGGGACAAGGTTTGCTACCCATGATGAGTGCTTGATGGGGAAAATTATATTGGACTCAATCAATTTGGATAGCTCTTCTCTCATTAAGGGTTCAATTTTAGGTGTTTTTGTCTTACTAGTTTGAAATTATCAATTAAATCTATGGTATGTTGAAACAACCTTGGGTCAAAACCCTTTAAATCATCATATGTCTAGGCAAATACATCATTAAGTTCTTAACATAGTTGAATAAAAATCTCTTGCTCAATCATAGAACATAGCTTCCCCATGTTTAAAGATTTTCCATTAGCAATTGTGATTGGGGTGTGATCATCTTCATCAGTAGCTAAGTTCATGATTCTACCTCTCTCTTGGTCATCAGGATTGAAAACACTCCCTAAGGTAATGAGACCCTTAGGCAATTTGTTCGAACTGAGGTTAATGATTTGATCACCATACTGATCCTATAGTCTTGACTGGTTTCTATCTGAAAATTTTGCTTCATTTTGCAAGAAGCTTACAATTTGTTCATCAGATTCAAACACTTGCCAATGGATGTTGTTATCAGGGATGGCAGCCCTTACTACCATCCTAATTTGTTGCTTCTTCTTCTCCTCAAGATTCCTTGGCACATCATGAGACACACCTATTGTTGCAAGCCTATCAACATGTCTATTTTCTTTTTTAGCGATACTTTGAATATTAAATGCATTGAAACCCTCAAGCAGATCCCATACCCTATGTTTATAAGACTTGAGCAAACCATTCTTAGTGATATTCTAATTTCTCACTTGATTAACCACCAAATCACTATCTCCATATACACTTAAGGCTTGAATTCTTCTTCTCTAAGCAAGTAGGAGACCTTGAATCAAGGATTCATACTTAGCCACATTATTAGTGCAACTAAATTGGAGCCTAAAGGAGAAGTAGTACCTTACTTGTGTAGGAGAAATCAAAATCACACTAGCCCCTGATCCATTCTTATTCCTTGATCCATCAAAGTACATACTCCATATCCCACTCACATCTTCTTTAGTCCCCACAAGATTGGGAACTAGGCCATCTTTCTCTAATATACAATATGTATAGAGGCTTGTCTTAAGAGTTTCTGACATAGGATCAAATTGATATGCATTAGCCCATTCATCTAAGAGAAAATTGGGTATCTCAGCTAGGGAAGTAGTAGGATCATTCACTATGTTATTCTCATCCATTTCTAGGATAGTGCAATTCATGTTGATGAGATTAGGGTTATAGGGTTTAGTATGATGGAGGGCTAGAGGCTCTACTTTGATCGAAGCTTTAGCCCCATACCTCATCCTAAAAGACATATATGATCAATCAGAAGATATGTAACCACCTATTTGGGCAATGAAGTCTCTTGACAGACAGATGGCAAAATGTGGCTTGACTTCAGCAACATATATATCTTGAGTTATAGTACAACCAAGGCATGCATGTAGGGCCATTTCCACATTTCTACAGTCTTGATAGTACTACCATCCAACTGTAACACATCCCTAACAATGGGCTCATATTTCATTCCCAAAACATTAGCAACACACCTAGGCATCACTGAACTACTAGCTACTGAATCAATCATGCAATTGTGGACTATTTTATTCCCTTTAATTAGAGAGACATAAAATGGAGGGGGTCTAACCTTTTTACTTGTTTCTTCCTCCCTAGATGGTTGTACTAGGCTTGTGGCACTTTCCATGCTGGGTTGCTGATCCTTTGGTTCAATACTTTCCAATTCTTGCTAGAACAACCTCTTTTGCATGGGTATAATGGCAACAACATCCCACATGTAAATATTCACATTTTTCTTCTTCATTTGTTCTATGACACTGAATGGTGCAGTGTGTACTTTGGTAGAAACATTGGAGGTTGCATTTGTAGGAGGTTGAGATGGAACAAACTGAGGATCGCTTACATCTTTTCTATCATTATTTCACCTTTGTTGCTGAAGGGTATTTGATTGATCATTTACTACTTGCTCATGAGGTATTGCATTTGAAGTTGAGGTCTGATTGGGAAGAGGAGGGATAGAATCTTCAATAGCTCTTCTTTTGTTCCCAGTGTTGTGAGCAATGGAATCCTAGTTTACATTACAATGTTCCTCCACCTAATGATTCATAAAGGAGCAATCACCTTGTCCTTAAATATACCTGACATCTTTGAATTGGTCCTCCCTATATGATTGTCCTACTGCACAGGCTCTTGGATGGTCAAAGCCAAATAAGATTCAGCCTTCTAACACATGCAATGGACATGGGAGTAGTTACAAGAGGGAAAAAAATATTGATCTTGGGCCATGTTGTTTGGAGGAACTATGGCCCTACTTTGGTTTACATTTGAGGTTGAAGCATGTTATTCTGCCTATTCTGATCAAAAGAATTATTCCCATAATTATGATTTGGAGACCTACCACTATTTAGAGTTTTTTGTTGCAATTGATGAGCCTTACTACCTTGAGCTTTCTATCTCTCTAAAGTCACCACCTTGTTGCTCACTTTCTGCATCACAGAGAAGCTATCCTCCAACTTCTTCTTTTGGCCCTACAATCTTTTATCTATGTTCAACATCATAGATTGCATCATCTCCTTGATCTCATCTATTCCATTTGAAGATTTGGAAGATTGAGGGACTAGAGCAAGGGATTGTGATGTGGGAGTTGTGGGAAGAGGAGCCATTGTTGGTTGGTAATTTGGAACATTAGGGAAGAAAGACATGGGAGGCCTTGGAGCTAGCTTACCTCCTTGTATTAGGATATTTTCTAACTTTATTGCTATGTCATAAGCATTAGGTAGGGTATCTCCTCCCATAGTTTGGATTGTAGTGGCAATGTCACTATTAAAAGCTTTGAGGTAATGCAAGAAGGCATTACCAGGGGTAGGTTTTATTGAAGCAGGTATTCTATCCCATGTCTTTTGAAATCTATAGTTGAAATCAGTCATACATTCATGGGGGGCTCTTTTTATAGTAGTCAACTATTCAAAAAGTGATAAATGGTCACTTTTGTCCTCAAAGTGTTTCCACAATCCTGCTCCTAATCCATCCCAATCTGTTATAGAACCATGAGCCAAACCTCTATACCATTGTAGTGCTTTTCCTTTGAAAGATGAGGCTAGAAGCCTAACGGCAACATCATCCTCTATAATACCATGGATATTACAAACATTTGCAACTTCTTGAATGTGTTCCAAGGGAGAGATAGAAGTTTCACCAATAAATTCTAGTATACTTTTGAGTGTAGCTATTGGTATGTCATGTCTTTGGGCCAATAAAAGAGGACTTCCACCATTAAAGGTGGCAAACGTATGAGCTCTAGGTTGCGCCATATAGACAAGTGATCTATTGATATGTGTTGATGGAAACCTAGACTGAGATCTAACAGTAGGAGGAGTAGAGATAGATATTACAAGTGTTTTTGTTGCTATTGCACTCCTAACTAGAAATAAAGATACCCTAGTCTTCCTTCTTCTAGGATTTTAAAATGAAAGCTGTTGGTATTGAAATTTACCTCTAGAAGATGCCCTTGTTTCAGCTTTAGGCATGAGCTACTGCAACTTTGGTCTAGAACCAGATGTTTTGAAGCTTAGAGTCACCAAGTACTTGAAGAATGAGCCTCTTGAAGGCTTGAATACTGAAGCTAGTACTATCTCCTTGGTATTTATCTTGAAATCTTCCTTTTGACACCAATAGACTTGAAAATTTCTAAATATTGTCCCACCAGGCATGCCAAAAACTATTGTCACAAAAGTTTGCGCCCTTGTCCAAAATTTTTACGTAAGTACAACCTTGTGAAACATGGAAACAACCTCCAAGCTATGGGACTTGAACTGTGAGGTTGAGTCTCTAGAGAAGGCCAACTTCCTTTACTATCAGGGTGCACCTAACTACTCTTGGAGAGAAAAAGGGAGAAGGAATGCATGAAAGAAAATCTACCTACTCTAACCTAAGGAGCTGATGCACCAAAATAGAGTGTTCAAACCAATCTCTACCCATACATGCACTATTGAACCATCATGAGACCAAAAGATATACACGTATAGACTTTCTTTAATCTAACAATCACATACATATAAAAAAACCCAAATGAATGACACAAGGAAAGAGAGGATTCACTTATATACCATTCATAGCCCAAAAGAGATATAGTCATGCAAGATTACAGATCTCTACAATACACCAATGAGAGGAAAATAGTTCTTGCACTTTACATAAATGGCTAGAGGTGATAAGGCAGAATGTCATACAGTTTAGAGGCAAAGGGGATTTACACTGAAGTTGCAGACCAATATTAGAGAAAATAGAGAAGAGACGACTGGTACAAAATCTACAAAAATTGCCTTTATAGTTCAGGCATAACTGAGATATTTTCTCACTGAAGTTACTCCACAACCATTGCCATTAAGTCTTACAAAGAATAATTATGCAGATTTAGGGCAAATCCAACCTTGGTGCAGACATAAGTACAATGAAATCTAATATTCTATTGAAACAGGGCCTTGAGAAGATAGAAACAATGCCATTAAACTATTCTAACTAGGTAGATGGATAGGATCAGAGTCGGTGGAGTGTTCTCCTTTGTTTACTAAGTTCAACATTCATCCAAGAATAGTTGGCATTGATCACAGGGATCAGATCGCGTGAGAAAATTTGACTCCCTTCATTTTTGGCTCATGAATCAACAAGGTCAGCAAGTCGACTAAACCCTACAACCAAAATAGACCACATGGACCAATGATTTTCTTTTTTTTTGCTACTCCGCAGAGTCTCCATGTGGTTGATCATATATTTTCAACTAACTGCGCCACCTCCTCGAAACCTTGACTGCGATGTAACTACCAACTGTTAGCCCTAACTATTACTGCCCTAGTCAAGCCCACCAGGACACATGTCCTGTAGGCACTTCCCCACAATGTTTAATCACCATGCACTTTCATATTGAGGGCAATTTTTGAATGTTGATCTCTGTGAGATCAACGATCACAAAAGATCCTCATAATGTTATGGTTGCCCCTTCAAAATTTCTAGGTCCATGAAACATTCAACATACACCTCAGCATCCAACTGGCACCACCCTATGGTATATGAGACAAGCCTAGCCCCATAAGGACATGTGGCAATAAGGTGCATGCCCACATTCCTTAACATCCCTACATCTCCATAATGCGGGGAAGCGTCAGCCCTTGATTTCATTTGAATCTACGGCGATCAAAATCTTACATGATCGTATGCCTAGTCAACTGAACAAACCAATGAGATTCCTTCTTCATGCTTTGATTCTTTTGAAAATTGCCACATAAGATGAGCTATCATTACCTTCTGAGAAAGGCAGGCCCATGATGTCACACCGTACCATGCATTGCAAGGCTGCATACCTCTACTGCTTAATTTCCTCACAACTCCTTATTGCAGGCATGTGCTAGCCATTGATCCTTGAAGATCTGATGGTGGAAGGTATAATTGGGAATATGTAATGTGATGGGATAGGTGTCACCAGGGTGCTTTCTCGCATTGTTAGGAAGTCTGACAAAAAAAATAATGTGGGAAAGCAGGTGCCAATCAAATTACCTATTGGACTAACCCTCCTCCTTTCTACGGCCCACACAAAATGAAAGGACCCACTAATCCATATGTCGCAAAGGGGATTTTTTGAATTATGTAAAGGTAGTGCATTTTCAAAATGCAAGGAAGCACCCACCATAGATCTATACAAGATTTGATGGCGCAAAAAGTTGTAGGGAAGCAGAATAAATTAGGAAATAAAGAAATACCTTAAGGTTTTATCATTTATTTTTTTTAATATTTCCTAGGCATTAAAATAATACTTAAATATGGAAGATGACCATTGGGTGGGCTCAAATGTCTGAATTCAAATTTTGGCAAGGCAAAATAGGTAACAGGAGCCTCCATCAACAACTTCTCCCTTACTATCTAGTACTTCCTCTTTTTCTCTGTGAGATTCTTTATCCTTTGACAAAGATCTTAATGATGACCCACCTTTCCCTCCTTCCACTCATTTCCTATGAGTTCCCAAGTGGGCTCATGATACAGTTGATGCATCTAGAACTATGGCATGAGATCCTTTAGATTCTTGTTATGCTCATGCTCAGACATCAGGTATTAGACTATTGAGTTATGGAATTTAAATGATCCAAAGTTTTTTCATAGGTGATAGGACACTCATATTGGGATAGGGATATGGATGAGGAGTACTCTTCTTTGATGAGGGATCATACTTGGGATCTTTTTCCTCTTCTAAAAAGAGGAAGGTTGGTTCAGTCCAGGTGGTGTACCATACCATGTATGTTGTAGATGGTTCTATTGATAGGTACAAGTCACGTCTTGTTGTGAAGGCCTTTTGATAGGTTGAGGGTATTGATTACTCTATGACCTTTTGTCATGTTTCTGATATGAATTTTATTCTCCTTTTACTCTCTCTTGTAGATTCTTAGGGATGGATAATATTTCACATGGATGTCAAGAGTGCCTTTTTGCCTAGAGACCTATAAGGAGCTCTATATGGAGCATCCTTAGGGTTTCATGTACAGACCTTAGACATCCTTGTATGGTCTCTTAGAAGCCCCTTGGGCTTGGTATGAGAATATGGAATCCTTCTTGATTCCATCACACTTCATATTATGTCATTCTGGTCCTATAATATAAATTCCACATCAATGGTTTGATCTATTGATACTTGTGATATATGTTTACGATCTCATTTTTATAGGTAGCTCACCCTTTATTGAGATGATAGGCCTTGGACTTCTACACTATTTTTTGGGCTATATGTTGTTTAGCCTTTAGATGGGATAACCATACTCTAACATAAGTATTCTCTTGATATGCTTCACAAATTCAACATGATTAATTATAAGCCTCCTCCCAAACCTTTTCAGTTGGGTGATGTTTAATCTACATCTTTCTCTACTCCTATGGTTGATTCCACTTTATCTAGACATCTTGTGGGTACTTTATCATACCTAACACGCACACATACACACACACACACACACACATCCTAATCTTTCCTTTATGGTTGGCCTTGTCTCTAGATTCTCACATGATCTTCATGAGAGTCATTGGAAATATATCAAAAATATTTGAGGCACATTCAAGATACTATTATGGCATTCACTATACATCAGAGAATCCTCATATTGATTTATATAAACTCAGATAGGGTTAGTGATATTGATTATCAAAAGTTGAGTTATAGCTTTGTTTTTTGTCTTGGTTCTAGTTCTATGACATGGTCTTGCAAGAAGAAACACAGTCACACATTAGCATCTACAGAGGCATAATACAAGGCAATTTTACTAGCTATTTAGGAGGTTTTATGGCTTCAACAATTAATGATTGAGTTTGGATTTCCCCCTAATAGTTCCACCTTTCTTTGGTGTGACAATTAGAATGCTATACACATTTCCTTCAACCTAGTTGAGCATCAAGAGACCAAGAATATTAAGCTTCATATGCACTTTGTCAGGTATTTGATTCAAGATGACTCTCTTAGTTTGGAGTATATTCCCACTTCTAAGTAGGTTGTCGACATCTTCACTAAACCTTTTGCAAGCCTATGATGTTTTGAATTGCATTATGTACTCTAGGTGAAGGAAAATGTCCTTAAGGGTTCTCAGTGATGAGTCTTTCCTTCCTATTTACTTTTTTTTAGAATTCTCTTATCTCTTTTTGGAGTGTATTTTTTCCACATGGTTTTCCCTATTTCTCCATTTTTTGGATATTTGGTTGTGTTGGGTATGTCATAAGGCCATGTTGTCAGGACCCATTTATGCTTCAACATTGTACATTGTCCTTTCTTTTTCATGTATTGTTTGTAGCTTCATTGTTGCTCACTTTAATGGGAGTGTTAGAGTAAAGGATTAATTTAATTTCATTTATTAAATCACCTTTAATCCTTATTTAAGATTTCATTTTATCCACGTGCATTTCCATTTCATAATTAGATATTAATTATTAAATGTTATTTACCTCTTAGTTTTCCCTTTTAGGTTTTACATTCTCCTTCTATATGTATTGATCCATCATATATTTTTACTTATTATTTGTGTCTAATAATATATTCTTTCATATTTCAAAGACAAACCCTTGCCTTCTTTTTTCTTTTTCTTTTCTGTGACAAGTTCTTGCATGTAGCTGTTTTGCTGGATTTGTGGATTTTCTCCTATCAAATCCTTTAGTTTTCAATAGTTTAAGGATTTGTGAGATAAATCTCAGAATCATGTCTCTTGTTAGATTTAGAATTTGGAAGTGCTTTTGCACTTTTGATTCCTTTCAAAATTTTGTTAGATAATCTTATCAATAGTGCATTGCAATTTTTGAGATATTTTTCATAATGATAAAATTTTAGAAATAATAGAAAGTTAATCTATGTTTTCTTATAGAAAAGTTTAATTTGGTTTTTTAAAATTGAATTAGTTTTTAGTTTATTTTTAAATCTATTTAGTTAGAGTAGAAACCACTCAAAATAAGAGGCTCATAATTGAACATTGTGTTGTACTTAGTTTAGTTTTGTTTGACGATCATTTTTTATAGGTAATATGTCTAATTGTAGATTAGTTGTTATTAATTTTTAAAAATTAACAATTATTATTATGTATTTTAAGCTCAAGTAGACTCAAACCTAAGACCTTCCACATGAAAGGTTCACAAGTTACCATTGTGTTGTAGGTTCTTCATTTTTTAGATAATTATTTTATTACTCATTGTTGCAAGCATAAAAGAATCCAATTTCTAATTATTAGATATAAGAATGTTCTAATATAGGAGATTATTATTGTATTAGTGATTTATTTTTTTATTTTTAATAAACATTATTTTCTTATTGTGTTTCTTGTCATATTTCAAGATCATTTAGTATTTAATCTTATAGTAGATAATTCTTAGTGCACTTAAAACAAATAATGTCAAATCAAATTTCTATGAGATTGTAGTCACTAGAAAAAGTAAAATTTGGTTCTCCATTCTTTATTGCATATAATAGGATACTATGTATTGTGGCTTTTCAAAGTTTATGGAAACAAAACATAACTTTTTAGGAGCCATAAGAGCTTTAAAAATTAATTGCATAATATTTGTATATCCATCATCATCATATTCCTTATATCTTTACATTTGAATACTTGGACACTATACTTAACATTAGCATTCTCACTTCTTTGCAATGAATATTTATTTCATTCTTAGGACTTGAGTTTATTATAAAGATCACTCATAATTTGAATCTATTCAATTTGAATTCCAAGTTCTAGGTTTGTGTAAGATTGATTAGTTTTTTTGTAACTCTTATTGATAAAGACATACAATATTGGAAGTAATTAAAATGTTGTGGTTGTGACTAGGGCTCAAACTTGTCCTAGGTCATTATGTTCATAAGTCCTAAAAGATGATGTTTCTAATTTCAATTGTATAAGATTATTTTGCATCATTTTTTTTATCACACTCCTAAGATTTATTATGACAATGTGGAAATATACTTTATAAGACAAATTTCACTAGTAGACTCCTACACCATAAAAATAAAAATGTCTATCTAATAAATAACAACTCCCAGTCCATATCAAGCTAAAAACCTAAACTAACTTATTAGTTATTATATTTCAATGTGCATCTATTTGTATTAATATTAATATGAATATTGTATGCCTATTAATAAAATCCCTTTTTTAAACTACAATAATTTTATAAGCGTCAGTTAATTTAAAATATGTCAATGTATTTTGACTTTGGAAATCATGTTTATTAAGTTAGATGGATGCAATACTTTATTGATCTCTCACTTACATTATTTGAATCTTAAGGGTTCTTCTTGTAAACAAAACATTGAATTTAAGATAGTCTGTATAAATCTTATTAAAAATTGTTCAATATATGTTAATTTGTAGAAGTGTTATTCCATAAATTCAATTTTGATTTCATCCTTCAAACTATCTTATATAAAGAGTGTAAGGTATTTTTAAAATTGTTAAAGAGATGAAATAAATGATTTAAATTTTAATGGTCATAGATATTAAAATGGATGAATGTTGAAGACTCTAACTCCAAAGTGAGTGAAAGAGATGAAGAATGAAAGATTGGTTACTCTAAGATGATAGTATTGTCAACTTTGTTAAAATAAAAATATAGAGAATGTATGTATCAGAGCTATTGTAAGGGGTGCATTATTAGTTGTGCCGAACACCCTAAAGGCTTTCTATTTGACATATTGATGAACCAAGTATCTAAAAAGGATTCCAAAAAATGGTGATTACAGTAGTTGGGTACCCATGTATCTTGATAGATGGATTCCTTTTTACATGGACCCAATAGTCACTTTAATATAGGTACAAAAGGAGAAAGACCCAGAGTGATGATGATTTCCCCATGATAATTATTTGTGGTCATGCACTTGGTTTATGGTAATCCAAAACCACTTTAATGTAAAGTTTATGGTGATCTTGAAGCCATACGCGATTGGGGTTTGTGGTGAACCAAAACTACTTGTGTGATGTTTGTGTAATTCTTGGTGAGTTTGAAACCACTTCAAAGCATCGATTAGGGGGAAGCTGTGAAAACCCAAATTTGATTGTGATGTCATGGAAACAATATGAATGATAGTGTTTGGTAAGTGATTATAATAGGTACCTAAAAAAGATTTAGACTAGAACCCATCCTTTCTAAATAATAGGAGGATATCTACAACAATTTGATTATTGATTTACAGGGGGATTTGAAAAAAAATTAATTTATTATTTTGTTTGTTGGTTTCTTGAAAATACATTTTGGGCACACTCTAGCCAACGCCAGCCAACCTACCACTAGTTCTCCCATGGTTATCACACTTTATGCACTACTTCACCTATCCTTCATCAATGTTGCATCTAACTTTGGTCTGTGACTTTTATAAAAAATCATATGTAATCTTCTACAAATTGAATGGTAAAGGGCTTATGATTAGTAGAGACCATATATGAGTTTCTCATCTCTTTTTTTTGATTTAAAAAAGAATGGAAGAGGGTCTTGAAACCATATAAAAACATAATCCAAAAACCATCTTTGTCCTGGACCACTATAGCCAAGCAATCAAAAAGAAAACTTTGACCACAATGGTTAGAGTCCACCTAGAACTTACAAAACCACAAAATAATCAAAACATGTCATGTTTGTATACTTTAAACCATACAAATCTAAAATTAACATAAGTTTAAACTTTAAACTACTAAACTTACTAACAAAAACAAAGGTCTTGCTACCCCAAAAGAAGTGGGGAATAACAAAACTATTAGTAATGAGAAACTAGCTCAACAGTATTGAGGAAATAGCAATGTAAATTAGAAAATAAAAAATAAAACCAATAACCACCAAAGAACTAAAAAAGTTTCAAAAACATAGAAAAGAGGAGTTTGGCTTGGTTGATGTTCTCTCAATCTTCATTAAGGTAATTTATCTTTGCCATCTAGTTCTTGATCTGAATGACACTCTTAATCTTATCACACTTTTCCTCCTTGGTTTTGCTAGCCTTTCTCAGTTTACTCTTCCCATTAATCACCCTAAACATTACCTTTCTCATAATTTATTTCTACACCTTACAAATCACGGAAACAACCACACCTAGCTCAAGTCTAGTGATGGCCTTGTTGAACTTATTATTTAGCTCACCAATCTTCTCCTTAATTTCAATGAAACTATTTTCATAGTCCTTTTTGAAGTCTTCCAGTTGTCTCTAGATAAATGGAGGGGACAAAATCTTGTTCCCCAACCTTAGTTTTATCAGAAGACTTAAAGTCTTCATGACTGAAAATACCTCTAGGTCCACCACCACTTTCATTCTTTGTGAATTTAGGTTTCCTCATCAAAATCCTCCACTTCTACTTTGAAATCTACATCTTTAGAGGAGCAACCCCTAGCTTTCTCTGGCATTTCCTCCACTTTCATCTCTTCTACCTTATCCTCCATTTGAGAATTGTGGGAGTCCTCATTTCTTTCTTCCTTGTAGTTCTTCCCTTTTTTCTTTTTAAGTCTTTCATATCTACTTTCCTCAGAACTAGTGTTATGCTTTTGATTTTTAGAGGCTGCAATTCTTTCCTCTATCTCAAAATTAGAAAATCCATCCCCATCATTATTGTTGATGTCAATATTGTCATCCACCATTCTCCTTTTTTTAAGGGTATTGATAGGGATAGATTTAACAGAAGCATTCTTTCATTTTGTGGGAGCTTCATGTAAAAGGGATTGTTCCATGGAAGTGATAAGCTTCTTGGGCTTGGAGGGCTAAGGGATTTTTGTGACTTGGATGATTTTTCCAAGCATATTTCTTCAATAACCACCAAGAATTTAGGACCTTTAGGAGTAGCAGGGCTTTTAATAGGTGGGAGAGATCTACCAAATCTCAGATGGTGAACATAGACATGATGGTAGAGGAAAAAATTGAGCCCTTGGTGGATAGGGGGTTTTCACCTAGGAAAATGTTGTTGACCAAAGAAGAAAACACAAAGAAAGGTAAGTTCACTTTTTCTCATGATGCAACATGTCAAGAAAAGGAAAATGATAGCTATGGTAGGTCATATATGGACCCTCAAGAGTGAAATACTTAATTAACCAATAACAAAAGGCTCCAAAGGGACTAGGAAGGGAGAGCCTATCATACCCATTTCTAGAACTGACTCTAACTGGTAGTTATAGATCTTAGATGTTTAGATATTCATTCACATGATATAACTTTATTATTAAAATGAAATGGCTCATCCTTTTTAGCTTCACAAGTGTTAAAGCCTCATTAATGTAATTGCAAATAACACTTGAACACAACACAATACTATTGTTTCCTTTAATGATTATAGTGCCAAAACACTACTGACTAGACTGCTTGGTAGTCCATATGGCACTTCTAAAACTTCTACCACATACCATTATATTTTTTGTAATCATTTAAAACAATTTGATTTAACTCTTGTGTCCCCTCCATCTTAGTCACCATCTTCCATTCTTCATGGTTTTTCATCGGTTTGTTTCTCCTCTCTATCTGATTTCTTTGTTAACTAGTATAATCAATTTTTTATTCTGAACGTTAAATAAATAATCCCTATCAGAAGGCTTTCTAAGCATGCCCCAATATATAGAAAAATAACCAAGTTTTATTCTATCTTCGATACATAATTATTTGAAGATATTTATGAGTTGGTCTACATTTCATAAAATTTTGTTGCAGAAAATGACTGAATCCGTGTTTCCAATAGTATAGAATAATGCAAAGGCTTTTCAGATGGGTGAGAATATTGTGGAGCACCCATGTCCAGAGCATGGAAATTAATAAATATGATATTCTTACAAGCTATAATTAAATTCAAGTCAAAAATAATTAATCCACGTAATGCAAAAGATATCTGAGTGCTAAATAGAATATATCTGAAGGATATTGACAAAGGAGGTCTTGAATATCTACTTAAATTTAGAGTCTGCTACAATCTATTTAATTTATTAAGATATTATTGACCAGAATATTGTTGGGTGGAACAGATCAGATCCTTTCTAAAATATTATGAATATCCTTTCTAGATACTTTTGATACTTTAATCAAGATAATCTAATGAAGCGTGCACACCCCTGATACTTTTCCAGAGCTATAACATGTGCCCTTGTGAATATTAAAGAGTTCCCTATGCGTGGAAGGCACGAACTTTCTCTTATTATGTTGGTTTTGGTTGTAACATTTTAACAGTTTCTTTTAATTCAATATCGAGTTACTACATTTTATCATCATTGAATACTTTCTCTTGCAATAAAACTAAGAAACTTATATTCTATTGTCCCGTCCATTTTCTTTGAGATTCAATTGCTATTAAGTATAAAAAGATAATATCTTGTTTCACTTTGGAATGTGTGAAATAATAAAACAACATAATATTAATATCTATAAGAGCTTATAATAACATATACAACATTTTCTTAATCTCTTATTGTAAACTTCATTCTAGTCGAAAGTCCCTATTTATAGATTTAAACAACTAGATACTATAATTACATCTAATTTTGCACCTCTTTCTTGCAAATGCAAATCACCTAAGAAAAATAATTACTATGGAGTATGATTCAAATTCATGGTAATAGATTCAAGTTTGATTGCTATTTTAGATTTGTGAAAAGTTGATAAATATATGAAAATATAATAATATTTACATTATCTATCTAACACACATATTTACGTTGTAGTGGTCAAATCATAATGTTATTGTAGCAAGTGTCAAGATTTGAGCCCATCGATGACCACTAAACTTATAGACCATGTACTTTTGTTCAGCTAGCATGTGTGCAAGATAAGCAACTTCATTGGTTCATTGTGCTTGTAGAAATTTGACTTTCACTAAGATAATGTGCTCATAGAAACAAACAAAGGATATAATTCTTTGAGGGCTAAGTGGACTCAATGATATAAGAAATTAAAAGAGATCCCTACCTAAAAAACCTTTCTAAGGCTCAATCCAAGTTAAACACCTATGATACAACTATACAAGTGGCATCTCTACGGCTAATTCTTGTTTTTTACTACACCTGCTTGTGTCCATTTATAGACAACCTGTTATTACAATTCCTTGTCATGAATCATAATAATTTATGTTATAAATATAAAATAAATAAGAACATGATTTTTTAATTCTAATTTTTATAAGTATTATTATGTGATTACTACTAATCTTAGAAAAGTAGAGTGAAACATAAATCATCAATGGAAAGAAACAAAACCTTAGACATATGGAAATTCCTTAACTACCAATGGAGAAAGCAAGAACGAATAAAAAATATTGGAAGAAAAAACTAAACCGGTGATCTTGCATTCAATTGATGTGACCTCTACTTCTCTTCTATTCTTTTTCAAATTGGCTATGAGTTTTATTTTTGGATACTTTTATTATAAGATCATGCTATTGATATGAGTAGAAGAAATTGAAAATTCAGTGTCTCAAGGTAATAGTTTGTGATCTCAATTTATGGTTCTAGCTTAAAAATGAGGAATGGAATGATAGTTTATAAGAAAACTGGAAGCATTCAATAGCCAAAAAGAGAAGTAGAAGTGTAATGTCCCCAATTTTAATAAAGGAACTTGATATGATTACCTAATTAAGTGATCCTAAAATTTAAATAATTTCATAAGGATGTATTTAAATTAATTAATTTAGTTATTAAATTGGGAGGTCAAAATACAAAATAATAAATAAAATGATGTTGACTTGCTTTACCCATTTAAGAAACTTTCTCAAGCCTTTTATAAGGTCATGTATAGCATTGTAGGAAATTGTCATTGAATTTATTCCTCTTGTGTATTTTCATTTCTTATTTGAATTAATCTTGTATGTAGTTTTTAATGGAAAGAACCTTCATATTGTATAAGTGTGGGTTCAATAGTTCAAAACCACCCTAGTTTTTCATTAGAGATATCTTCTTAGACATTTTACCTTGTACTTTAATGCCAAATTTGTGAATTTTCCCATCAAGAAATTATTTAGTTTAGATCTTCATCAAAAATATATCTCAGATCTAGAAGTGCATTATCTAATTGACAACCATTCTTTCTTGCATCAATAATTTTGTTCGGTATAGAAAGTTTATCTATTTGTGATTCTAGAACAAGAAGAAGATCCATTCAAGCAATCACTTCTTAGTCAGAGATTTGAATTTTGTTCTTACTTGGTTGAGTGATGACTACATTCTATGGTGGAGTTAGAAGTGTATTTGTGTAATAGACACCCAGGAATGCCCAAAAGCTGAACCAAAAGCTTTTAAAAGTGCTTTCCACAAATAGTTAAAGAAGAGAAAATAAAAGAAAATAATATATATTAATTTAAAAATCTATTATGTGTGCATGCAAAAATTATTTGTGTTATTTTTTGGTAAAATTAGATATTAGAAACCCTATGTAGGTTTAAGGCTCTTTATTAGAGGCATTTTGGTCATTTTAGCACATACAACTTTTGGGAGAACAATCTAACATACTTGAGCTAAAGAATATTTTAAAAGCTTAGGAGTAATTAAACTAAATTAATAATATTTCTACAATCCATACAGTTTGTGTAAATAAACATTTCTAGTTTTTATTATGTGTGAGTTTTTGACATCAACATTTCAAAATACACTCTATGGTCTGTCATCAAGATGAAAGAGAATGCATTAGATATAAATATAAAATCTTGGATGCAAACTTGGCCTTCTATCTAATATAAGATAGGATGAGAAGAGGAGGGTGCATGAAAAATAAGGAAGAAAATAAAGGTCAAATCAAAGCTTCAAGAGTAGACTCAAAAGAAGGAAAAAGAAGAGTTCAAAAATAATAACTCAAATGATAGAACATTAATAATAAGGAAAATTGTAATAACACCAACCTCCAACTATTTTTGGTTAGCCCTTTTTGTACTGAAGGGTCAACCCCCCTTCCTTTTGGATGCTATCTAATACTTCATAAACACCAACCACAATAATAATAGTAATAATTCTTATTATTAATATAATAATAACAACAACAATAATAATAATAGAAATCATCCTTTAAAAAAGAGGAAGCATGTTTCTCTGAGAATTGGGTTGTTTCTATGTTGCTTTGAATAGTGGTCAGTATATTGATGCAACCTTCTCGATGAGTGGATAGAAAGGGATTGATTCTTGGATGTTGTTTCACACCTTTGATCATAATCTTCTTAGACATGTACCTTGTAACAACAAAAATATTGGCATTATTGGCATGTCACACAACTACTTGTGCTACTTTCAAATTTGGGGTTTGTAGAGAAGAGATCAGCAAATCTGAAACTATCATCGATTCAACTTTTGATTGAGCTAATCAACCTTTGGATAAGATAATAGAGGCTTAAATTCATCTTCTTTTCATAGCCGTAAAATTGAAAAACTAGCAATGCTATGAATGAGTAGAAGGTTTTAAGCATAACTCTTTTGCTACTATTCCAATTTTAAGTGCTCTAAAATTTGGCTTCAACAAAAAAATGGACTATAAAACTATATGCAAGTTAAATTCAATAAAAATATGCTATCAGGGTTCCATTAGTCCAAGCATTGTTAATCTTCAAGCAAGTTGGATCAATTGCAAGGCAGCTAGAGGCAAGTGGCAGGATATGGCTAAGGCCAAACATCTCCCATCCTCAAGTAAAATAATGAAATCTTCAACCATCAGTGGATTGGATATGGAAAGTAGATTAGACTACAATGATGTGAAACTAGGGTATATTATGAATTCTAAAAAACCTAGATCGAAACCAATGTGTAAGTAGTAGGGGCATCTTCCTTTGACATCACCTCAAAGAACTAAATGGGAAACAAATAAGTTTAGGAGAATGTGCATCGATAACCCTCCCTTCATTTGATCTTTTTATATGAATATGAGGTATTCTATGAAGACTATAAATTCATTTTTGGCTCTAGTTGAGACAAATGTTTAATAGAAGAATCTCAATAATAAGATCTACAATAAAATATCTTGCGCTATGAATCAAGATTTTTCAAAGAAATATTCAAAGAGATTAGGGATTTGGTAAGTGGTAAATCCAAATGGGATTATCTAGGCAAAGGCTCAAAGGAATTCAAATCAAATTATTTTGCCACAAAATGCCCCAGTTTGGAATAAGGCAACTAAGCATAAGTTTTATCACCAAACCTTTTACAGTGATGATTGCCATCAATTTGTCAACACTATTGCTTGAAAAGGATTGAAACCTAATATAATTTTTTCCATTGAAAGTCTTGATATACAATTTCACTTTTTTAATCACACCAAATATGCCACCCATAAACGACTTCCCCTATATACCCAGTAGATAGGTTTTCTAGTTTATTGATATGTGAATTCCCTCATAGAATATTGCATATATAACCCGCCTAAAACATACATCCCCCCTCACCACATGATAATTTTTCCCAAGGCTACTTCTTAGTCCCCCATTCTATCCATATTAGCTCCTCACCACAAACTTAAAATTGAGGAATAGATTTTGATTATTAGTAATCAAGAAAGTGAAGATCATTAGTAAGATTGCCAGAATGCCACTGTATTTTCATTTTGGAATGGACCAAAACAAGAATGTTCAATCTCATCAATTGGTTAATTTTTTTTTGTCAAAATCAGGTAAGTATATCTTAGCATTCAAATATATTAGTTTACATTCATTTTAGTGATGAATATATTAAAAAATAATTTATCTTTATCTCTATTTGTTATTTTAAATGTCAGCCTATTAAATTCTTGGAATGGACCGTAGATTGTAAGGAAGAACTATTCAATTTTTTCATCCCAACTTGGATCTCAATTCAATCTCTTCATCCATAGCTTACACATTTAGAGAGTCTCAGGAATATAGGTTCATCAATTAGTAATATGATAGTCCATAGATTCTAATTATAAATATTGTAATAATATTAAATTTTTTATCAACTTACAGACTAAAACTCCTCAATTTCAACCTATTAAGGTAATAAAAAATAGATCTATTTATAACCTAAACTTTAATGGATTTGAATGTAAATTTTTTGAAATAATCAAGCTAATTAATGAAAGGAAAATTACATTTATAACTTGTCAACCAACCTCAGATCTTAAACATAACTTCCATATGATGAATATTAGGAACAAAAAAGAATTTAAAGGGAAGAGCATCCATGTCACAATAGGGAAAGAAGTTTTAGATTTGGAAGATGGAGAAATAAGAAAAGAAAAAATAGCAGTCATAATACCAATATCAAAAATTAGATACAAAGATCAAAAGAAAGCTAAAGGAAAATCTATAATATCAGATAACAGTAACTTAGACATGATTGAATTATCAGATATGAAAGAAAGTTAAGGCATTTGCTCACAACTAGCAGTTGATCCTACCTATGAAGACCAAAGTCCTAAAAATATCAATATAAGAGAAGGAGAAAAAATAGAACCTAATACAGTTAATATTAAGATGCAAAAAAGAATAAACAATGTCAAAAGGTTAACCAAGAAACTAAAAAGAGCATAGAAAGCCAATGAAACAAAAGAAATTAGTGGAAAAGAAAAAACATTAGGAAAAGAATGTAGGTTTTAGGACAAAAATATCTTGACTGATTATAATAGCATTCTTGAAGAAATTGAAAACAAAGGTCTTTTCTATGACACACC
This sequence comes from Cupressus sempervirens, assembly GCA_028749045.1. Lineage (NCBI taxonomy): Eukaryota > Viridiplantae > Streptophyta > Pinopsida > Cupressales > Cupressaceae > Cupressus > Cupressus sempervirens. The sequence goes on from CM053790.1 coordinate 518,145,783, forward strand.
TCTGGAGCGAAGTAAGGACAAATTCACAAAAGAATTATTAGAGACACCATTGCAATAGAAAGAAGAATCTATGGAGGAGATTATAGATCGTAATAAAGAGGGAGTCAAGAAGTGTTCCAAACTTTGGTAGACACCAGATACAACACAAGAATCTCCTATTAATAATGTCAATGGACACACTATAAGGGAGAAGGACCAGAGTAAGACAAAAGGAATACTAACATAGGATTGTCATGACTTCTTGAGCAATGATATGTCAAAGATTGATGATATGGAAATTTTAATTTCAGATGAGGCCAAGAAAGAGAACTTGGAACTTCTAACAGATGAGCTAATCCAAGTTTTTAACCTAGACAATATTGATAAAAGAAGTGATGAATAGAAAAGGAATTAATGCATTGAGTTCTGAAATTAGGCGGAGATAAATATACCTTTGAAGATTTAAGAATATATTTTTTAATCATTGAAGACGAAGATAAGATAATTAAAGATGTACAAACAATTGAAGATAAGGCAATTACAGGACAAGGAGATGTTCCTTATTTGGGTGGAACAGGGAGTATGCCATACTTAGTAGATAATATACATATAGGTGCTCAAATAACTCTTGCAAATTAGATAATGAAAGACTTAGAAAAGAAAGAAAAAGATGTGGAAGAGGGTAAGCAATCCGAATGTGCAATTAATGTTCAGGAGAACATAGAGCTATTAGGTATTATGATGAATCAGGGATGGATAAGTACTCCCAAATATGGTAAAAGGAAAGCTAAGAGAGGAAGGAAGTCTCTTAAAAAAATTAGAGAAGAAGATGGATAGGAAAAAGAACAACATAAGATAAGTCAGTTACTTAATCCTAGGAAGTGGAAGAACCTTCCCATGGTAGCATGAAGATCACCATGTAAAATGCTAAGGGCTTAAATGCACGCAGAAAGAACCAACTAATAAAACATAATTTAAAATAGTTTGATGAAAAAATTATTATATTACAAGAAATAAAACTGAAGAAGGAAGAAGGAATTAAGCTAGTAAAGAAACTAGGAAGTTGGAATGTTAATTACATGAATCTAGAGGAGCCTCAGGGGGATTAGGAATGATTTTGAATCCTAGGAAAGTAACCACAAATATTCTAAAATCAAACAACTCATGGATAAGTAGTAGAATTAAAAGCATAAAGACTAACTTACAACTAATGTTAATAAACATCTATGTTGCGAGCCATAACATAGACAAAAAAATTTCTATGGGAAGAAATTAGTCTATTTATTAAAAATCACTATAATGAACTCATTCTTATAGGTGGATATTTTAATACTATTATGAATATAGATGAAAAATTTGGAGGCATCCAAAAAATTTCACAAGCATCTGTAGAATTTTAAAAATGGATAGATCTTAACAACCTATTTGATATAACTATTATAATGGTAAGTTCAAATAGAATAATAGAAGGAATGACTTTTCCTTTATCACTAAGAAATTAGATAGGTTCTTTCTCAAAGGAGAATTAAGGGAACTAGATGTTGATATTCAAGCTTCAATGCTACCTATAGCAGGATCAAACCACTATCCTGTTAGGATTGAATTTTGTGAACCTAATAAACCTATTAGAAATCCTTTTAAATGTGAAAAAATGTGGTTTTAAGACAAAAATTTGATGGAGCTCGTTAGCGAATGGTCAAATCAAGACAATTTTAAAGGCTCCAAAATGTATATATTTGTCTCTAAGATGAAAAAAATTAAAGAAATTATACTTAAGTAGAATAAAGAACATTACAACAATATATTTAAAGAAAAAATAGACATTGAATAAAGCTTAAGAAAATTAAATACAAAAGTAATTAAAGAAGGTATGAATAATGAGAACTTCTTCCTAGAAAAGGAACTTCTCGCTAGATAGAAAAATATTCTAGCAAAGGAAGAAGTCTTCTGAAGGCCAAAATCAAGAGAAAAATTTCTAGAAGAGGGAGACCATAATAATTTTTTCCTTTCATAATACTACTTTACACAATAGAGCTAAAAGGAAAGTTATTAAAACTAAAGACTTATCAGGCTCTATCATTGCAATCCCTAACATTATATCAAAGATTTTTGTAGGTCATTTTTATAATTTATTAAATAATTTCAAAAGTTTGAATATGATAGCTCAAGAAAAAATGCTTGTAGACATACCAAAGTGGTTTATAATAGAAGATAATAAAGCACTAAATTCACCCCTATCTCTAGAAGAAGTTAGATCTGTGTTATTCAACATGAACCCTAATAGTTCTCCAAGTTCAAGTGAATTCTAGACTTTCTTCTTCGAAAAATGTTTGGATATTGACCTTTGGAAAGCCATTAAAGCATCAAGAAATGTTGAGTCATTACTATCAAAAATTAATAATACATTTCTTACTTTAATACCTAAAAGAGATGATCTTGAAAACCCAAGGGATTTTAGACCCATAGCTCTTTGCAACACCATCTACAAAATTATAGCCAAAATTTTACCTAATTGAATGAAAGCCCTTCTTCCTAAGCTTATATCAAAAGAACAAACATGTTTTGTACTAGGAAGATTGATTCTAGATGAGATACTCATTATACAAGAAACATTACAATCTACCAATAAAAATTAAATGGCAACCATTTTCATGAAACTAGATATTTAGAAAGCATATGATATGGTTGACTAGTGGTTTTTATGCAAAACCCTAGAATCATTCAAATTCTCTCACCAGTGGATTAATCTTATCTATCAATGTATTTCTACAGCTAAAATTTCAATTCTTATTAATGGGACCCACGAAGGCTTCTTTTACACATCAAGAGGTATAAGACAATGAGATTGCCTATCACCTTTCCTTTACATTATTATGGCAGAAGCCTTCAGTGGAGCAATTAGCAAAGCTTACTCTGACAAAAAAATAACAAGAATTACCATAACCAAAAATGTTTCTAATATAGCCCACCAAAAATAAGCAAATGACACCATTTTAACAAGAGAAAGTACAATCGATGGGGCCCAAAACCTCAAGCCAATCATACAACAATATACAAAAGCTTTAGGTCAAAGAATGAATGCTAAAAAATCAAAAAAAAAATTCATTAACACTAAACCTAAAATTGAAAGGAAAATATGTAATTTTATGGGATATGAAAGAGGTACATTCCCATGCAAACACTTAGGAATAGAGTTAGAAAAAACTGATAAAACTAAAAAATGATGGCATAGTATACTTGATAGAATGGATAAAAGAATAGGAGGTTGGAAAGATAAATGGCTTACAGAAGTGGGTAAAGTTGCTAAGATCAAAGTAGTTTTATCTGCCCTACCAACATACCCCTGTCCTACTTACCTCTATCTAAAAATATCAATATGAAGCTTGAGGAAAAACTTAGAAGCTTCCTTTGGAATGACATTGATGAATATAAAAAATGAGCTCTTATACAATGGGAAAACTTATTTAAACCAAAGGAATTAAGAGACCTGGGTATCAAAAACTTATGTTGGAAAAATGAAGCATTAGGGGCTAAATTGACATGGCATCCTTTTTTAGAAAGAGAGCAAAAATGGACTAAAATTTTGTATAACAGATACCTTAATGTAGTTATCATTGTTTAGAATGATGAACCTTCCTAAATTATACTAAAGCTAGAAATTTATAGTTAAAAGCAGAGCCTTGATTAGTAAATATCTCACATGGCATATTGGTAATGGAGATGAAGCTCTCTTCTAGGAAGATTTGTGGGATGGTCATCCACTAGTAGATAGCATGGACATCCCAGCTATCCTTAAAGAGCAATTAGTTAAACTATGAGGGTATAAGGTTAGAAATTATAAAACTAAAAAAGATATTAATGGTAGTATAAAATGGGAATGGAAAGACTTGGAACTACCAGTAAAAAATATTTATGAAAAAATCATTCATAAGAGGAAATAAAAGAAGTTAGAGAGAAATGACAAACTCATATAAGTAGCATCAAAAGATGGTAGATATAGTGTCAAAATGGATATAAAGTAATCACTCATTTTCAAAGGTGGGAAGAAGTGAATATTCCCCTTAAACTTTGTTGGGACTCTTCCTATTTGCCCAAGGCAAGTTTCTTTTTGTGGATTGTCTCCTAAAATAGGATTTTAACTATTTATAGACTTACAAGGATGGGCATTGTGGGATGTAAGAAAGATAGTGAAAATATTGATAATCTCTTATATAGATGTCTATATACACAATATTGTTGGGAGTGGCTCAAACATATGTTAGATTGGACTGCTCCTTTACAAGAATATCTGGATGATCCTCTCAAGTGATGGCGAACTAATAGTAATAGTGGTATATATGGAAAACTATGGAATATTTTCCCATCTATCCTTGTTTGGGAAGTATGGAAACAAAGGAACTAAAGAATATTTCATGACCAAGATATGACTATAGGTGAGATTACTAATAAATTTGAGGCATGTAGTGTTGAAACCTTAAACTCTGACCTTAGGAAGAGCCAAAAAGAGTCCAGGTATCATTTTTAGAATGAGATGGTCTAGTAAAAAGATATATAAAAATCTAATTAACCCCCACTCATGTATAAAAAACAACAATAGAGAGGAGAGAGAGAAATGTAGATGGTTTCCACCACCTAGAGGTTGGACCAAATTAAATTTTGATGAAGGTTGGTACTGTTGGAATAGGATGCATCATTAATAATGATTTTGGCAATTGGATTGCGAAAAAGGCCAATTCTATAGGACCTACCACTAAAAACCTTGTAAATTAGAAGCCCTTCAAGAAAGTCTCCAAATTCGTCTAAATCTAGGTATCTCTAAACTCATGATTGAAGGAGATTCATAGATTGTCCTAAATGCCATTAGAAAAAGGGAGACATCAAATTGTGTTTTAAATTCTAAACTAGAAGAAGCTCTAAATCTCCTAGATCACTTTGAAGAGACTCAAATTCTACATATTTTCTAGGAAGGGATTAAAGAGGTAGACCAGGTAGCAAATAAAAGTACTAATGGTGTAAATATCTTGATCTATAATTATTAGTAAGATAACCAAAACTTGAATAACCATCTTGACCAAAAACGGATTATGTAACTCTCATTCTTTTGAGCAGAATTAGTTCAGACAAATAAGTCAGAAAATAAGAATACTAAAAAATATAACATCTCAATAACTTTTAGATAACTAAGTATATTTATGCATACAATATTATAAATGTATAAACTTTGGAGCATAAGCCCTTGTAGAAAACAAAGGGGCAATTAGAGAAAAATTTATAATTATTAATTATGATTTTGCAAGATGTAAAAATATAATTTTAAAAATAATAATAATAAAGGTTTTTAATATAAAAATAAAAATAATTAGGCAATAGTAACTCCATATATGAAACTAAATCAGTGTAAGAATTAGGATATTAGAAGTTTATGTGGGTACATATTATTGATTCTTATTAGTTTACATCTTTTGTGTAGCTGCATTTTTGAAATTTTATTTTTTTACATCAAATATGTTTTTTAATTACCATGAACTTCTCATCATTGCGAGACACTAGGTTTCATCCTATATCACTAACCTTATTTAGAAGTGAGTAGTGTTTTTGATGTAGTTTCTAGCCAAATAACAAAATCTAGAAAGGAAGGCATTGTGGTAGGCTAGAGTTTCATTTTTTCTCATCTTCTCAAGGAAATATTTTGATTAAAACACTTTTATGTAAATTAAATGAGATGATGTAAATTGGGGTATGCCCTTTTTATTCTATATGTTATAGGACTTTGGTCCCGGGCTAGATTGGAGGTTTTCTTACTCCATTCTTTCCTACCAGTGCCCGTTTGAATGGAGAATCCATGTAATTTTATTTATGAACCTATAATACAAGACTTCAGCCATTTTCTAATCAAATAATAATAATAATAGAAATAAAAATAAGAATAAAAGAATTATTATTGATTTCTTTTGTTATTATTGTCACAATTGTTGTGACTTAAAATAACAATAAAAGGGAAAATAAAAGTAATGAATAATAGATTGCAAACTATAAACCGAAACAAAAATATGAACTAATCAAAAGAGGAAAAAAAACTAAAATGTCATTTTAGATATCCTTTTTCTTTTTCTATTGGATCATATTTTAGTTTTGATTTTTAATTGATGATCTATTATTTTTTATCAGTTATTTATTTATTTATCTATTTCTTATTATTGTTATTATAATTTTGATTGTCACAACAACTATGATAATAATAAAAATAGTAATCAATAACAACTCCATTATTATTATTATTATTATTATTATTGGGGTTAGTGTTATTACTAGTTTCATTATTATTAATATTTTATCATTTGAGTTATTGTTTTCAACCTCTATTTTTTTCTTCTTTTCACTCCTCTCCTCATCCTATCTTATATATGTTGGGAGACCAAGATTACATCTTACAATTCATATTCTATATCTCATGCAGACTCTCTTTCATCATGATGATGGATCACAGAGTGTGATCCAGAATGTTGATGTAATTACATTGCTATTTTTCACTAGATTGTTCTAGAGTTTTAGTTGTCAAATTGTGGTAGGGTTTAAGAATTCATAGTGGATATTAGCTTTGGAAAAATCTGCCTACTTTATGTCTTCTTGGAATATGATTGTTTAAACATTTGGAATTGAATCTATGAAACAAATTTAGTTTGTTATTTGGAAAACAAATTAAATCATGTTTAATCGAAAAGTTTGTTAGAAATATAAATAGTAGAATTATGTTGAAACCTAAATTTGAGAAACTAATGGAGATATTTTGAGGAAATTATGAAATTAGTATATCATTGAATCCCTCTTGAATGTAGTAGATGTTAACAATAAAATTTGGAGAAAAAAAGTGTGAACTAGCTAGAGTTTTAATATGAATTTTCCTATGATCATTTGTAAACTAGGATAAAAATTATCTAATAGAGGTTATATATGTTTTCAAATTTAAAAGATATTGAACAATCATTTTAGAATCATATATGTATTTGGTAGAAAATGGAAATTGAAAAACATAGTAGTTACTCAAGAGAAAAAAAATGCCCAATAGACTTATAGTTTATAAAATTATTAAAATAAATAAATATTGGAGATGTTCAACACACTCCTACCCACCCTATGCAACTACGAATGCTATTGTTGTAGACACCTAAAAATCTTTAGAAAATAAAGTATTTTTATTTTCTGAAAAAGTCCTGATGACATCATCATTTATTAATTAATTAATTATTTAATTAATTAATTAATTTTTATGCCATTAAATCGTTTTATCTTAATTAAAAATATTTAATTAAGGAATCCCTCCCAAAAATGTTTAAATCTTATTTAAACATTATTTCCTTATTTATTAATTATTTAATTAATAAATTGACCAAAAATTCTAAAATAAATAAAAAATTTATTTTTTGCCCAAAACTTGGCCAATTTCCTTAAGACCACTAACCTCTTCCAAAATATTCTAATCCTTCTTTAATTTTAATCAAAGGCTAATCCCATCATTTCCTACCCCTAATCCCAACTCAAAATATTTAATTAAGATTAAATATTAATCCTCATGTTTATTAAAAAAAGTTTTAATAAATATCTCCTCAACCCAAACCCTTGAAATAAATAAAATTTTATTTATTTCCTAAAAATCTAATTTATCCTCACCCTAAGAAGTTCTAGACTCTTCTAGAAAGTCTTCATCCTCATCCTAGGAAATTCTAGACTATTCTAGAAAGTCTTTATCCTCATCCAAAGTCTAGACTCTTCTAGAAGATGTCTTTAAAACTAATCCTAATCCCCTCCTAACCTTGTCACATTCTCTAAACATGAGTTAAAACTTCCTAACCCAAGCCAAAGTTAACAAATATCTCCTCCTTCACCCACCCTCATTAAATGCCATCCACTTGCATATCCCTAAGCTAATCCTAAACCATCCTAATCCATCCTCTAATCATTTGCACAAGCCTAAACAAGCTTAAAACCTTCCTAATCAAGTCCAAGTCGAAATTGCTCTCATCACCCTCAAAATATCTCAACCATAAAACTTTATGAAGTCCACTAGGTCATAAATGACTCTTACAAGCCCTTTTATTGCTCTTACAAGTCATTATGATGGTCTTTATGAAGATTTTATCTCTTGAGCCTCCTTTGTTGACTCATCCTTCCCCTTTCCTCCATCCTCTCACCATGTGACATGTGTCACTCCTTGATTGGCTATAAGGAAGCACAATCCATGTGCTCTCCTCTCATGCAATCTGAGCCCTCCATAAGCTTTTTTCCATCCTTGCATCTTAGCCCTCAATCCCTCAAGCCTCTTGCCTATAAATTGGATCCTTCCCCTTTGTAAAATAACACAATCCATGAAGTAAAGTTATAATGCTATTTTGAGAGCCAAATCCATACTAAAGCCATCTATCCACACCAAAAATCCACAATCATCCATTGAAGCCTTTGGAAGCATATTGAGCATACATCCTATCCATTTAGATAAAGCTACTCAACAAGAGAACTTCTTATTGAGAGAGTCCATTAATGGCTCATATTCTCAATTAAGAGCTCATCTTAGTCTATCTTGAAGTTTATGAATTTTGTTTAGTTTGTAGAAGCTTTATTTAAATTTGGTTTCTATTAGCATACTAACATTGCTCATATACATTTTGGCACGCCCGGTGGGACCCCGCATGGGTCATCTTCATTAGCTTTTTTAGTCAAATTTTGTATGTTATTTGCTGATTTTGGCTAATTTTTCTTGTTTTTGTGATTGGTAGGATTGTATAAATTGGTTTTGTAGGTCCACATGAGCATGAAGAAGACAAAGGAACTCATAATCTATCTCATAGTGTTTGCAGATTTTTCAAGCTTATAGGTGGACAAAGAATTTGAAATTCTTCTTCCGCTTCTTGTCTACATTCTTCTTATTCCATCTACTTCTTCTTCTTCTTCTTGTAGGAGATCTTGACCATTTTTTTTAAGGAAGCAAAATCATACACACTTCTTTTTAGTGCTTAAAATGAACCCCCAAATCATACTTAAATCCATTGAAAAATTAAAAATTTGCAAGAAAGAAAAAATCTTTTAACAAGTGAAACTAAACCAATCTAATCATTTGCATCCTTGCAACATCAAGGTTTTAGATGCATTCATGCAAAATTAGGAACACTTCATTTTTGGGAATTTAAAAAGAACTTCAAGTTTCCATTTCAAAAGGTTCAAAATCAACACTAAGTGCACACTAAAGTTCTTTTAAAAAATCTCATGAAAACTAAGAGTCCTGAATGGTTGCCAAAAATTGTCCTAAAAGCTTTGTTATTTGTTCCAAAAAAATGTCTTATTGCAAAATCTTGAATGTTTCTTAGGATTTTCATGCATCAAAACAATCTAGGAATATCATTTTTGGGCTTAAAATATGAAAACTAGAACACAAAATCTTGAATGAAAACCAAAGTCCAAAGAGTCATTTTCACTTTTGAGTCCAAAAAAATCTTGAATGATCTAAGGTTAAAACAAAGCACTTCAAAGTTCTTAAAACAACACACAAAATCTCAATCTTGAATGCTCAAAAGAAAACACTTGAATGTTTAACCACTTTTCTTTGAATGCATGTTGCTAAAATCACTCTTGAATGCCATGGATTAAAATCAAATTTTCCTTGAATGCATGATTAAAACAACAAATCCAATCTTGAATTCTAAGGATCAATTAACCATTGCAATATCAAACACTTCATTTGGAGCTTCTAAAAATTGAACAAAACAAATCTCTTTTCCACATGCAATCTAGGTAAAGTTTGATTTTTGGACATTTAAGAAACCTTGTTAAGTTAAAATACAAATTTGCAAAAATCAATTTGAGTAGTTCCTTGGACTCACCTCTTTTCTAATCACCCATCAAATATTAACCATTGGTTGCAATCTCAGCGCCATTTATGGGGATGGGTCTACTTGAAAAAGGTGTTAAATGTTCCACAATCTAACTCACTCACTTGGTCTTTGAATGTTTGCTTTAACTTTATCAAAATTCTTAAATGATCAAAACTCTAGATTAAATCGATCACACTTCAAGTTTGGGCACTAAAATTGAACAACAACTGACATGGAGAGCCTCTGGGCGCACGCTTGAAATCGAATCTCACACACTTTTGTTTTGGGCTTAAAACAAACTCACACTCAATCTTGAATGCCTTAAAGAAAATTAATCGATACTTGACGTGGAGGGCCTCTGGGCGCGCAAGTTTTCTTTTGTTGACCCTAAATCTTCTTATTATTTGCATTCTTCGATCGATTTACTTTTTTTGGCGCTTCAAGTTGGAATTGAACATTGTCTCTTAAACATGAGTGCTTGCAAAGTCTAGATTAGCACACATAAGAGTCAGTTGGTAAAAGAACAAGCGTGTTTTTTAGCCCAAGGTCATCCAAGTCTTCTCTCCCCTTGTCGTATTTCGAGGCCATCTTGGGTGCATAAGATTAGGATCCAAAACCTTGTTTCTTTTTAGGAGGCCTGCTTGGGGATTTCATCACCCCTTGGACGACCTCAACTCCAACATTCTGGCGGAGTATAAGAATTGGGAGGTGAATCGAAATACACCTCTCTTGGGATCAAGATTTTGTCACTCGGGCTAAGCCTCAAGGAACATTATACCCTTGAGAAGTGAAAGAGGAGAAGTGGGTTACCGCTCCTCTCAGCTGTGTGACATCTTTTTGGTCTCATCTATGGATTTGGGCCTCACGTACCTTGGGTATATCGAGGACTCCTTAGCTAAACCAACTGTCAACCTTGTAGACAACCATCTAGGATGTTAATGTGTTTGAGGTGACTGATCAAAACATTTGTAGAACATACACACTCCTTGGCGCAAGTATCACTTTCTGAGAATCAAAAACTTCTATCTGGTTGTTTCTATCTATTGCTTGATCTTTTATTTGTTGAATGAATGTTTGCCAAACTTGGTCAATCCTAGCTTAGGGCATACTTAGCGTAGTCACTGCCTATTCTAGAAGTTGAACGAGTTGAAGCAAAACAACCAAGATCTCTCAAAGCCAAGCAGATTCAGAAATTGATGTCAGAGCAACCCAAACCCAAATAGAAGTTCCACAAAGTTAAACTCAAACCATCTCTAGCATACCAAGAACTTTCAGCCAAGAGAAAAAAAATAACACCAAGCCCATGAATTGCCAAACTCCACAAAGCAGAGGACAAAGCTACCGACGAAGCACTTCAAGAGGCCTGGTTAGAGCGCACCATCAAATTTAGCCAACATCCAGGAGTTAATCCTGCTTATGCCTTACCAACTAGGCATGATTTCTATGATTAGACACCCTTGTTTCTCCACATCTTCTTGGATTAGCTTCACTTTAGAGTCATCTTTGTAGAAAAGCCAGCCATCTTAGGTTATCCCCTTAAGCATTATTAGCTCATCCATCTCATTTAGAATCAAACCATCTAGCCAGCAATCAAAACCTCACATCCAAGCCTTCAAAATTGTTGTTACTTTTGCCAAAAGTTTTCCACTCCTAAAATCTTCCAAATCCATCAATCTCACCAAGGTTATCCCTTTGACAGAGCTTTGTCTAGGGTAATCTAGCTTTGTCACTTGTTATCCCTCATCACCTTGAGCTAAAGGTTGGGATCCACAAGTGGTCAATCTCGTGTTCTTCCTAAAGGATCATCAGTCTATCCTTAAGTTGACACAATCACCACCAAGCTTGCACATAGGAAAGCAGACCTTTCGTGCTTTGGCAACATATATTTGAAGTTAGAATCTCCAACCCAATCCTCCTTAGGTTTTGTCATATAGCTTTGCCTTAACCTAGGAAATCATTTGCATAGAGAAGCCTTCCCCCTTTTGCATCCATCAGCATTATTGCATCTCATCCCTAGGAGCATTTTTCATGCCACCCGTCACTCGCTTAGCCAAGAAGAAAGAAACAATGGAGCCCTATCATTTGGATCGAACAACCTCACCCCCCTTGAGCACTCAGCCATCCTTCAGCCCAGAGAAAGCTATGCCATCATGTACTGACATTGAAGCTTTCATGAACCAACCAGGAAATGCAGTATTGGTAAATGCCATTATAGACAAGAACAAAGAGACAATCATGGCTAATTTTCGAAGGGAAAATGTAGGAACCTTTGACTTTGGAAGACCCCCTCCATTATCAAATCCATCTCACTCATTTTTTGGGCAGCTACCACCACCCATAGGCTCTTATGATCCAAATTATCCTCAATATATGCCAAAAGAAGAGCCTCCAGCCAATCCATATGATCCAACAGACCCAAACATACCATCATCCACCCAAGTTGAAATCTCCATGCCGCAAGCCAACCCATCCACCACCACTCCATCCTTGGTTCATACCTCTCCTCTCCAAACCCCCTTTACCCAAAATAGCTCACCGTTCACCCCCTTCACTATTGCTGTTGCTGCTTCCCAACCCAGCCTTCCAAATCCACCCATCTCCCAAATCAGTGCTAGCATCTTTGGCCAACCTCAGCAATATACAACAGGGATGCCACCCATGGGGCCAAGTAATCAACCTTTCATCACCCCCAGCTTGTTCACTGCAGCCCAAAGCACAATCCCATCATTTCCATTGGTCTTGGGAGCTTAATACCATTAGCCACAAATCTACAAGCTACTACCCTCACTCCACAAAGCTATCAAATCCCACAAGCTACTACCAATTTTCTACCAAACTCCCAAGTGACCCTAGCCCCTGCCACCACTCTACCAAGCTTCCAAATCCAACCACAAAGCTATCAAACCCCATCAGTTCCATTCCCAAGCTTTCAATTCCCATCACCTCCACCACCAACTAATCCATTACCTCCAATTACCAACTACTTTTCAATGCCACTTCTAGGAGGTAATCCACCACCCCAGCCAACCACCAATTATTTGCAGATACCATCCCAAATGGGGGCACAACCCACATATATTGGTCAAACCCCACAAGCCCCCCGATCCTTTACCCAAGCCTCTCAACCATCTTATACCTTACCTCCACAAAGCAATCCATTTATCCCACAACCAGCTTATGTTCCTCAATCCCAACCTCAAATCCCATATCAACAGCAAGCCTTGCAGCACATGCGGCAATATGCGCCACCTCCCCCTCAGCAACCTGTCATCCACCATGCAGCTGCCCAAACAATGTAAAATCCCTATCAGCAAATCCCTCATAGCCATCCATATTCAGTGGCCCCATCTAGCAAATACCTACCTCAAGGCACTCCTACATTGGGGGCACCCCAGCCATCACCTATCAATTCAGAATGGGAGCAAATGAAGATAGCTCTGAAAGCCATCCAAGAAGGGAATGATCCGAAGACATTCAAGTTTGAGAATGTGTGTCCTTACCCATTTGATAGAGCCATTACCATGACACCATTTCCCAAACACTTTGAGGTACCCAAATTTGACAAATTCAGAGGAAAAGGAGACCCTGTCACACATATCAAAGAATTTTACATGCACTGCTAGGACATAGCATACAATGATGTCTTCCTCTTGCGCCTTTTTCCCAAAAGCTTAGCTGGACCAGCTCTTGAATGGTTTTATCGAATCCCCTATGGCACAATTAAAAACTTTGCTAAATTATCTGAGGCATTTGTAGCCCAATATGCCCATCTTGTTGAAACAGAGCTATCAATAGTTGATCTTGTCCACACCAAGCAAAAATGTGGAGAAAGCCTTGCCGAATACCTGCAAAGATGGCAAACCCTTACCACCCGCATATCCTGCACCTTGCCAGAACGCCATGTGGTGAAATTTTTTATTGATAATGCCCATCCTAGCTTGGCTCACCACATGACCATGAACTGTTTGCAAACCTACAAAGATATCAAAGAGAAAGGAATGATCCTTGAGCAAGGACTCATTAAAGATGGTGTGGTCAAGATTTACAAGGAAGCCAACCAAAATCAATCACATTCCAATGACAAGTCTAGGTATTGGAACAAAAACAAGCATGTTGCAATAGATGGCGTCACTGACACCAGACATGTGAATATTGTTGGTCCTTCTCACAACCAGTCCAACCCACCATATCAACCAAAAAATCAAAAAGCTATCAACTACCAACAATAGAATAACCAAAGCTATCAAAACCACAATCCAAGACTCATCTTCCAAGGGTCTAGCAATCAAGCTAATGCCATCAATGTAGCTGCAGGACAAAAGCCTAGATTCCAACCTACACCTAGAAACTATACACCCCTTGGTGAGCCATTGGATGTCATTTTTGAGAAATTAGTCAAAGAAAACCTCATCAAATTTCCTCCTACCCAGCAAATTGACCCAAGCCAATCCAAATCTGGATGGTACAAAGATAATGAGTACTGCAAATTTCATAGGGTAAAAGGTCACACTACCCTCAGATGCATGAAACTGAAAGACTATGTGCAGGACCTCATTGATCAGAAGGAAATCACTGTTGGTGCCCAAACCTCTCCCAATGCAAGCTTACAAATCTATCAAAATGCTTTTCCTCCACACCACAACCAAAATCCTGGAAAAGCACCTATCCAAACCAACAACAACAACACCAACAACCATTAGCCAAACCAACAGTATGGGAAGAACAATGACCACACTTCATCCTATATAGACTATGGTAGCCTTATAGGTTGTATATCCGAGAAAGATCCTTCCGTCAATGTTATCAATATCCAAGGACCAAACAATGAGTGTGCAGTCACCACTCGAAGAGCACGATTTAACATCGCAGGCCCACCTGTTACACCAACACCATCAGCTCCATCAAAAAGCCAGTACAATATCTTGGAACACCTTGGGAACATGCCAGCCCAAATCTCCATTTTAGACCTTCTTCACACTAGTCCTGTGTACAAGAACATCCTTGACAGTGCTCTCATAGAATCTCGTGTCCCTTCTGATATCAATGCTACTGATTTTCGTAATCTTGTTGGACACCTCTCATCCTCATGTGCCCTATCGTTCAAACCCACCGACATACCCATGGTCGAGCCAGATCACACCCTTCCGCTTCGCATAGACATCATGGTATCCAACTTTGCTTTAAAAAGAGTAATGATAGATAATGGATCAGCCTTGAATATTTGCACCCTAAAATTCATAAAATAGGCTAGGTATACTGAGGCAAATATCATCAGTGAGGTTATCACCATCAAAGCTTATGACAACTTGGAAAGAACCACAGAAGGAACTATTTTGCTGCCAATCAAGGTTGGGCCAGTCATCCAAGAGACACTCTGCCATGTTATTGATCTAAATCTACCATTTAACATCCTCCTTGGTCGCCCATGGATTCATGCCATGAAAGCCATTCCATCCACTTACCATCAGTGCATCAAATTTCCGCATCAAGGCACTGAGGTAACCATCCATGCCGATCCAGAACCCTTTGCTTACTGCAATGCGGTTGAAGCTTCATATACAAACCATTTCCCTGGAATTGATATCAGCACATCCATCGCCAGCTCATCCCACACTTATAATGACCTAGAAACCATCCTCGCCTCTACCCTGTCTACCGTGAAGATCAATAACAAAGGTTGTGGAGAGTATAGTCTATCAGATGCATTTGCTTTCGAGGCACTCCCACTTGATCCACATGCCCATGGATGACTGCCATATCACAAAGCTAAGGAGGTTCCACCTCCTTGATACAAACAGTTTGGCCCAACAACCTTTGTATCCTCAAAAATCCCTCTTCATGAGGAGCTCACTCCAGATATCAACAAATGGTTACATAAGGATGCACCTCAAATAAATCAAGCACGCCTTGATCACTTCAGCCAAAAGTATCCCCAAGAACATAAGCTCATCACTAAAAAATGGAACTATCAAGGTGGTGGTGTAGGACCAGAAGAAAGAGGCATGCAGTGCCCCATCGACGCACATAAGTGGGAATTGAAGTCAGGTCTTGGCTTTGGAATACCCACAACTGGGGGCACCAATGAGAACGGTCACACTTTTTTGAACATTCACCGCAACCTTGTCAAAATTGAAGACATTCCTGAGGAAGTTGAAAAGAGAGCCTACGACGATATCCTAGACCAAATCTCCCTTGGAGACTCTGTTATCCAAGAACTATCCATCCACCTCATTGACCTACCACTCACCCATCCACAACTCATAGATTGGGACCAACCAAGTGTCATACACATCGATGAGTTCACATCAGAGGAGGCACTTCTAAGATTCATGGGAGCTGAAACTCCTCACAAGAAAACAAAGCCAGATTCTACCTATATCTACAAGCTAGATCCCAAGGGGTATTTTGGAGAAAATCCCCAACCTAGTTCCGATACACCCAAAACTGGAACTAAGGTGAATCTAGGACTAGCTAAGGCAACGAAGAGAACCCCTCAGCAAGAAAATCTAGAAGAACATGAGGATTTAGCATTGCCTCCTCAAGATAATCGACCAGATGTGTCTTCTATTCTAATTGAGGATACTCGAGAAGTCAACATTGGTTCATCAGAGATCCCCAGACTTGTCCACATTGCTGCATCCCTATCACAAGACCAAGCTAACCTCCTCTTTGAGGTTTTAGGAGAGAACATTGGCCGATTTGCATGGTCATATCAGGACATGCCAGGACTTGATCCAAAGCCTGTAGTTCATCATCTTGTAGTTGATCCAAAGATCAAGCCCGTCAGACAAAAGCTTAGAAAAATGCACCCCAAGGTGGCATTATTGGTCAAAGCTGAATTAGAAAGAATGTTAGCTACTAACGTTATCCGACCTATCGACTACTCAGAGTGGATCTCCAACATGGTCCCTGTCACTAAACCTTCCAGTGACATCAAAATCTGCACTGATTTTAGAGATCTTAACAAAGCTTGTCCAAAAGATGAATTTCCCTTGCCCAACATAGATATGATTGTAGATCTTACAGCTGGACATGAAATTTTGTCCCTCATGGATGGATTTTCTGGGTATAATCAAATCAAGATTGCAGAAGAGGATCAGCATAAGACAGCATTCACTACCCCTTGGGGAACCTTTTGCTACAACATGATGCCTTTTGGCCTAAAGAATGTTGGGGCTACCTATCAAAGAGCTATGATAGCCATTTTTCATGATCTCATCCATAGCATTTTGGAGGATTATGTGGATGATATCTTGGTCAAGTCTCATACCTTCATGGATCATCTTGCTGACCTGGAGAAAGTCTTTGATAGGTTAGCCAAATATCATCTCATGCTGAATCCCAAGAAATGTGTCTTTGGGGTCACATCTGGCAAGCTTCTAGGTTTCATAGTTTCTAAATGAGGTATAGAGATCGACCCCAAGAAGGTCAAGGCTATCTTAGACATGCCTCCTCCCCAGACACTGTGATAGCTTCGCTCTCTTCAAGGAAAGCTCCAATCTATTCGGCGCTTCATCTCCCAGCTTGCAGATAAGTGTACACCATTTTCACATTTACTGAAGAAGGATGAGAACTTCAAGTGGGATCCTTTATGTCAGCGTAGCTTCAACCATCTCAAGCAGTATCTCATCAATCCCCCTATCTTGGTTCCACCAGTTCCTGGTCGTCCCCTGATTTTGTACATATCAACAACACCTACTACTCTAGGGTCACTTCTAGCACAGCTTGATGACTACAACAGAGAAAGAGCCATCTACTACATCAGTAGAACCCTAGTTGGTTATGAACTCAATTACACTCCTATGGAAAAAGCTGGTTTGGCAGTTGTTTTCTCAACTCAAAAGCTTCGCCATTACATGCTAAGTCATACCATCCAACTAGTCTCCAAGATTGACCCTCTCAAGTATATGCTCTCTAAAATAGCACTTACAAGCCGTTTGGCCAAATGGGTTATGCTCCTTAGTGAATATGACATCCAGTATGTGGATAGAAAGGCAATCAAAGGGCAAGCTATAGCAGATCACCTAGCTGATGCACCTCTAATAGATGCTTATCCATTGATCACAGAATTTCCAGATGAGCATATCTGTCTAATTGAAGAACAACCCCCATGGAAACTTTATTTTGATGGCTCATACACATCTCATGGATCAGGGGAAGGAATATTGTTGGTCACACCTCAAGGAGATTACATTCCAAAAGCCTTCAAGCTACAATTCCCTAGCACCAACAATATAGCTGAATATGTGGCTCTCATAGCAGGATTAAAGATAGCTACAAAATGGAACATTGTTGAGCTACAAATCTTTGGCGATTCTCAGCTCATCATCAAGCAAGCCCTAAATGAATATCAAACCAAAGATGAAAAGCTATTACCCTACAAAGAGCTGGTTGATCAGCTAACCCAACATTTTACAAAGCTTTAGTTTACACAAGTGCCTCGAATACAGAACAAAGCAGCAGATGCTATGGCTACTATAGGCTCGCTCTTGGAAATTCCCCAAGCAGCTACACAGTATGAGTTTTTAGTGGAGCAGCTCCTCACACCCGCCTATGCGAATGAGGATTCAAACCGTGTTTGTATCTTGGTTGGTCCCCAATCCCCTTGGTACCATGAGATTCACGCTTACCTTAATGATGGTATCATATCCCCTCACCTCACACGTACCCAACGCCAGAACCTCATCCGAAAATCATCCCGCTATGTTATCATAGCCAATACCCTATATCGTCGGGGTTATCACGATACTCTCTCTTGATGTTTAGACCAAAATGAGGCCGCGATGGTGTTAAAGGAAGTACACTCTGGACTTTGCGGTGCCCACATGAGTGGTATTGTCCTAGCGTGACAAATCCTTAGAGCAGGCTACTATTGGCCTACCATTGAAGAAGACTCTTGTGACTTTGTCAGAAAGTGTCTCCCATGTCAGCAGCATGCAAATCTTGTGCATGCTCCGGCATAGGATCTACAGCCTATTGCACCACCTTGGCCTTTCACTTGTTGGGGCCTTGATCTAGTTGAAACTATCACACCCCTCTCATCTGATGGACATAAATGGATAATAACAGCTACAGACTATTTCACTAAATGGGTGGAAGCAGTCCCCCTAGTCTCAGCTACAGGAGTTCAGGTCTCCAAGTTCATCTTGTACCACATTGTTTGCCGCTTCGGCATCCCATCCACCATCTTCACCGACCACGGAGGTAACTTTGAAAATATCAACATGGAAGAATTATGTACTTCCCTCTGCATCCATCACCGCTTTTCTAGCCCATATTTCCCACAAGGTAACGGCCAGGCAGAGGCAACTAACAAAACCCTCCTCAAAATTCTAAAGAAAGTTGTCAATGATTCTGGCCGTGATTGGCACCTACAAATAAATCCAGCCCTATGGGCCTATCAAACTTCCTTTCATACATCCACAGGCACAACTCCATACTCCCTAGTCTATGGTGCCGAAGCGGTACTACCTATAGAGGTTGAACTTCCCTCCTTGCACATATCTTTGCAAGGGCAAATATCAGATGAAGAATATAGAGTAGCTCGACTCACCCAGCTAGATCTCTTAGATGAGAAGCGACAACAAGCCTATGATCATCTCACAGTATATCAAACTCGTATCAAAAGAAATTTCAACAAGAAGGTGCTTCCACGACACTTTCAGCCAGGTGACATGGTCCTCAAAGAAAACATGAAAGTCCAAGTAGATCGAGAAAAGAAAGGCAAGTTTGAACCTACATGGCTTGGTCCTTATGTTGTCATTGCTTCCTTTGGCTCTGGAGCTTATCAGCTATCTACACTAGAAGGAGAACTCTTGAATGATCCTACTAACATCATTCATCTCAAGAAGTTCTATGCTTGAAGATCCTTGGTATACCAGGCTTTTGAAAAATACAAAAGAAAAAAATAGTAAAGAGAAATAAGCGTCCAATGGTGAAAACTTGGCAATTCAAGCACCTTGGATAGGTACCTTGGTGAAAACCTGGTAATTCAGGCACCTTGTGTACTAAAGACTAATCCATTATCTATCACTATCCTATCCCTCATCCATTTACCCACCATCCCATAAGACACACTTGCTTGTTCCCTTGGTGTTCCAACCAAATATCCAAAATCTGATTAAGCTTGTAAATACCTCTTGTACAGCTTGTAAATCTTGTACCAAAGCTTGTATTATACCTTGTAAATCTTGTACCATACCTTGTCTATCCAAATCTTGTCCAAGGTTTGTACCATATTCCAGCCTATAAATAATCTTGTATCCTAGCTTGTATACTATCACGTGCACACACAAAACCCCATTTTCACTTAATCTTTTCGCAAACCATCTACCTATCCACCTATCACCTATTATAGACATCCCATCCTTCACAAACATTTCCATCTCACAAAAACCAAAACATGAAAAAACTTGTACATTTGTAACATATCTTGGTCCATCAGCTTGTACATCCTCTTTAGCTTAGTACCATTGTATCTATCTAGCGTTCGTGTCAGTTCGTCCTTGATCAGCATCTTGCACCCATCACACATCTTGGTTAGCTATTCAAACGCATCCTTTAGCTAGATTTCCTTTTCACCAAAGTGTTATCTTTCCTAATTCAGCTTGCCAGATGCATCACTCATCCAAATCCACTAGCTTCAGTGCTCTCCGATAGGTCCTTGCAGGATATCGCTTTCCTCATGTCTGATCTTGGTCCGTTAGTACCTTTTCCTACCCATCTCATTGGCAAACGGCTCTCTTTTGGATTTTCACTTTCTTTTGATTTGGGATCTTCCCTTTTGGGTCTTGAAGTATCTTTTCCAAGCAATCTCCTTGTTCCCTCCTCAAGGTTGCCATGATCTTCCATATCATGGTATGCTACGAATGGGGCAATTAGAGCGTAAGGTCTTGATTAGGTCTTTCGTTTGTTTTTCTTTTCTACTTGTGGGTTCTCCAGTGTCATTTCCACGTTGCTTCCTCTAGGATTCATGTGTGATGCTGGGGCAATCCTTGTGTGTTTGTTTTGAGTTAGTTTTTTAGTCCTTTGGATGGTTGGTGAAAAGGCCTTGATGTTCTTGGTAACCTTGGCAATTAACCAATAGTCCTATAGCAAATCTAGTGCTCAACTTCATGGTGGTACTTCTCTTTGAAGTATCCCCCTGCTCAAAAAGCTTCAATGCTTTTCCTTCATCTCCATTATCCCCCATCCATATCTAGCATCCGTCTCTCCTACCCCAGCTGATGCATCAGTATCTCTTTGAATCACTCATCACTCTTAGCTTTAGGGATCCACAATCCTAGTCTTAGGGATCCACCAATCAAATCAATCCACCAAGCCTCATCTTTCGAGATCCACAATCCTAGTCCTAGGGATCTCCGAAACCCATCTTCCGCCAATCTGACTCTTTGAAATCTTGTTGCATCCACTTTTTTAATCCCCTCATCTATCTCCCCATCCTGAATTCCTTTTATAGCGCTCCGCTCCTTCATCCTCCACCTTCCCTAAAGTCTTAAGCTTGCTTCCTCTTGTGCATCTGATTCTCCTTTATCATTCTCCCATAGTGAGAGTTTGAGCTAATTCAGCCCCTTCTCTTTGCCAATCTGAGTCTCCTTTCTTATCTCGGATTCTTGTACTTTTCAAGAAGCCATTGAGCCTCGCTTTCTCTCCTCGCTACCTTCTTGAGGGGGCATCTCACAGTCCATTCTCTCCTCTTCTGCTCTAGCCTTGGGCGTCTTATTTTCTTATCTTTGATGCCATGCCACTTGCGGCATCACATCAAAGAGGGGCAAAATGTAGACACCTAAAAATCTTTAAAAAATAAAGTATTTTTATTTTCTGAAAAAGTCCTGATGACATCATCATTTATTAATTAATTAATTAATTAATTAATTAATTAATTTTTATGCCATTAAATCCTTTTATCTTAATTAAAAATATTTAATTAAGGAATCCCTCCCAAAAATGTTTAAATCTTATTTAAACATTATTTCCTTATTTATTAATTATTTAATTAATAAATTGACCAAAAATCCTAAAATAAATTAAAAAATTATTTTTTGCCCAAAACTTGGCCAATTTCCTTAAGACCACTAACCTCTTCCAAAATCTTCTAATCCTTCTTTAATTTTAATTAAAGGCTAATCCCATCATTTCCTACCCCTAATCCCAACTCAAAATATTTAATTAAGATTAAATATTAATCCTCATGTTTATTAAAAAAAGTTTTAATAAATATCTCCTCAACCCAAACCCTTGAAATAAATAAAACTTTATTTATTTCCTAAAAATCTAATTTATCCTCACCCTAAGAAGTTCTAGACTCTTCTAGAAAGTCTTCATCCTCATCTTAGAAAATTATAGACTATTCTAGAAAGTCTTTATCCTCATCCAAAGTCTAGACTCTTCTAGAAGATGTCTTTAAAACTAATCCTAATCCCCTCCTAACCTTGTCACATTCCCTAAACATGAGTTAAAACTTCCTAACCCAAGCCAAAGTTAACAAATATCTCCTCCTTCACCCACCCTCATTAAATGCCATCCACTTGCATATCCCAAAGCTAATCCTAAACCATCCTAATCCATCCTCTAATCATTTGCACAAGCCTAAACAAGCTTAAAACCTTCCTAATCAAGTCCAAGTCGAAATTTCTCTCATCACCCTCAAAATATCTCAACCATAAAATTTTATGAAGTCCACTATGTCATAAATGACTCTTACAAGCCCTTTTATTGCTCTTACAAGTCATTATGAGGGTCTTTATGAAGATTTTATCTCTTGAGCCTCCTTTGTTGACTCATCCTTCCCCTTTCCTCCATCCTCTCACCATGTGACATGTGTCACTCCTTGATTGGCTATAAGGAAGCACAATCCATGTGCTCTCCTCTCATGCAATCTGAGCCCTCCATAAGCTTTTTTCCATCCTTGCATCTTAGCCCTCAATCCCTCAAGCCTCTTGCCTATAAATTGGATCCTTCCCCTTTGTAAAATAACACAATCCATGAAGTAAAGTTACAATGCTATTTTGAGAGCCAAATCCATACTAAAGCCATCTATCCACACCAAAAATCCACAATCATCCATTGAAGCCTTTGGAAGCATATTGAGCATACATCCTATCCATTTAGATAAAGCTACTCAACAAGAGAGCTTCTTATTGAGAGAGTCCATTAATGGCTCATATTCTCAATTAAGAGCTCATCTTAGTCTATCTTGAAGTTTATGAATTTTGTTTAGTTTGTAGAAGCTTTATTTAAATTTGGTTTCTATTAGCATACTAACATTGCTCATATACAATTGTAAGTAGCCCCACCTTTATCAAGAGTTTTATTTTACAATAAATTACACACACACACACACACACAGACACACACAGAGAGAGAGAGAGAGAGAGAGAGAGAGAGAGAGAGAGAATTTTAGTTCAAAGAAGGGAAAACATGTAATATTAAAAAGAAAGTAATAAATAAAATAAATTTAATTTATTAAGATTTATTTTAAATATAAATTTAATTTATTAAGATTTATTTTAAATATAAATTTTTTTTTTTTTAAATGGTTAAATAATGGGAGTGGTCATGAAATGTATTTAAAGGAAATTGCAGAAGTTTAGCTTTATCAAATTTGGTTATAACATCATATTATGTTTACTTTTCCTTAAAAATTCTTTTATTTAATTTAAAAATTGTAATTTAAGGGGTTCCTTTTAGGAAACTTTATATAGTTAAGTATTGAAGAATTTATATTATTATTACTTTGTTTTACACTCAACCTTTTAGCCAAGCCAACCGAGCCAGATTCCATTGATGAACATTACATTATATGTATGTCTGATTTAAATTTTTCTGTTGTGATTATTTTGTGATGAGTTTTGGGTTGCCTAGATCGCCAACTTGGATGATCACCAAAGGCTTGTATGATTTACTTTAATAATGATTTATCACATTGGCCGTTAATTTTTTTTTATGGTTTGATTGGAAGTTTATGTTTATGTGATTTATTTTTAGTGGCATTTATGATAACTTGAGTTTTGAGAACCAGTGTGATTTACAATGCTCTATCATAGAACCAAATTCAAATATCAGTACTTTTGTGGTATGGGACATGATTGTGGTTTATGAGTTTACCAGAGTTTTTCTAAGTGCCTTCTATGGGGATGGCTTACAATAGGGGTTTGAGGGCTAAAGTGGTCGATGCTAGTGTAACCTATCATAAGTTGTTTATAAGTCATAATATAGAAATTAATTTTTTTTAGAAAACATTAAAATAATAAATAGATATGTATCCTCACACATGGATTGACTTCTGTGTAGCCTAAGGATGTGAATGGGATGTTACCTAATGAGAGGTATGACTAATATTGAGGGTCTAGTGTCTAAAGCGACTAGCCCAGGGTAGCTCAATGTCTCAAGGTATGGGGTATAGTGAGAGAGAAACCCAAAGTAACTCAAGTAGTTTGACCATGTGATGAAACTCCTAAGTATTTAGCCTAATTCTCCTCCGTATATTTTGTAATTTCCTATGGTGGGTTCTACTATATGTGGAGTGTTATATATTGTTTGGTGGTTGGTTCTCATTGATGATTATGGGCCACTTAGTGGTTGTTAGTCTTTTGGTATTTGGTACTTGGTTTGGAAATTTTTATTCTTTTAGTGGTTGTTTCTCTTTGGTTTTGATATTTGACTTGGACTTGGTATTGAGTTGTTGACTTTGATAGGTGATGTTTGTAATAGTTGATTATCATTTAAAATTTTGATATCTTTTCTTTGTTAGTTTTTTTTTGTAAGCTTTTAGTAGACAAAGATATCAAGAATTCTTTCCTAGGATTTTATTTTATGATTCTATATAAATGTGTAGGTCATATAGTATCTCCCCTACACAATGGAACTAAGTTTGACTATGTTAACATGAGATTGGGAGGTAGAGACTTCTTACCATTTGGGTTCCCTCCATAAATTAGTACTAAATTTGGATGTTCCTAAATGTAGTGAATTTTCCTTACCCTCATCTTGGAGAGTTTTATTTAGCTAATGCATATTTTTATTCATGTATCTTATATATTGACATCCTAAGGGATGATACACTATGTTCTATTGTATATGTATTATTATTACATACCCTACAACATGTGTAATGGACATGATATTAGATGTATTTCATGGTATAAATTTTACTTATGTGTTTTCTTATGATGTTGTATAATAGTTATTCATTTGTAGATTATGAAATATGTATAGTCTAAGATTAAATTTAATTAATTAATTTGTTGCCAATTGTGGCATGTTGTGATGGTTAAGTTGTTGAGTTGTTATCCTTGCCATCAAGGTTCAAATCTAATGGGGATGGGGTCCCCCATTTGTGGTCACATTGGTTCATAGCTCCAGGTCAAAGCATTTACCCAAAAATAAATAAAAAATTATTCACGTTACTCAACATAAAGGAACCCTTGAGAAATGGAAATTATAATTGCATTACTTATGTTTATTTGAAAAGTATATTTTGTGTTGCTTTCATGCTATTAACTTGATGTCATATAAAATTTTAACAAAAAATGTTCACTAAACATTGTAACATAATAGTTTAGTTTCTCTTGTCTTCCTGAGTAGGATGTGACACCTTCAATATCATAATGAGGTTTCTACATTGGGAAATTTGGGCATATTATGTTCCATTAGACAAAAAGAAGTCAAACTATGACAAGATTGTAAAATAAATTATCAACAAAAATATTGAACAATATATTTTCGACACTGAAAATTAGAGAGAATAGAACTTTTGAAAATGAAAACTCGATTTGTGATACCTGGTGTTCTATACTCTTGTTTTGTGAATGTGCATTTTATCTTTTTTAATCTCATAGGTTAATTAGAGTTTTTCTTATTAATTTAGTGTGATAGACTATGTTTTGCATGTACTTGATAATGTCAAATCAATTTATGGTTGAGGCATTTTTGTGTGTGTTAGTTGAATCTTTTTCAACATTGTAATAAATATCGCATGATAACTAGTAGGTAAGACTCATTATTGTATTAGACAACATGAAAGACAATGTTACAATTATTTTATTTGACAAATTTCTCTAATGAATCTAGTATACTAGATCTCTTGATACCGTAAAGAAGTTACTAGTGAGAATGTGGCTCCCACTAGTCACCTTGTTGTGTGAAATGTGTTCTTATGGAAATTCATTTTTGGTTATTGATAATTTGTTCATGTTGTGAATGGGATAAAATTGAAAATTCAAACTCTCTTATGCCAAGATTATTTACTCTGCTCTCTTTTTTCTATCTATTTTGTGACACTAGTCACCCTTGATTTTCTATTGAAAATCATTGCATATTGTTGTTTTCATTTATTGTTGAACTAGATATCCACCCACTTCGAGTTTCCTTTTAAATTCTAGAGTGACTATCCAATTGTTTTGTATTTTTGATCCTATAATGTGATAAGTATTATTTATGTCATATTCATTAAGGACCTTTGATAGTATTTGTAGTAGAGTACATTGTGAGACTCCATCATGATTGCATTATTTTTTCAAACATTCATGTGAAATAATGAAACAAAGCACTATTTCTATTTATGCATTAAATAAAATATTATTTAGAAATTTCATTAATAGAGCTAGATTCTTGATCCATAGAAAAATTAGGTGACAAAAAAAGTTAGAAAACCTATAAAATCATAAGATGTTACAAAATTCTAACTTTAATCATCCTAGGTAGTTCATTAGTGACCTTACATGCTATAATGAAATAGTTGAAACAATGAGAAATCCAATCAAAGATGTCCACATGCTCAAACTATATAAGAGTACTAGATATCAAAAGCCAACCATAGGTAGTTTTATTTATATAAATATCATTGGATCAAATTCCAACTCCCATCTATAGAGAGAATGATTTCTTTTGCTCCAAAAAGTCATGGCCCACCTACTCTAACCCATTAAAAGTATTTCTAATGAGGAAATTTATAGAAGAACATTTAGTTGATACATATAATTGAAATAGTTAACATTGTTTTTTTTTCTATTTTTCTATAACCTATCTCTCAATAATATCAATATTATGGTAAAAATAAAAGAGATTATCAGCCATATTATTATTCATAGAGAAAACTCTTTGATTGATACAATCTAAAATTTCATAAGAGTCTCAACTAAAGTCATAAATTATTACATGTGCAATTGTATTTGCAACAAAAGGTTGACATATTAATGGCTAATACGATCACAAAACTTATAGAATACATGAAGCAATCAGACTCTTGTCATGAATACTAAAGGGAGAAGTAACCATTTTGTAACAATTTCCCCCTCGATGTAGCTGGAGGGGTTTCAGACTCATGAACAAGATCTAATGCAATTTACAAGTGTTTTTTTTTTTTTGCACCAAAATATCATCTTATTAATGGATAATACAACCAATATGTTGGTTCATCTAAGTTTTGTTGTATATTAGTGTCAAACACTTAGTCACATATAAGGTAGAGTCAATCGGTCATCACTGTGACCGAGTTACTCTATATATGCCAAGTCATGTAAAGACATGTAAATAATCATGTATGTGCCAAGATCTATAGGAGCTGAGAAATTATTTGGTTTCAGGTACTTCAATATAAGTTTCTTGTATAGTTATTGATGAGTAAATAGAGAACATAGATGCTAAGTCATACAAAAGGAGCTAAGTTAGTTAAGGTCAAGCAACAACAGGAAGAACAACTATGATTAAGCATCAGAGACAATATCTATTGAGTAACAAAGAGTGAACATGAATGTTTGAAATGGTAAAATTTTGAGGTGAACCATTTCAAGATGACATGTAAATAATATTTAATGATCTTAGAACTTTTTTACAATGGTTGTTATGCATTTTAACGTGAATCATCAATCCCTATGAAGGGATGACAACTAATCAAATAAAGACAGAAAAAGATAACCATACAGAAGACTCTAAAAATGTCTATAAATAGGTGGATCCAAGCCCTATTTCAGCTATATGTGTGTGGAGATGATAGATGAGACAGAGGAAGTGAAGTGTTATGCAATGGAGTTGGGTTATGGAGGCTCCAAGAAAAAGTTGTGAAGCAATAGAGTTAGCAAGCTAATGAAGAGGTGAAGGATAGAATAAAGATATATCAGATAAGAGATCATATCAAAGATTAGGAAGCAAAGATCTATAATCAGAAATTGCAAGTGTAGACCAAAGGATTAGGTACCAAATTGATTTTGGAGAATTGAATAAGGGTAAATCTCCTAATAGAATGGGTTTGATAGACCCTTGTAAATCTATAAACAAAGTCCTTACTTCATTATAAATATTAAATCCTTTAATCAAAGTAGACCTAATAGTATTGTAAAGTTTGTAACATGGCAGACCCCTCATAGGGTAGATCAACAGAAGTGATCAAATTTGTAGTCCTAATAGGCTAATTTTGTTAATGCAATCTAGTAAATATTTGTTGGTGTTATCACCACCCCAATTTTACCTTCACCTTAGAGGTTTTTTGGGTTATCCAAATATTTTCTATTGTGGATTTACATTTTATTGATGTGATATATAGTTTAATCTATTTTAGCATTTAATATTTCAAGTTACGGTATGCATAAGATAGATATGAGATGGTTAATATGGTGAATACAGTAAAGTTTTTTTGAAGGATAAACATTTTATAGGTCCTAATTCACCTATTGGAAATATAAGAGGAGTAATTGAGAGGGGAGGGGTGAATTAGTTAATACTAAAATAAATCCCAAATCACTTAGATGTCAGTACAAAAATACAAATTGAAAATTGAATACAACTAATGCTTGGTAAACACACATAAAATGTTGTAACTTGGTATTTACTAAATGTGTTCGGTAAATCCTTAACATACAAAATTTAGATGTTATCTATGATTATGATTTAGTTGCAAACACATAAAAGAAAATAGCATGAACACATTTGACACTAGGATTTAACGTGGAAACCCAATTTGGGAAAAACCACCAATTGCAACTAGTTACTATTTTCACTCTTCTAAAGTGAGCCCTATTAGGAGATAACCATGTTAAAGGTTAAAAATAATAATTTTAGGTGTGACCTTGTTAAAGGATTTAATCACCCTCTTAGAAGTGGCCTTGTTAAAGGTCTCAAGACAATTCAATGGAACTGCCACCTTGTTAGAGGATTTTCAAATAGCTATTAAGCCAACTCTATTAAGAGATTTATATCACTACTACAGTAATTAGAAAGTAACAATTAGATGACCTGATTTGAAGGCAATTGAATTTCTATTTACTAATCTTTTTTTTGGCTTGTACTTGATCCTTCATGACTGAATATAGCTTTTCTACTCCATAAGGATATTCTACTTATCCTTCAAATTCACTTCCTCTTCTCATCATTAAATCTTCAATCACATCTTCATTCTTGTATAGCCACACTTTGAAACTACAACTTGACCTTATACCTATATCCTTCATATTGTCATGTTAGCTCAAATACAACTTAGAATAACTAATATTCATCACCTTAGTCAGTTGGAATTATACATAAAACAATTGAGCCTAATATGAAAAAATAAGAAAATCCTTCATTAGCTAACCTAGCTCGGTAGAATCTAACTAAAAAATGATTTCATTTGTTAACCAACAGAAGCTCAATTAACACTACAAATTTGTGAAAATCCTTTGGTAACTAAGTGAGCTTAGTTAGCATTGGTTCCATCCAGCTTTCCTTCATTAATCGAGTGAGCTTGGTTAACACTCTTCTACATACTTTTCTTTGATGCCTAAGTGAACTTGGTAGACACTAGCTTCTGAAGTAGGCAACCATAGGAATGCTTGATAGACAAAGAAAACTATCTTCACTATCTAAGTGAACTTGGCATATACAGACTGATAATGATATGAAATTTGTGTAACATCAAAGACAATACATAATTAATCAATTGTATTCAAAAATCTCCCCCTTTGGCATTGATGGCAACACAACATGTCATAGCATGATGAAATTTTGAATTTGTTCTTGAGAACTCCCTCTATCAGTACAAGCTCTTTCTTTCACTAGATTCTTCCACTTTCTGCAACAACTTCTGCCAAGTTCATTCATAGAACTTTCTCCCTCTTACAATAAACTTCTCCTTCTTTGGAAAAACTTCTCTTTTTAGTTTCTTAGTTTATTCTAGCTCCAAAAATTTCTCATAGATATGACAATAAACTTCTCCCTCTTTGACAACACATGCCAAAGACAACAACTCTATCAATATGAATGTAACTTAAGTACTGATTCTTTTGCAATATGCCCTTGTCAATTCTACACCAATTGATTGATCTTCAACTTACCTCTTGTTGATGCATCACTAAACTTTATTTAGTGAGCTTTAGATAGGTGAACAACCTCTAGCTTACCTCTTAGACATAGAAATGCATCCTTAGGTAATGGCTTGGTGAATATGTCTGCAATCAGTTCTTTTGTATGACATATTCCAATCTGACTTTTTTTTCTTGCACCAATTCTCTTAAGAAGTAATATTTTATTTCAATGTTCTTTGTTTTGGTATGCATTACTGGATTCTTTGATATATTGATTGCACTAGTGTTATCATAGTATATGATTATTGGATCCTTGATTTCTATCTTCATTCCTTCCAATAATTGTTTGAACCAAACAATGTTAGAATAAATAGATGTTGCTACCGCATATTCTTCCTTTGTTGTGGATTGAGATGTACTATTTTTCTTCTTGCTTGTCCAAGGCACTAGCCTTTTACCAAGAAAGAATGCTCTACCACTAGTGTTTTTTTTTTCATCAATACTTCCTGCCCTATCAGCATCAACAAATACCTTCAAGTCCAAATTGATTCCAAGTTTATACCATAAGCCATAGCCTTATGTACCTTTTAGCTATCTCATGATTCTTGTGATTGCCATCATGTGATTTTCTTTAGGATTTTTTTGAGAATCTTGCCACTATTCTAACTGCTAGAGTAATATTAGGCCTTGTATGTACTACATACTAAAATTTTCCAATCATGGATTTGTATGTGGTTTGATCTACTTCTTTAGAATCATCATTTTTGGAGAGCTTATGTCCAATGGACATAGGGGTTCCAATTGGTCTTCAATCTTCCATACCAAACTTCTTTAATATCTCCTTGATATACTCAGATTGAGTGATGTAGATACCATTTTTGTTCTATTGTATTTGCAATCCAACAAAGAATTTTATCTCACCAAATATGAACATCACAAAATCTTTACTCATTTCTTCTAAAAATGCTTTGCACAAGTCATCATTTCCTATAAATAGAGTATCATCAACAAATATCTCTGCCAACACAATCTTCTAATTTGGTCCCTCCTTGATATACGAACTACTATTATCATTTGTTCTTTGAAAGACAATCTATACCAATTAATTATAAAGTCTTTTATACTTAGTTCTAGGAGCTTGCTTGAGACCATATAATGATTTATGTATCTTGCAAACCATGTCTCTTTATCTAGGATCTATAAAAATTTCTAGTTGTTCAATATAGATATCTTCATCAAGAATTCCATTGAAGAATGTAGATTTAACATTCATTTGATATACTTTAAATCATCTATGTGTTGCATATGCTAGTAAACTTCTAACACCTTCTAGTCTTTCTACAGGAGAAAAAGTCTCACCATAATCAATACCTTCTTCTTGAGAATAACCTTTGCATATTAGTCATTCCTTATTTCAAGAAACTTTTCTATCTTCATTTAGCTTATTTCTGAATACCCACTTTGTATCATTACTTTCTTATCCTTGGGTTTAGGAATAAGAGTCCAAGTTTTTTTCTTTTCTATCTATTCTATTTCTTCATTCATATCTTCAATCCAACTTTTATTTTCTAGAGCATCTTTAAAATTTCTAAGTTAAAATTTAGCAAGTAAACATGTAACTTTTAATTTACTTCTTCTCATTTTTCCATCATATTTGTCTCCAATTATTTGATTAGGTGCATGACGCCTTTTGAGATATCTCGCTAACACAGGTTCTTTGGGATTTGAATGAGTTCCATTGTCTTCATTATGAACTTCAATTTTAGGCTCAAGTCCTTCTATTTGTGAATATGTTCACTTTCTATTATTTTATGAGTAGACAAGTTCATACATTTGTATACTTTACTTCTGTAGGAGTTGTTGGGACTCAAAATTGAAGCCCCGATTTTGAGTACCACTGAGAAATTAAGCCCTATGAATGCTTTTAAATGCATATGTACCCAACTATACTTTTGAGGCCTAAGAGGTATTTAACATTTCTAGCACCTTCCATTTAGTGCATTTATGTGTTCCATGAAGTTGAACTATTGTTCTGAGCCATTTTGTGAAGTTCTATTTTGAGCAATTGTCAAATCTGCATTTTTGCCAGTGTCAAATAATGATAGGAGGCCTTGCTTGCATGCGAATATCTCCCACCTAGCACTATTTCATGACTTTACACTTTGGGAGTGTCTAGTGTCCATACTAGAGAGCCTATGTTTCAAATTTTGAGTCTTTTTGAATCCATTTGACTAGGTTCTGAATCCCTCAAAGTTGATCATTTATTGTTGTCATGCTCATGCAAAATATTTCGAATTATGGGAAGCCCTATTTGAGATGTTATAATTTTGACCCAATTGATCAAAATGTTAAAATTCCTTTTGTGTTCCATTTTAGAGGTCAGAGACTTGTTATGTTTCAAGTTTGAGCTTATGAAAAATCCATTTCATCAGTTTTCAAATGCGATTCCAAATGCAATTTCTACCTTTTTACTGGTGTTAGCATTTGCAAATTTGTCGAAACCCCTATTCGTGATGTCATATCTTTGATCCTATGAATGGTAAGATTGAATGGATTGTACCACTATGTTCTCCTCCAAAAATACTTTAAGTGTGTCAATTTTCAAGTTTTGATGAATCCATTTCCACACTTTCCTAGGTCCATTCCATTTGTAAAAAATGTGTTATGCCATGTTTCCAGTCTGCAAAATCTGAGTAGCCTACTTTGACTGGTTGCCAAATACATCCTATTATTTTTCATGAGCTCGAATTCCATATTTATACTCTCCTCATGACAGAGAATCAACACCCTAGTTTTTATTTTCCCAAGTGTTAGTAAGCCCTATTTTTGAAGCCAAATCTAAACACGATTTGTTGTTTTCTAACATGTTTTCTTGCAGGTAGTTCTGAGAGGGAAAATTTGATTGTCAATATCTTTAGACCCTGAATTCATCATGAGATGAAATTTGACAAGGTAAAAGTGTGTGGAACAGAGGATTCATGTGTTCAATTTCAAAGCTAGGTAAGAGGTTTGGGTCAGTTTTTAAGGCCAATCAAAAGACCATCTTGACACTAAATTGATAGTTGGCAGAAAGTTTTAAATTGAGTTAAAAAAAATAATGGCTCAGTGATTAAGTTTAGAATTGATCATTATTTCATGTTCATCAAGACATTTTAAGAAGTTAGTTGTTTGAAATGCAATTTTTTTTTGGTCAGACCCACTTTTGGGCCCGACTGATTCTACCATATTGATAAGATGAAAAGTAAATTGCTAAATAATGGATCATAAAATATTGTCACAATTAAAGATATTAGTCGAGTATATCAGAAGAAATTTTAATGATACAATTTTTTACCAAATAATATGTCCCCATTAGTTATTGACAAAGGATTATTGACAAACTTTCTTTGCATCAATTATTGAGAAGGCTCAAATCTGGTATTGTTTTCATGATGAAAGTAGACTATGCATTGAAATGTGAACAACATGAGGATAATCAAAGTGGATTCCATGGATGTGGGGTTAAGCCTTCACAATGTACTTGAGGGTTGTCCCTTTTCCTCTTCCCACATCAACTAAAATTTTGACATCCTTAAAACCATCATAGTAGCTCAAACTTGGATCCATTTCTAGTAGCATAGTATTTGATATGGCATCATTGACAACATTGTTAACAAGTGGGTCATCCATGCCATATGCCCACAAGTTCTTCCCATTAGCTTTTTCTGATGCATTGCAATCTTGAAGAACACATTCATGAAGATGGTGCCATGACTCCATTAACATAGGGTTTATTTGCATGAACAACATCAGGGCAAGGTTCCTAAGATTTTTCTTCCTAACATAAAACCTCTTTGCACAATTAGTGAGACCATATCGAATATCATTATCAAATGGGTTATTGCTTGTCTAGGATTGCACAAAAATGCCCTTTATAGGAAGATATATGAGAATGCAAGCATGATATGGGTAAAGACTTGTAGACCTATAAGAAATTGAATATGAAAGGGAGTAGCCCATGATAAGACAAAGTGTAGGAGAATAAACAAGGAGAGACCTAAAGCCAAAGCAGAGGCAAGTCCTTCTCATGTTGTGGGAAAATTCTTTTAATTCTTTTAATACAAAGGAGGCCCACATTGCTAATAAGAGGGTTGAATGTAAGTAGCAGCTCAAGAAGGAACCTCCATTGATAATTCTTTAATTCTCCCTCAGGTTCTTTTTAGAAACAGGGGAATAAGTTGAAGGAAGACTAAGACACTATTTGGAGGAGGAGGCGTTTGGAGAGGAGGTGTCGGTAATTACAAAGCAACCCACATCATTGCAAAAATGGCCAAAGTGGTAGAGAGATTCTCCATTCTTGCATCAGAGAATCCACATGGGGCCCCTTTCCTAGGTATCCATAAGTTCGAGATGGTATTTTAAATCTACCTTTTCCTTTTTCTCCTTTTTGCAATTGTACTCCTTGCAAGTGCAAAAGATGAATTGACACATCTTTTTTGAGGCAATTATAAAAGAAGATGTAGATGTGGTGGAACGGATCATTAATAGTGGTGTAGAGGTCTCTATAACAGATGGTGATGGATGGATGTTCAAATCAGAGAGATGCCTTTGGATTATGCTTTAAGAGATGAATGGAATGGGAATATGGTGGCATTGCAGCTATCAAAGTCTAGCCAACCAACATCTTTACAATATTCAGAAGGTGACATGTAAAAGAATCACAACAACTTTGCACTACAACACCATCCACCACAAATGTAAACTTGTTGAATAGTTTTTCACACTCACACTTGCTTTCAATTGCTTTACTAGGAGCAAGTACTCTAGGGTCACTAATGGGAAATGCATGCATAAATTCAAAATGTAGTAAAAAATTAATGCCACTAAAGAAGAACAGAGGAGAGAAGGGTTATAAAGTTTTGTCCCACATTGGGGATACGTCAACCCTTATAATATTTTAAATCCAATAATGCTCACTTAACACAATGTCTTCAAAGAAAACACTTTTACTGAGGCACGGTGTGTGTGAAGTCTGACCCAGATAGATGGAGGTGCCCATGAGTACTTTTGAATGGGCATACAAAATGAAAAGGTTAATGAAAAAGCTCATCAAAAAACTAGAAATGTTCGCCAAACAAGTGGAGATTTTTAGTGGTCGCTATGTCGCCACTAGAAAATGGTGAGATTTTCTAGAATGCAACATGATGACCTACCAAAAAATCTCAAAATTTGGCCCAAAAAACCTGGAACTTGGTAGCAATGAAATGGCAGTGACTAAGCTAAGGTGGCTACCCAAGAATGAATCGCAAAAGGACAAGTGGTAGCCAAAAGCAAGGTGTGCAATGACCTAGCAATGAAGTGGAATTCTAGAACAATTGCAAGGTGCCATGTGGCATAAAATTCAAGGCAAGATGTGATGTTTTGAGTAGATCTAGTAGACACACCAGATCATGCCACGTGGCAGATCTAAAAAATGTCACTATGTCACTAAGGTAAAGTTGCATGCCAATTAACATAGTGACATAGCAATCATGACGTGGGATGATGAGGTGGCACGCTAATGTGGTAGTGAGAAGGAAAAATTTGGTGATGCCATATGTTGCCAGTTGTGTAGGTCAGAATCAATCAAAACTCGCCATGTGTCAAGGATGGTCAAACTAGCTTTGACCCAGATTGAAAACTAGGGAAAGTTCAAAGGTCTCAAATAAAAGTTTATTTTTATTCTTCTCAAGGTTTCATGTGTAGGGGCAGACTTTTTAAAATAAAATTTGACTTATCATATAGTTTGAAACTATATAAAAGCATAAATTTTTGAAATAATAAAATGTTATGCAAAGTCATGAGATGGAAGCCTAAACTTCAGAGGGGCATAAATGGGGCAATTTTTATCCAAAATTGGTGCTCCAATATACTGTTGGAACCAAAAAAATCTAAATTTTTTGAATCTAAAGTCAATTTTTGCACAAGTGCTAACTAGTTCATGTTATAAGAAAATTTGTAAATTCTGGGGCATTCTCTTCAAAATGGGTCATTTTCACCATGGAGTATCCAAATTGGTTAGAAGGTAGATATGAAGACTTTTTGAACCTTGAATGTGGAAAAAAAACTTTGAAAAGATTTTATTGCATTTTGGAGGCCTTTTAACTAATTTTTGGCTTTGCCTTGTTTTGAGATCTGGCATCAAAAGTAGTTATTTTTCCATCAAGTTTTTGAGATACTTAATGCTTTTGAGAGCTAGAATGATCAAGGATTTGATTCACTAGTTATAGAGAGAGATTAGAGAGATTCTTTTCACTTCTTTAGGAGGGAATTTCAAGTGGACACATGTTAGATGCAGAGAAGATCTAGGAATTCCTTCCTCTATATCATTCTCTTTTTTTATCATTGTATAGGTTCTAGTTTTGAGAAGAAAATGGACTCATTATTGAGACACCATTATTTTACCATAATTCTCTTGTATGAACAATAGTAGGAAGATTAATAAAGATATTTCAGATCTATTAGGTGTTTTCTTTTCTCTTTTAAATCCAGGCATATGCATGTATTATTTTAAGAAAATCAATACAAAGAACAAAAAGTGTTTGAGTTTTCATTTTAGATATTTTCTCCTTTCTCAGTGAATTTTCAATGTTTTATGATCTTTGAACAAAGAGCCCAGGTTGTAGTTGTAGTCCCCTAAGGTTGTATGTTGTTTCATTATTGCTTATAACTCAAGGGGTTATGTAAATGCTTCAGAGAAATCAATAGGGTTGCAAGTTTGTTGAGGAGGATATTAGGTAAGAATGAGATTTAGATTGAACACAAATGTCTATTTACAAGGTGAATAGATAGATTAGATATCTGAATATATGAATAGGTATCAAGTATCCATATGTGTGTGTTTGATTCATGGAATTTCTCAATGGTTAAGGCACTGATCAGTTATAGGATCACTTGTTTGTGCTACTTCATATTTGAGGGTTTGTTGAATTCAACATTATTAATCAAATTATTTTCCCCCTTTCATGTTGAAGAGCTGAAAAGTCTAACCCTCACTCAGTTTGTGAATTTCCTAGATTTGCAATTTGCTATTGTAGATCTATGTCATTTCATGAGGCATTAGGAGAAATAAGGGTTAAATCTACTTAGAAGATTCAAGAATATGTTTTTTGCATTGGTACCATATTGATTAAATGTGAGGTCCACCCACCTAGTTTTTGTAGAGCCTAAAGTAGAAGAAGGGTCAAGCCTTATAGTTGGCCCGATGTCTAAAAAGATGTGTTAAGGATGGGAGTTAGCTGCCCCTAGATGTGTCTTATTCTCATTAGGGTAATTGGAAACTTATAGCATTTTCAAAAACCAACAGGAATATCCTAAAACTATGCCTTCATCACCTTTTACATCAAATTTTCCTTTTCTAGACTCATTCAAAATATAACATTTGCCGCCAAATACTTTCAAGTAACTTACATTAGGTTTGTAGCCATACCATAGTTGATAAGGAGTTTCGTTTGAATATTTTTTCAACTTTACTCTGTTCAAGGTATGAACTACATCATTGATAGCTTCCTTCTAGTATTTGAGAGCAACATTATTTTCAATCATTAGGGTTCTTGTACAATCCATAATAGATCTATTTCTTCTTTGAGCTATAATATTTTGCTATGGTGTACTAGGGGCTAATACTTGCCTTTTGATTCCTCTTTCAATGCAGAAATTATTGAATTCTTTGGAGATGAACTCACCACCTCTATCTATTCTTAAGCATTTCAACCTTTTTCTAGTTTCTTTTTCTACACTTGCTAGATACCAGTTGAACTTTTGGAAAGTTTTTTATTTTTCTTTTAGATACATTATAGTCATCATTCTACAATAATCATCAACAAAAAGAATGAAAACCTTTTCTCCACTATAAGTCACTATTCCAATAGGTCCACATAAGTTTGTATAAACAATTTCTAAGAATTATTCTAACCAATAGTTTTTTCTTTTGAAACTAGTATTTCTCATCTTACAATTTGGAAATTCTTGCATAGACCCATATCAGGCTTCTTCAAACTAGGAATGCCTCTTACTCTTTTATGTTTTCTTATCTTAACCAAATTATCAAAATTTACATGACATAGCCTTTTGTGCCATAAACAAATTTCTTCTACTTCAGCAATAAAATAAAATAAATCACTAAGTTCAAGATAAAATAGATTACATTTTTCTTGCTCGCCGGATCCAACTAGATTTCCTTTTCCATCTAGTAGTTTAGCCTATCCATTCATGAATTCTACCTTGAATCCAATGTTACTCAACCATGCCACACTTAGTAGATTATTCTTTAGTCCTTGAACCAAATAAGCATTATCGCATACAAGTTCTTTAGTCAATGAAATACATCATTTTCCTTTTATGTTACAAGTTTCATTGTTTCCAAATCTCACACTACCTCCATCATAATATTCCATGTGCTCAAACTATTTTTTGTCTCTAATCATATGATGTGAAAAACCACCATCAATAATCCATATATCATTTTTTCTAACATGAGAGATAAGTGTCATCTTATCTCCTTCATCATCAAATTCATCTTTCATAGCAATATATACAATTTCATCTTCACTGTTATCAGAATATTTAGCTATAAAACATGATTTCTTACCTTTGTCTTTGTACTTCTTGTAGTTCTTGGAATCCTTCTTTCTTTTGTACTTATTTCTTTTATTTTCATGTTTGATTTCCTTATTTGGACACTTGGCAATAATGTGACTAACTTCTTCACAAGAAAAGCATATCAAAGGAAATTTACCTTTTTACTTTCCTCTTCCTTTGGAATACTTTCTTACAAGTAGGGCTTCAACAACTTCAAGATAACTATTTGAACTTTCTTCTAATGTTCCTTCTTCTTCACTTCCTGATTGACTAGATTTTGATTTCTTACCCTTTTCTTTGAGTGAGAGTTTAGCTTTAAAAGTAGATTTAATAACTTTTGAACTAGGAATATAGTTATCAAAGTTATCTAACTCAAATCTATCAATCTTTGAACTAGAGCATCCAAAGATATTTTATTATTTGGATCACATCTCATCTCTTGAATTGTAGACACTCCAATTGCATAAATAGGAAGAAGAGTTTTGAGTACCTTGCTTATATGTAATTTCTCTTCAATGTCCCCTCTAGATGTTTTTATTTCACTTACACTTGCTTTGATCCTTTCCACATTTTTTGCAATGCTCTCATCTTCTCTAATTTTCATCTGACCAAAATGACCTCTAAGATTTTTAGCCTTAGCTCTTCTTACATTGTCATCTCCTCCATATATGTCTTTTAGTTTGATCCACATCTCATAAGCTTTCTTAATGTCTTTGACTTCATCAAATTTAGCATAACTAAGAGTAGATGCAATATCAATCATCATGATGTTATGATTCTTCTTTTCAGCAATATCTTCAACAGAAAGTGTTTTAGTGGGAGTCTTGTATTCAGTATCAAGATATTTGCATCTAGAGTCACTGATGGTAGCCAAGTGTAACCTCATAAGTCTTTTCCATCCTGCAAAATTGTCTCTATTTAGCTTGGGAATTTCCCTTTTGTAAGACATCCTAATCCTTTTGGCTTAGGTCCTTGAAACCTTCTCTACAAGTACCATAAGCTTTGATACCAATTTTTGCAAACATAAGGGGAGTAACTAAGAGGGGAGGGTTGAATCAGTTACTACTAGAATAAATCCTAGATCCCTTAGATGTCAGTACAAAAATAGAAACTAAAAATTGAGTATAGCTGATGCTCGATAAAGACACATAAAATGTTGTAACTCGGTAATTATTGAATGTGCTTAGTAAATCCATAACATATAAAATTTAGATGTTATATATGATTATTATTTATTTGAAAACACACAAAAGGAAATAGCATGAACACATTTGACACCAGGATTTAACATGGAAACCTAATTTGGAAAAAATCACTGATTACAACTGGTTATTGTTTTCACTCTTCTGAAGTGAACCCTGTTAAGAGCCAACCTTGTTAAAGATTATGAAATACATTGTTAGGTGTGACCTTGTTAAAGGATTTGATCACCCTATTATGAGTGGCCTTTTTAGAGGTCTCAAGTCAATTCAATGGAACTGCCACTTTGTTAGACGATTTGAAAATAACTATTGAGCCAACTTTGTTAAGAGATTTATATCACTACTACAATAGTTAGAAAGTAACAATGAGATGACTTGATTTGAATGCAATTGAATTGCTGATTACAGATCTCTATTCTGGCTTCTACTTGATCCTTCCTAATCAAATGTAGCTTTTTTTCTCCACAAGGATATTCTATTTATCCTTCAAATTCACTTCCTCTTCTCATCATTAAATCTTCAATCACATCTTCATTCTTGTGCACCCACACTTTGAAACTACAACTTGACCATATACTTATATCATTCATATTGTCAAGTCAGCTCAAATACAACTTAGAATAGTTAATATTCATCACCATAGTTAGTTGGGATCAATAGATAAAACAATTAAGCTTAATATGCCAAAATAGGAAAATCCTTTGTTAGCTGACCCAACTTGGTAGAAACTAACTCATAAACGATTTCCTATGTTAACCAATAGATGCTTGGTTAATAGTACAAACTTGCAAAAATCCTTTGGCAATTAAGCAAGCTTTCTTAGCACTAGGTCCATCCAACTTTCCTTCATTAACAAAGTGAGCTTAGTTAACACTCATCTTATGCATACTTTCCTTTGACACCCAAGAGAACTTGGTAGACATTGCCTTCTAAATTAAGCAACCACGGGAATGCTCAGTAGACATAGAAAGCTATCTTCACTGTCTTAGTGAGCTCGACATATACTAACTAATAATGATATGACATTTTTGTAACATAAAAGACAATACACAATTAAGAAATTGTATCCAACATCACCCTTCCCCCCACCCATCTCAGTGTCTCATTTTTCAAATAAACTTCCAATAATTGGTATTAGAGCTATGTTCTCTTGAAAGAAGTTTAACAACTTAAGAGTTTTTATCTTAGAGATCATTGAGTGACCTATAGATGAATGCATTTAGATATAAGAAAGAACTTGTGGAAAGGATGAAAAAGTGCAATGAAGCAATAAGATACTTTGAAGAGCTGCTAAGATCATCTAGATCATCTAGTAACACCTTTGGATTAGGACATACAAAGTAACATTCTTCTTCTAAAAAAGGAGAATCATCCAAGAGTGGGGAGCTAATTAATACAAACTAAAAAGGAAAATCTACATGCTATCATTGTGGTAAACTTGGACATACTTCAAACATTTGTAGAGACAAGAATGGTATACAAAACCCTAAACCTAAGTTTAGTGGTAACTATTTTTATTGCAAGAAGCAATGACATCAAGTAAATGAGTGTAGATCAAAGATAAACAATATACCTATTGCACCTAAATTTTAATGATATTGCTACAATTTTCAAAAGTAGGGACATTGAGAAAATGAATGTAGATTATAGGCAAAGTCTAACTAGAAAAATAGAAAGTAGGTTAACACACCTAAGAAATTTTATTCTAATTATCACAAGGTTAGACATGTGAGAAATAACTACAAGATCCAAGCAATAGTACCCAAAAAAGAACACATAAAAAGTAAAGACAAATGAATTTAAGATCACCTAATCCAATGGAGAAGGTAATTAGACCACCTCAAACTGATTAAGAAAGGTATGTAAGGAAAGGTATATTTAGTGACTTATAATACATTAGTTTCTAACATAAAATATGTCAAACTTCATATTTCCATAGGGAAAGATGCATTAGAACAAATTTATAGAATGAATAGTGCAATAGAATCATTTACATTTTGAGTTTTGAGCATCATTAATTGTATCTATATTGATCAAGTATTGCAATATGGACCAAGTATCACAATGACCAAACTAATGTTCATGTCGATTTAGAATGTATTGATTGATCTATATAATGAGACCAAGTTCAAAAGGTTAACCATGAATGAGACAACTAGACTCCACCTAACAAAGGACACAATATTTATGAGAACCCTAGTTTGAGTGATTGAAGGTATATATTGAAAATTTGAAATGCATACTACAC
This sequence comes from Cupressus sempervirens, assembly GCA_028749045.1. Lineage (NCBI taxonomy): Eukaryota > Viridiplantae > Streptophyta > Pinopsida > Cupressales > Cupressaceae > Cupressus > Cupressus sempervirens. Next base: position 518,187,949 of record CM053790.1, read on the forward strand.
ACCTTGCATTTAGATTTTGAGAACACAAAGAAATTTGAGCAATTTGTGATGTAATTTTTTAGTGATTGAGATCAGATCAGTTGTTGAATTGTGATTGAATATTGATATTAAGTTGTTTCAGGTTGTTTAGAAAGAAAAGTTTCAAAAACCTAAATGTGGAAATGGAAACATCATCATCAGCAATGAAGAATCAAGAAGAAGAGGTACGAAATGTTCAATTAGTGAAGTGTGACACTTGTCCTCCACCTAAATATTGTGCAACCTAAGATTTCTATAAAAAAGAGATTCAATGGGTGTGTTATCATCAATACTAGCTAAGGTTATTATGATTCACAATGTATATAGTTGTTATATGTGTAACATTAGTGAAATGGGAGAAGTCCTATGAAATAATATTAGCATATGAGAAATTGTGTGATGGAGTGTTAAAGGATTAGTTCAATATTGTTGAAAGGAAATGGCTAACACGTGCTCTAGATTTTCTAAGAAAATTAAAAATTGAATCTATCAAGGTATTGCTGAGAAAAATTCATGATATGGAGTTATGGATAAAGGACGGGTTGATCAAGATTATAAAAGAAGATGATTCATGTTGTTACTAGATACCAAATGTTTGACAAGAAGAAGATAATGTGTTTCTTGAGTAAAGAAGCTATGGAGGAAACCAAAAAATCCAAGTGGAATGGACATGGCATGTCTACTTCAACCATCATTGGTGCTTTAATTGAGTTTGTAGTGAGACTGATTTCATATAAATTCTATCAATCAAGCCAACTGAATAGTGTGTCATGTATGGTTGTAGATTAGGTGTGGAAAATTGTTATGAAAGATCATGAATATGATCTTGCCAAGATATAATATTTGCAAATAGTAGAGAAACTAGTATTAATTGGAAAAAAAAAAGAATTCAATGTGCAAGTTTGGATCATTGATTATATGTATTTTCTTTTACACTCAAAGTTATTTTCCCATTATTGGAAATGTTTCACAAGAACAAGGAAAACTTGCTATAAGGAATATCAATGAGTATATTGCAAATTTGGGAGAAATTTTTGAAAATGTTCTAGATGGATATTTTGATGAATTCAACCAAAAAATGAGAAAGAGATTAATGATTCATGCATCCTTAGTTGAGAAGCATTATAATGATGTGTTTTTCCTAGTTGATATTGATTACACATATGTACTGGCAGTTAAGTTGAGGGTAGCCTAGCTTAAACCTTTTTGTTATGAAATTTAGATTTATATGTAAGTGTAGTCATTAGTATAGTACTTAATGAAGAAATTTATGCAAAGGATGAGGCCTTTGGAAAATATGAATAAGAAAAAGATAGAATAATTATGGACATCAAGATTTCTTCTACTAATGAGAAAAGAAAGAAATTTTTTGAAGACCTAGAAGGGAACTAGGCATGTAGATGAAAGTTAAAGAATGATTTTAGCTAACACAAGGTCTTTGAGAGGATTATAAAGACAATGACAGTGATGCATAGGAAGAGGAAGAGAGTGTAGAGAAACATGGTAAATCTCTAGCACTTGTCACACCATCAACAAAGAAGGCTAAAATAGTAAAAATAATTGGGCCTAAGGTGAGGAAAGAAGAAAAGAAGGTAACATCTAAGACCCTCTCTCCTCCTACACTACTAAGACTGAGAACCAGGGTGGAAGCAACAATAGCTAGTGTCGAGCCACCATTGAAGAAATGTATAGTAAAGTTACAAAATTGAGGAAAGGTTCAAGTGGCACAAGTTTAGTTAAGAGGAAAATGTTAGCAACTTTAGGTTAGCCAAAGAAGAGAAAGTTAATAAAGAAAAATATTTTGAAGATTAAGATGTAGAGAGAATATAATCTGATGAACCTGATCACCATCAATTCATAGTGCATACAAAGCCCAAAAATATTGATGAGGTATGTGACAACATTAGAAACTTTGTAGGCCTATCAAATTTTAAATATGTCAAATATGGAAAATTAAGTGATTTTGACAAGTCTAAGGTAGAAGATGCTATGTTAAAAATTATGGGTAACCATAAAATAGCACTATAGAAATGGAAAATAAGATCCCAAGTGATTTTTATAGTAGACTTGATGGCAAGTGTGAACATGGAACTATAATTGAAAAGTAAATAAGAGAAGACACATTGGCCAAAATTATGCCTGAGTTGAAAAAGAAGAAAAAGACAACATTTCTAGAGAAGAATAGGAATTGATGGGTTCCTAAATATAGAGCATTGATGATTTTACAAAATAAAGTTGAGGCTATTGTACAAAAAAATGAATTATTGTGGAAAATCAGTTTTGTACTAACTATAGGAGGAGTTCAATAGAAAGAAGTGGACATTATAAAAATTGAAGATGATCACATTGATGAAGAAGATTTAGGTGTTTTGAGCCTACAAGGAAATCTATTTCTTATTCACACCACCACACCTAACACTCCCATAATGCAAAGAATAAAGGACCCTCCTAAGGTAGGAGAGGAGAAGAAACAAGAAAATAAATCAAATGTAGAACAATCTATTATAGGTCAAGAAGGATCACCAATCTCAAGACCTCTAAATGAGGGAAATAAGGAGATGGGAGAGGAGAAAGTGAATGTAATTTTACAGACTGAGCTGAGTGTACTAGTTAACACATAAATCCTTTCATTGATAGATTGTACACAATAGGTGCATGACCCTATAGATAAACTCATGCTGAGTGCTAATATTGTTGTTTCTATTACTAAAATACAACTTTGACTATGTGGTGAAACCCCCTCAGCTACTCCAACTCTAGATGTATTGAGCAGCAACACTCCATAGAAGAGTAAAGGAAAGAAGAAGAAGAATGATAGTTCTCCAAGTATTACTATTACTCTAGATGAAGTTACTAAAATACTAAATTGATATTTAAACAATCTCACATTTGAACATACTTTTATCTTGTAAGACATTCTTGCAAGAAAGAAAAGGCAAGAAGAAATAAAGAGAAAGCAGAAATAAAAGAAAGTGTTGCATGAGATCAAGGATATATTTTTTGATGCCTTTGATATATGGACCATTGATGAGAAGGCCTCCATTATCTCTTAAGTAATGAATTATTTTTTTAAATTTCAATAGTGAGGATATTGAAGAAAATGAAAGACTAATGGCCTAGTCTAAAAAGAATTTTGAGAAGACAATATTGGAAAAAATTTCTACTAAGATTGCAATAAGAAAAGTTGAATTGATGACAATTCTATAAAATATTAAAGAACTTGTTCAGAAAATAAAAAATATGTACAATATTCTTTATGAAGTTTCAAGATTTACAAATGAGTGTTAGGCAAAAATCAAAGGATTTAGGATGATATGAAATTATTAGGAAATACTATCTCTCAGTTAGGTGAATTGAGCTCAATGCATTACGATAGATTATTATTTGCACAATGGAGGTTGGTCAAGCTACGTACACCAGATAGAAGAATGTGGTCTAAGCTTATCTCCATCTAGTTAATGTTGATACCTCACTTGGAGGTTATGCAATAAGATTTGGCTTTAGCAAAGGATATAGTTTGAAGATATCATAATTTTTCTATTTCTAGTACCTTAATTAATTTAATTTCCAATTTAGAGATAAAGATTCAAGTTTTAAAAATAGAAAGAACCACATGAGATCATGCTCTTTCTATGAACATTCAAACTAAAATACCATTCATTTGTAAATATGGTTTGACTCCATCTACTCAACCCTAGAAACAGACATAAGTAACAAAAATAAGGGGGATAGATAACCAAGAAATCAGCAAGAGAGATCAAGATGATAGAATGGGCACAACAGATTAATTAGAGATATAGAGGTCAAAATGATAGAATTCAGACCAAAGGTATGACAAGCTACATCAGATTATTTGAGTTATGTAAAATACATATTGTATACTATTTTGTAAAAGAAAATTTTGAAGTTCTATAAGAACCAATTCATAGGCACGGGGGGAATACTATTATTTTTTTAATGTAAATATGTAACCACAAAAAAATGTTTTTCCATTAATGTCAAAGGGATAGATTTTTGGTTTGTTTAAGTTTTTTTGTCTATTATTGTCAAACACTTAGTCATGTATAATATAGAGTCAATCGATTATCACTGTGACTAAGTTACTCTATATAGGTTGAGTCATGTAAAGACTTGTAAATAATCATGTATATGTCAAGCTCTATAGAAGCCAAGAAAGTCTTTTGTTGATGGGTACTTCCATAAATGATGAGCATAATTATTGCTGAGTAGATAGAGTACATAGATGTTGAGTCATACAAAAGGAACCAAGTTAGTTATGGCTCAAAAATAGAGGGAAGAATAGCTATGAGTGAGCATCAGAGACAGTATGTGTCGAGTAACACCAAGTGAACGCGAATCTCTAAAATGGTATAAAATTTGAGGTAACACTTTTTGAGTGGACATGTAAATAAAATTTAATGATCATAGAGCTTGTTACAATGATTGTTACACATTTTGACATGGATCATTGATCCCCATGAAGGAAGGGTAGCCACTCAAATACAAAGATGAAAAGGGAAGTGTCTAGAAGACTCTATAGATGTCTTTAAATAGGAAGATCCAAACCCTATTTTAGATATGTGTGTGGAGATGATAGATGAGATGAAGAAAAAAAAGTATTATGCTAAGGACTTAGGTTTTGGAGGCTACAATTAAAAGTTGTGAAGCAACAAAGTAGCAACCTAATGAAGTGGTAGAGGGCATAATAAAGATATATCATGTTAGAGATTAGATTATAGCTTAGAGATAGGAGATTTCTAATTAGAAATTGTAATTATAGATTGAAGTATCAAGTAATGAATCATTTTTGGTAGATTGAATCAAGGTAAATCTCTTAACAAAGGAGTTTCAAAAAAAAAAAATTAAACCTATTAATAGAGTCCTTACTTCATTATAAGTGTTAAATCCTTTAATCAAGGTAGACCTAAAAGTCTTGCAAAGATCTTAATAGGGAAGACCCCTCATAGGGTAGATCATTAGAAGTGATCAAATTTTTATTCCTAATAGGTTAACTTTGTTACTACAATAGTGAAGATTTGTCAGTGTCATCCTCACCCCACTTTTACCTTCACCTTGGAGGGTTTTTAGGATGCCCAAATTATTTGTGTTATGTGTATGTATTTTATGGATTTGATACATAGTTAGATTTATTTTAGTATTTAATATTTCAATTTATGTCATGCATAAGCTAGATTTGAGTTGGTTAATACAATGAATACAATCAATTTGTCTTGAAGGATAAAAGTTTTATAGATCCTTATTCACTCCCCTCCCCCTTAGCATCTCATTTTCCCAATAAACTTCCAACACACTAGACTGATAGAATCTAGAAGGGACGACTAGTCCCTTGTCATGAATCTAAATGAGAATGCTAACTATTTTGCAACATAAAATAATACCTCTATAATCTAATCTGTCATTATCCAAGACATCATTTAACAATTTCTTTAAATCACTCACTAAAGTACCTCTTGAAATAGTAAAGATACTAATCAAGACCAAATAAATATACCTATGGGAAGTTGGGATTTTAATATGACCCCTAAAAAATAAACATTGGTTTTAGTGGAATAATAAATATTCAAGAATTATTTTTCATTGTAAGGAGTAGTGAACGATAGATAATATGAAATTTGCATATTAAGATGTATTAAATCTATTTATTGTAAACTTATCATACCTAGAAAATAAATTTTATCTAGTTGTCTATTATTGTATAGGATGATTATAAAGAGTAACTAATTTGGAATTTGGTAGATAATATACATTCTTGTATAGTCAAAAGAGTTTTACTAAAGAAATAGTATGAAATTATGATCAAGGAAACTAGGTAATGATGTAATGCACTCAAACATATGATATTACTAATGTTAAATTTCTTATATAATTGTATGATGATATATTATGTAATTTACCACTTTAATGAAAATCTGTAGATGTGCAAATGTGCGGTGTGTGAAAATATATATGACCCTATATGTTGATATCTATGCCTATGTTTCCTACTAGTGTCCAAGCACTTTGTTATTTACTACAAAAGGATGAATGGTCATCATTGCGACTGAGTCATTGAGTAAAGGTTGTTAGGGTGAATGTTGATGATACAATATTGGGGGAATATCCAAATTATTGGGGAGCATTGATATGTTGCATTCATAATTGTGTTTATTATTGATGTCAACATAGCATGGTTTTTGTAAAGAATGGATGTTGGGTAACAGATAGAGATCTTAATGGTATTGACAATGGTTTCATTCTTTGGTGATGTGTAGTTATGGACATGTTCAGCCTAGTGTCTTAATGACATTGTCAAGTGCATAGAGTCTGATTCGAACATGTATAGAAGTTGTAAGTGATTTACACAAAATGGCTTAGAGATAGAGTATTGGGAAAGTAGTTCCTAATATTTGATTGGTAGATTACATCTAAGATGCAGTAAGAAGATGTGCAGTCATAAAATAACAAAGGGCAATTAGGTGGTGATGTTAGTGAGTGCACGAGCCCTAGTATTGCACGTGTGAAATTTTGTATAGACTATGAGCCAATGGTGTTATTGTAATTTTAATTAATTAATTATTTTATTATAAATAATTGGTAAAGCCTCAAGAATGACTCAAGGAATTATTATGAAGATATGTTATAAAGTAAATATGTTTGCCTTGTTTGTAATGTGTTGTGACCATTGTATAAGTGTGAAGTATGAATAGAAGCAGGGTGCTTACTGGATGCACGTAAGTGATCCAAGGGACTATTGGATGTCCAATTTGTGATCTAGTTACAAGATTAGAAGGAGTAGAAGTCAAGTTGATAGGAAAAAGAAAGAGGAAGGAAAAGTATAGTACAATTCTATTATTTTGCAAGTAATAATACATTAATCATTGGGACAGTGGTTTCATTGGTCTTGCCCTTGAAGTTGTTTGGGCAATGGGTCTAGTTGTCTTCCACAACTATATATTCTAACAATTGGTATCAAAGCATCATGTCCTTGAAGGATAATCTTAATAGCTTTGGGAGATCAGTGGTAAGTCATTTCAGTAAACATAGTCCTATGTCAAAAAGAGGAAATTTTGACACTGAGAAGATGGAGATCCTTGGTGAGTTTTTAGACTTGTATAAAGAATAGAGCATTGAGTTTCTAGATCCAAAATCCTTTTGTTGCATACAAAAGAATAGAAGCACAAGTAAAGTCATATTCAGATCCAAAGAATACAAGAAGATCAAGGAAGGTATCAATCTAATTATGAAAAGAGAGCCAGAAGATATGGCAAATTTCATTTGTCGTAGATGTAAAGAGTTTGGTCATTTTTCATCTAGATATCCTAAGAGAGTAAGAAAATCTAGAAAGAATTCACTTTTTGATGAAGATGAAGAGTTTAAAGAAAGTATGGAAATATTTTTGAATGGTTGTAATGATAAAGATAACAAACTTGACTTGGTTAAGAAAGAGGAAGTAGTAGAAGAAATAGCTTTGGTAACTGTTGTTGATCCAAAGTCTAAACATGAAAATGTGGAAGTTGTCATTGAGACTAACAATGATTTGTGCAATGAGAATTAGATTGAAGAGTGGAGATCTGAGCCTAGAATAGAAGAAAGAGTTGAGTTGACAACTCCAAGTAGAAGTATATCAAACAAGATCAATGAGCAAGGCAAAGTCATGTGGAACAAGGCTAGACTTGTATGCAAGGGATATTCATAGCAAGAAGCCATAGACTATGAGGAGACATATGCACCTATAGCCAAAATGGAAGCAATAAGGATGTTCTTTGCTTATGCAACAAATAAAAATATTACAATTTATCAGATGGATGTTAAATCATCCTTTCTAAATGGAGAACTTCAAGAAGAGGTATATATTGAGTAGCCTGAAGGTTTTCCTTTATCACAAGACAAAGAAATGGTATGCAGAATAAAGAAAGCTTTAAATTGTCTAAAGCAAGCACCTAGAACATGGTATGCAAGGTCAAATTATTTGGCAAAGCTTGGATTTGCTAAAGGTATGGTAGATAGTAACTTGTATTTGAAAGAAGTTTAAAATGGTTTTCTAAATATTGTAATATTTGTTGATGACATAATTTTTTGAGGTAATGATGAAGAAAGTGATAAGTTTGTTGAAGAGATGAAAAATGAGTTTGAAATGAGCATGATAAGAAATACAAAGATTTTCCTAAGATTATAGATTGTATAGAATAGTGATGGTATTTTCATTTCATAAGCTAACTACTTCAAAGACTTGTTGAAAAGGTTTGGTTTGGAAAGTTATAAACATGTTGGTACACCTATAGTAGAGTAGAAGAAGTACAAATCCATGGTCAGAGGTTTACAATATCTAACTCACACCATACCAGATATAGAAAATGTAGTTTAGATTGTAACTAGATTTCAAGTTGATCCTAAGAAATATCATTTTGTATTAGTAAAGATAATATTTGGTTATTTGAAAGGGAAATTTGACTATAGAATTTGGTATGATAGATAGATTGGTTTCACTCTATGTTCATATACTGATGTTGATTACACAAGTAGTATAGATGACAAAAAGAGTGCCAATACTGGAGCATTCTTTTTATGAGGAAGATTGGTTTCTTGGTTGAAAAAGAAACAAGATTATATTTCATATAGTACTACTGAGGAAGAGTATGTTGCAATAGAAAATAATTGCAATCAAGTTACGTGGATGAAGTAGATGTTGAATTGAGTTTGAAGAACTTGTTATCATTTTCTATCATAATACATGTACAATGAGTATGTCTAAGGATCCTATATTGCATTCTAACACTAAGCATATATCTATTAAATATCATGTGCTAAGAGAGAAAGAAACAAAAAAGGAGATCAGATTGGAGTATGTGAGTATTAAAGATTAGATTGCAAATATCTTTACAAAGCCTTTTCCTAAAGATACATTTGAGTACTTAAGACCTATATACTTGGTGTTATGCCGCTGCCTACTTCTAAGTAGATGATGCAGACAGTGCATCATTCCAATGGTATAGAGCATTATTGTTAGCCTAGATTGAATATTGATGCTTCCTATATAGAGGAGTATCTTTGATGATCTAAGTCACTGAGGACTCTTGGTATTTGGTATTGAATAGTGTATTTAGACAATGGAGCTAGTTGAAGACTTGGAGCAGCTTATTAATAGTTGGTATTTATCAATTGGTATGTAGTAACATTGAGATTGAGGTCCTTGACATTGAAGTCAATGGGGGAAAATATGCATGAAAATATACATCTCCTAAGGTATGGGAGAGTATCTCCTTAGGGATGGAGGAGAGTATGCATGATAAGAAACATCTCCTAAGTATGGGAGAGAGATATCTCTTTAGAGAGATTTAGAAAGATTCATGAAAGGAAGTGGGAATTTACATTTAATGTATTGTGAATTGTTTAGTGTGATGTAAACAATTGATATCTAAGAAGGAGTGTGCACCTATTTTTTTTGACATTGATTTTAGTGTGTGGATAACTGATGTTGGTAAGCAATAACAACAAAACATTGTTTGTTATTCTTAAAACTTAGATCAATTTCTCATATATGTTACCATCAATGCCAAAGAAAGAGATATTTAGCATGAATGCTAATGATACTACATTTGGGGAGTATCCTAAGCATTGGTGAGTATTATATGTTGCATTCATGAATGTATTTGTCATTGATGTGAACATAACATAGTTTCTATAAAGATTAGCTATATTTACAAAGAGTAGTTTAGAGATAGAGTATGTGGAAAGTAGTTCTTGATTTTTCATTAATAGATTATATCTAAGATGCAGTAAGAAGATGTGTAGTTAGGTAGTGACAGAGGATAGTCAAGTGGTGACATTAGGAACTGCACAAGCCCTAGTATCACACATGTGAAGTTTTGTATAGACTATGAGCTAATAGTACTATTGTAATTGTAATTAATTAATTATCTTATTATAATTAATTGGGAAAGCCTCAAGGTTGACTCAAGGAATTATTATAAAGATATGGTATAAAGTAAATATGTTTTCCTTGTTTGTAATATGTTTTGATCATTGTATGAAGTGTGAATTGAGAAAAGAAGCAGGGTGCTTACTAAATGCATGTAAGCAATCCAAGGGATTATTGGATGTGAGATTTGTAATCTAGTTGCAAGATTAGAAGCATAAGAAGTCTATTTGACAAGATATAGAAAGAGGAAGAAATAGTATAGCATAATTCTATTATTTTATAGGCAATAATAAAAATATCATTTGGATAGTGGCTTCATTGGTCTTTCCCTTGAATTTGTTTAGGTAGTGGGTCTAGCTATCTTTCACAACTCCTAACAATATTGGAATCTCCTAATAGGGATTTAAAGTCTCCAAATATGGACTCATATGTGCTAAATATATTAATTGACTCCTAATAGGGTTCATCCTCTAACAAGGAATATTTATATTAGCACACCATCATGTGGGTACAATTGCCACTAGGGTTTTCCCTCTAATCAAGGGTTTCCCTAGTTAACACATTTGGTGTTATTATGTATGAGTATCTTGTTGTGGTTTTAGTTTATGTTATCCATATGGTTAAGTTTTCTTAATGTTAATGATTGTGATAATAGTTGGATAATGGATTCACCCCCTATCTGCTCTCTCAGTTATATCAATGGACTATATATTCTATCAAAGTTTGAGCATATATAAGGACTCATTTATTTTGCATTACATGTTGAACAAGTTAGTAATTGATGAGCACCCCAATTGAGGTTGAGTGTATTTATAAGCTGAGCTATTATAATGGAGACTAAGTAAATTGAAAGACATTTTTGGTTGAGAAAAAAATAAGAAACATGTTTATAGGAGTCGAGTGCTCATATCAATGATAGAAGTTACTAAGCATAAGAACAAATTATCTCCTAGTTATCAATTAGATGCTGAGTAGACCAATTTTTTCATATGAGTTATTAATTGCATAAACAACTATGTAATTAATTTTGGCCAACTTCTATATGATATCTAATGGTTGTAGAGACAGTTAATATGGAGATTACACATCATTGTAGAAGGTAACAATCCTAAGGAAAGCCAATCCACCAATCAAAAAATTTGATAGAAATGACAAAAGAAGATGAATTGTAAATAGTTAATTGTGATCTAGAACTTTCAAAGAACATTTATTTAAAGAGGTTTCTAACCATAGAATCAAGGGGTGATGAGAAGAGGAAGAAGTTTGAAAATAGAGAGAGATGAAATGTATGGATGAATGAAAATGTGAATGTGCAAGTGAAGAAGCAAAAAAAGATAGCAAGAAAGTATAAGTCATGTGAGAGATTATATCCTAATGTGAGAGATGGATTCATGTTGAATCACTACTCATGAAACATGGGTCAAAATTACATAGTTAAATCCTAATAGTAATATCACAAGAAAGTATAAGTCTAGAATCACATCAAATCAGGGCAATCTAAGAAGTGAAGGACTAAAAGGAGAATTTGGTTTTAAAGATAAGATCAACACATTGTGTAGAGGAGATGCAAAATCAGCTTATAGAGAAAACTTAGGATTAGGTACTGAATCAGGGAAAATCTCTTAACCAAGTGATCCTAACAGATCTAACAGAGTCCTTACTTAATTGTAAGTATAAAATCCTTTAATAGGATAGGACTTAACATTCTTGAAGGTTTTAGAAGGGTAGACTCCTCACAAGGTAGATTACACATTATGATCAAACATTCTAACCCTAAGAGGTTAAATTTATTTTTACAATAGTGAATATTTGTGGGTTTCATCCCTACCCTAGTTTTACCTTGATGTTGAAGTGTTTCTAGGTTCCCTAATCATTTGTGTTATGTGTTGAATCTTTCATGTATGTTAAGTTTTCAGCATTACATTTTTATGTAACATTTAAGATATGAGATGAATGAGGTGTGAAATTAGAAATTTAGGTTTGTAAGTAAATGTTTAAGATTATGATTCACTCCACCTCTCAGTATCTTTTTTTGCATTAATTCCTTCCAATAATTGGTATTAGATCCCAATTCTCTTGGAAGAATCCTAATATCTTGAGATGATTTGATCTTGGAGATGGAGGAATGCAAGTTGAGAAAAATCATTGAGAACTAGATGATTGAAAGCCAAATCATATTGCATCAACTTGAAGGAGCAAGAGAAGAGTTAATGAAATCACTGGGGAAAAGAAAAGAGATATAAATTTAGCAAAATGATACACTATACAAGGAAATATACATAGAAGAACTACTAGACAATGGAAAGATTTGAAATAAAAATGAAGCAATAGTAGTGTTGGTGTTTCTTGGACTACCAAGTTGCTCTGAACCCAATATTAGGATGTAGAAAATGAAAACAAGCCTAAGGACTAGCTAGGTCCCATACTCAACAAGATTAATCTAAACTCTGACCCAACTTCAATAGAGTAGACTAGACCCTCTATGCTTTAGGCTCTGCAAGGCCAAAGCAGGTGCACCTTAGGGATATGAATGTGACTGGTTAATTTAATTTTCTTTTCAGAAACTTGCTCACTAATACTTCTTCCTTCAAACTTATCCCTTATAGTAGATAATGGTCACAATTTCTTCTTAGATTTGCAAAAAAATCTTTGATTATAATAGCTAGCTATAACTTAAAGAAAAACTATTACAAATAAGGGTTGATCAATAGTTCTAGTTCTTCATTACATAAATGGAAAATTGATTTTTGATTGATATATGTGTTTTGCAACCATATGAACCATCAACTTGCAACTGAGATTAATTGATCAGTGCCTTATCCATTGTTATATATAGTCAAAACCAATAACTTGAGACCTGTTTAATTGACTTGCAATTAAATTTTCCAATAGTGAACTTTGAATATCATTCTTATCATATCCCTCTCATATATCCAAAACCCTATCAATTACTGAAACGAATTACTTAACTCTATGAACTAAAAGTAATCAATAAGAGACATTCAATACATCCAAATTGCATTAAACTGAAATTTCTTTTGCTACAATCTCAGGATCACATATATACACCAAAGGAGATAAAACTTAGATACATAGTTATGTAGAACTTCCTTTTGTATTAATTTCCTTTGAAAATGAATACAACACTGATATAGAATCAAAATATAACTTAGAACTTGACAACATGATCATTCATATTCATTGTGTCTTCAAGTTTACAAGACTAAATTCAAAACTAGATAGACTATGAATGACATAAAAAACTAAAATTTCTATAGACTTCCAACCTCTACTCCACATCTTGGAAATTCTTATATAAGAGGATTGCAACAAGCCTCAAATAGGAGGAGGACACATGTCAAAAACCTAATGGAAGAGAAATATGGTGAGACATGTATATAAAGTTATAATTAAGACATTCCTTAACACTTGAACCAAAAATAGGAAGTAGTTGTAAACTCAAAAAGTGACTATTTATTGTTGGAGCTTTACCTTTATTTCTTTCATCTTCTACTATCCTCAACAAGTAAATATTCAAGTACGACATGTTGAAAGAGCTTTAATCTCTCCCACCACTTCACAAAAATAGATCTCTCTTTTGTTAGGCCACCCAACTGTTCTAACTTCTTCTAAATCTTTTGTGGCTTTAATCCACTTGGCATCTATTATAGCTTTTGAATCTACTATAAGTTATTTAAATTTATTTCAATTTTGAATAAGGAGTCAATCAAATTTTTGAATGGGACATCATTGTTATCTTAAAAAATGGTTGTTTTGGTTTACTAAGTTAATATTGCATTTAAGGAATCAGACGACTCCTGCCAATCTCTCAACTTATTATTTGTATTTAAAATTGGTGGAATAAAGGGCTCAAATCCCTGTAATAAATCTTTCATTTTTCCTTGTATTATTTTCATTTTTCTAATAAAGAAGGCAATTAATTCCTTTACCATATCTAAGCCCTCCTTTACTATAATAATATTCTCAAGAAAGTTTGTCTTTTTAGCCATCAACATAATAAGAATCTATTTGAATTGAATATACAACCCCCAAAGATTAAATGTGGGTGGTAGCCATGCAAGTTCTTCATTGCAAACCTACTCAACATCTTGTAAAGAAAAAACTAATGTATGGGCCTATTCAGATATATTCTTTAGAGTTTCAACTCTATGGTCTATCATACCTCTAAGGATAGTTGTCCTTACCTCATCACCATGCTATGTTGGTGGAACATCAATGAAAATTCTTATAGGTTGTGTAACCTCTACCTCCATCTCATCTATCTATGTAGTTGTCTCTACTATGACCTTCAATGGTTGTTCCTGAATATCCTATTCCCTACTCTATTTTGCAATGGCCATTTTCTCTGCATTTGACAGTTGCTCTTTATGAGATGTAACTTCAGCTTCCAATCCTTGAATCTTAGTCTCAAGGTCATCAATTTTATCCTTATAAACATGGCTCTTCTTGAGCTCATCCTCATAGAGCTTCCTAAAATCAATGTAGTCATGGAAGGATTTGACTAACATTTTCTCCATCTCCTCTACCTTGGCCTCATTCATAAATGAGAAATGTTTCAAGGCTTTGGAGATCTTTGTACCGGACATCCGCTATAAGGTCCACATGATCATATTACCATGTTTTGTGCTTTGCACATCCATCAGCTTGGACTTGTTTGATGTAGGATCCATGCTCCATACTACTAGAGCTTTGGTATCAATGTTAAAGCATGTTCCTTTTTCTAGTCCACCAACACCATATGCCTCATATGAGATGGCACTCTCTTGTCTTCTAATTTGGTCAAGCATAAATTCTTGTTCTAAATCTAAACCAGGCACCAATAGCATCCCACTCCTTTGCACTAGATCCCTTTCCTCCTCAAGAGTCATTACTTCACTTTTAGGATCATAAGCATGCAATTTCTTAACTAATTCTTGTTTATTTTAATCTAACTCCCTTGGTTTCATCTTTAACACCAATTTACTTTGTTTTATTTAATACAAGAAGATCTTGAATTCAACTAATTTGATGAAATAATCATCTTCCATGAATTGTTGGGCTTGGATGATCCTATCATCAAACCTTGATGCTACTAGTTGCAAATTAGTTAATGTGTTCTGTGATGCAATGACTCTATCTTGGATGTAACTTTGTCTTAAGTTAGGAAAATACTAACTTTTACCAGGAATGATCTATAAGGTTTTCTCTTTTACTTTTTCTATGATGTGCACAAACTTTTGCCTCTTGTTTCCCTTTGTGACCCATGAAGCCTCATCATGCTCATCCTCTTCAAATTTCAAAAGTCATGTCAAGCTCAGGGCTATCAAGGTTTACCCTCTTTGCTTCTCCAAGTGGTTTTGCTGGTATTTGTGCCATAATTTCAGCATGGTTGGTAAGCATCTTCCTTATCCACTGTTGGTAAGGGATATCTAGGTAAAAACCTTTGAAGTTGGGATCTATTCTCTTTAGCTCCCTTTCTACCCTTAGCACATCATAAAATTCAAACAATTTGTTAGCTACCTCCCGCTTAGTGACAATATTGGGAATGAGGTCTTCATGAGCAATTCTTTTGTACTTTGTAGTACATATTTTCTAATTTCCTTTGGGGTATTCCTCATCCAATTGTTAGGTTCATACATCCTATATGGTCTAGTTGATAGATTATAATGGTGGAGGAAACAATGAATTTACTCTAGGGACTCTTTTACAATTGAAAAGTCCCCTACCCTAAAGCACCTACATATGAATGTGGCTCTATGCACCTTAAGTCCTAAATATTCCCTATTTACCATGAATTACTGCCACATCAATAAAATGATGGCCAATCTAGGGGGAATGAATTTTGGCAATATGTGTTGTGGTTGAGGACAACCATAGATTCTCTAGGGAAAAGGTTGGAAACAGAAAAGCATCTCCCCAATTCTGATCTAATCTTTTATTTTCTAGGAGCAAGGTTGGTCTCAAAAGACTCTTCAATACCTCAGGTGCCCTAAAATAGCCTGGGTCTAGCATTTTCATTATAACTATACTAAAATTATTAAAAAGTGAAATAGAATCAAAGTAATGATAGGAACTATCCCATACCCGTATCCATAGTTGAACTCATAGCTCTCCATTGGCATCAAATGTGTGATCAATGAAATCTAGGCTTATACATCTCACATTCTTATACCAGATCAGGTGCATCAGCAATGAGCAATGATGGAATTTGAAGTTTCTAATTCCTCCACTTTGTGTCATTCCAATATTATCCTTCATTTTCTCTATAATATACTCAACATAGTCATATTCTCCACCATGATAGGAGTCTTCCACATATCTAGCAATGATAAATTGGGGTCCATACACCACATTATTTGGACATCTATGACAACTACCTTATGGACATTGTATACTATTTTAACAAAATAGTTCTTCAACTTGTCCAAAGGCATCTTATCGTCCACCTTTTTAGGGTAATCTCCTGCTTGCTTTAGGTCCATGGGGATATGTTGTAGCATAGACTTCCTAGTTTAATCTTTGGTTTTTAATTCAAATTTCTCTTGCAGGTCAACTAAGTCTATTGCTTCACTCATAGCACAATCCAATCGAAATGCATCAATAAAAGAGGCATAGTCTAGTGTGCATAGAATGGTTCTATCACACCTATGGAATGACTGAGTGGTTGGCTTATATGATTTGATTAGGGCCTTTACTAATTCAACATCCACAAAATCTTTTGGAAAGATAATTTTCACCATATTCTTCTTCTACAGATTGCAAATAGGGATCTTATATACTCAATTTTCATAGAAGTATCTAAAAGGTTCATAACCAGTCACTCCAGGCCATGTGGCATCTCTACAAAATGTATATGGATCTCTAAAATCATGATCATTGGAACTGATGGCATTAGAGGATTATGAGAACAACTTGATCTATTCTTCACCAAACCTATTAGGTTTCTTTTGCTTAGTTTTCCATCCCTTGGAAGTTGAAGTTTCTACAACTTCCATGTCTGAAACTTTTATCTCTTCCACTTCTTTGTCAGACATATTGAGAGTAGACTAAAAAATGGGAAAACTTCTACAACTAGCTTTGAAAACAATAATCTCCACACACTAAAAATTTTGCAATTGCAACTACTGGAATCTCTTCTCTCTGGAAATGGTAATAAATTACTGGATTATGGAATGTTTTATGCTATAAGTACTTTCATCAACCTTCTTTTTGCATTTATATTAAATGCATGCTCAAGCCTTAAATTTAGTGGTATATGTTACCTCAAATGGAGCATCCACATAACTATCTAGCTTTGGAACTTTTTTACGTTACTCAAATTTCATTGGTTGTAGGCATTCTATCATTATTCTAGCTCAGAAAAGTAAGGTTCACTTTTTCATGTCAAACTAGGGTTTACAATCTTATGATTGAGATTGAAAAGTAAGCTCTTTGTATCATCTTAGGTGGGGAAAATTGGCTCTATGATCTTACAATCCTTTGAATTCAAACCTTTATTGCACTATCATAAGCTTTGAAAATTTCTTTCACAATCCTATGACATACTATTTATCATGTCTTCAAAGCTTACCGTTAAGTGTCTTATGATCTCACGAGACACAATGTATCTTAAGATCAGAACACTAGAAATAGCGAGCACCTTCAAGAGTCATGACGTAATGCTGAGTAGTTAATAAACCACTTTGTAGCATCTTATCTTTCCTTTACTTGCCTATGATCTTATGATCATGGTTTATTGGACTACTTCATAATTTTGGAAATTACCTTTGAAAGACTTATGATGTTACGAGCACAACTTCGGCGTAACATTGTGTCTCCTATTTTAATTTCTTACAATCCCTCGATCATATAATGTAAAATAACTTTGTAACATTGGAGGCTACCTTTAGCTGTTGTTATTGACCTATGACCACATGATGATTGTTATCCTTTATTTATCATAGCCTCAGAAGCATCAATTTTCACCTTCATAATTTCAAAATATAACTCTACTTCATAGCTTTATAAGACAATTGAATTTCCCTTGAGATCTTACAATCAACTACCTCTTTGTATCATCAAAAGCTAGGAACAACCTTGTGTCTCAAAACTTCATGCAAATGCACTTAGCACCAACCTACTTTGTCATTTTTATCTTACAATTTTATGATCACTTCCTTTTTATGCTATCAAATAACTCATATTTTTCTCTCATCATCTTATGATCAGAAGCCCTTTCCTATCTTTAGTAGTCTCCTTGAAAACCTTTACAATTTCATGATCTCCACTTTGTTGTAAGATTAGAACTATCCATAACCTTTTGCACTTTTATGTCCTTGCAATCTTATGATCACCACTTTATGATATGATTGATAGCCTCCATTTATGGCTTTATGATCCCATAATCACCTTCTTTGATAACATTGTACACCTTAACATTAAACCCTTCCATCAAAAACTTAAGATGAGATGACACAGAGAGGAGTTGTAAGATTGAAGACCTCAGTTTGAACACTTGTGATGCTACGACCAAATAAAATATATCTTAAGATTGGGAGACTCAATACATTACCCCTATGATCCTCCACTAACCCTTATATTGTAACATTGGGAGAGGGAAATTTTAAATTCATGACTAGAAAACTAAACCTTGATGATAACATATGACTTGATTGACATTCAATCTCCCACTTGACATAAAACCTAAGGTAAGGGTAAAATATTCTAGATTTTAATGAATTTTTTCATGACAAGGGTGAAGACACAACCTTAGGATATCACATTATTCCATTAGGGAAAGATTTTGAATATTGGGTTAGAGAAAAAATAACCAAGTTATGGTTTTTTTTGGGATCTAGCAACAAATTAAGAACAAACCCTAACAATACAACAAAATTCAAAGTATTTTCACAATGAATTTATAAAATTTAGCACTATAAAAATAAGGGCTATCAATTATAGCTATTGGAAATTATACTCTAACAAAGAGGCAAAAGAACTCGAGAGAGAATAGGAAATCCAATCAGTAAGACTATGTGAAGTAATAGAGCAAAAAAATAAAGCTAAAGAAGAAAAATTCACAGTTGATGAAGATAAAATATAGATGGAAACCAAACTTGAAGGGAGATCATTTGAAGTATATAAGTTCACAAATAATAAACTGGATATGATGAATTAATTGATAATTTCAACTCAGGAAGAAAACAGAAAGGACATGGAGATCACAAATTTTAGGTCACAAAATGAGAAACTAAGAAATAAGCTAAGGAATGAAAAGGAAATTCTAGAAAGAATGAACAAACCAAGTGAGACTATTAAATACTTTTAGGAACTAATTAGATCATCCATATCAACTAAAGATACTTCTTGACTAGGACATAATAAGCACTTTTCAATTACTAAAGTAGGTGAATAAAGCAAGAGTGGAGAACAAAGAAATGCAAAATCCAAATGCAAACCTACATGTCATCATTGTGGTAAACTTGGACACATAGATAACATATGCTAAAGCAAGAATGGTATGCAAACTTCTAAGCCTAATTGTTCAAAATGCAAGAAAGTAGGACATCGAACACATGAATATAAATCAAAGAAAGTGATGCACTCGCAACATTTAAAGGATACTACTATAACTATTAGAAATATGGACATAGAGCTCATTAGTGTCAATTCAAGGAAAATCTAACTACACACCTAAATAACTAGTACATGTACTAAGAAAAGAAAATTCCTATGATTGGGAATACAAAACACGATATACTTGTCACTATTCTTAAGAGTATGGACACATTCCAAAGAATTGCATTAGGACACATTTCAGAAGAAATTACAAGATGTGGTTGAATATAGAAGTGGTATATTTTAGTTATCTCAAAGTTGGATATATCTATAAAAAATGTAGAACTTGAGCACCAACACCAACAAACAGAAATGACAAAGTTGAGGTAAAGAAGAAATGGAAAGAAATAGTGAAAGCTACAAGTAGTGGAGCAAGTGAAGTTGAGAAACTAGTGAAAGCTACAAGTAGTGGAGCAAGTGAAGTTGAGAAACTAAGTGAAGAAGGTATGTAGGAACTATATATTCAATGATATATCTTACACCAGTTCCTAACATAGATGTGCTAAAAGTTCATATTTGCATAAGTAAAGATGCATCAAGAACAATTCTATAGACAGAAAGATAAAATAAAATCATTTTCTACATAAAGTACCAAGAATTAGTGGTATAGTCTATATTGACTGATCTTTGTAGTATAGACCGAGTGATCAACTAAGATGATGCGTTGACCAAATGAATTGGTATTGGCTGAGAAAGGTAACTTGGACTAAGTAAGGATGAAGACTGAGAAAAATCTCATACACCTATTAAGTATGACAACATTTATTATAGAACTAAAATAGAAATTGGAAGGTATTTATCAAATTTGAATATTCATTCTTACTCACCAAGCTATTTGAAAGCTTACAACTGATTTAAAGGTGATTAAGGTGATTTGAGCAACAAAGCAAGCAAATCACAATTGAGCATTAGCTAGCTTGATAACATTTGTAAGTGCTAATTTTAGTGCCAAGTAAATTGTTTTTCTAAAGATATCATAGAAGAGTCTATTTTTAAAAACCTAGATTGAAATGGCATTAGAAAAAAAAATGTTGAAATATAGCAATACCCAAATTGTGAGGAATGGCCAATTTCCTCCAACAAATTTTAGGAGCAATGTAAATGTTTAGAAGACTGAAGATGATCTTGGTGCCCTATCGTCAATTCCACCTAGATTTTTAACTATTTAGGATGTAAGATCCTGTTATCTATGCAAAGTAGGAGAGATTGGAGATTTCAAGATTAGGGTAGCTTATGAGAAGTTATGAAAAAATGTAGTATTGAAAGATGAAAAAAGATCATTGATGAGAAAGGTCTTACTTGTGCCCTAGGTTTTCCAATGGTTTTCAAGGTTGAATGGATTAAAAAAGGTGCTTCGTTGTATCCATGAGATGAAGATATGGTTAGAGGGAGGATTAATCAAAATCAACAAGGCCATAATATGGTGGGTTACTGGGTATCTGAACATGGATTGACCAAAATGAATAAGGAGTGTAGTAAGGAATGAAATTGAGAAGTTGACCAAAGTGAAGTGGAATGATAGAGGGATATCAATTGATGGAATTTAAGATCATGTAATTGAATTTATAGTCCGTATGACATCACACAAAATTTACCAATCCACCAAATTGAATAGTATGTTGTGTTTTACAGTAGATTTGGGATACAAAGTTATCAAGAAGGATTATGCATATGACCTTGCTAAGCTACAATTGCAATAGTTGTTAGAGAACTTAGAAGAAATTGGGAAAGAAAAGAATACATGATGTAAGTTTGGGTCTTTGCTAGTATGTATGCTTTTCCATGTAGAAAATTCATTTCCTACAATTGGGACAGTAGCATGGGATAGGAGCTGACCTGCTATGGAGCAAACAAATAACTTAATCGATAGGTTGGGAGAAATTTTTGAAGCCATAATGGATAATTATATTAAAGAATTCAAAATTAAAATGAGAAATGGAATGAGGATCCCTAAGTCAGTCATAGGTAAATATTATGATGAGATATGTTTTTAAGTAGATATAGATTGTGTGCATTCTTAGGTAGTATTACCAATAATTTCATGGTTAAGGCTTGTGCCTTATGAAGTCAATATTTATGAAGTTAAAAAAATGGTGACTACACTTTTGATTGAAGATATTGATGCAAATGTTGAGCAATTTGGCACATATGAGACAATAATGGTGGAATAAACTACAAAATTAAGCATGCCTATGATAGAAAGAAAAGACAAAGGAAAACCCTTGAGGGAAAGGACGGAAAATAAGGAGAAGGGTTAGGACACCTTATAGAGGAAAATGAAGGAAAAGGAAAATAACTAGATGTTTCCAATCCCAAGGAAACTAGGCACAAAAAGGTAATAACTATTGATCCTAAGGTTAAAGTTGATCTTAGTAGAGATGTACAGAAGGTTATCACACCTCAAAAGCCAAAAGCAAAGATCATTACAATATCTAAGACAAATCAACCTAGAGTTGTAAAGGAAAAAGAAAGTCCATCTAAGAAGAGACGAACCAACTCACCTGAGCATAATATACAATAAAGGCCAAGGAGTAAACTGATCATAGAACAAGAGAAGGAAGATGATGAATAAATTGAGTCCAAAGAACCAAGTAAGCTATAAATCATAAAGAGACTCCCTCCAATGATTATGGTTTGAGTATGTGAAAGTATTAGAGAATCAGTAAATATTTCAAGATTTAAGGATATTACTTATGATTCTTTGAAAAATGGTGATCAAGTTAACCTTGAAGAAGCTATGATTGATATGATGATCAAATTTAGATGTACACCCTTAGAATAGGGAGATGGATTCTCAATAGATTTGTATAATAATTAGATGCTTAATGGAAGTGAGCACTATCCATAGAAAAGAAAATAAGAGAAACTTCATTGGCACAAGCTATGCCAAATTTAGGGAAGACACATATGTCTACATCCCTAAAATAATTTCTAAAGAAATTCATGTCAAGGGATAGGGCATATACAATTTTGAAAAACAAAGCTCATGAAGTTGAGCAAGATAGTACTTGAATTTGGAAAGAAGCATTTGGCATATAAAATTTTGAAAAATAAAGCTCATGAAGTTGAGCAAGATAGTACTCAAATTTGGAAAGAAACATTTGGACTGGGTAAAAGCACAAACATGTGTCACCCTTTTACAAAGGAAAAGGCTAACAAAAGTATAATTGTTCATCTTCGATGACATAAAACTAGTATTATTATTTAGAATTTGAAAATGAAGTAAACTAATGAAATGTGTAGAAGTGGATGAAGTTTAAGGTTATAATTTTTAATAATTATTTGGAATAAGAAATGATATATTTTCCTATTTTTTAATGATAATGGACCAATAGAATAAATGCTATACATAAATTTTCGCAAGTGATGAACAATTTTTTGATAAGCACATAGTCACCCTAGCAACCTGAAGCCATCAATGTTAAAAATAAGGGGGAAATGAGAAATAAAGAGGGAAGTGAGGAACAAAGGGGAAATGAGGTAATGAAAGTAGAAATAGCATACATATGAGTCAAAGACATTAGTGTAACAACATTGGTAAATTTAGATTGTAGCTTTGGATTATCATCTTAGGGGGAGTACTTTTAAATCACATGACTATTCATGACAAAGTGTTTTTTCCATTAATGTCAAAGGGGGAGATTTTTGATCTCTATGTGGATGTTTCCTATTAGTGTCCAAACACTTAATCATTTACTAGGTAAGGATGAATGGTCATCTCTATAACCGAGTCATCTAGTAAAGGTCGAGCATATATAAGGACTTGTTTATTTAGCATCACATGCTGAACAAGTAATTATTGAGCACCCCAATTGAGGCTGAGCACATTTGTAGGCCAAGCTATTATAGTGGAGACCAAGTAAACTGAAAATTTTTCCAAGTAAACCATAAGAAACATATATATAGGAGTCAAGCACGAATATGAATCTTAGCGATGACCAAGTGTCCAAACATTCAGATATTAAGTAGAACAACTTTGTAATATGAGTTTGTAATCACACGAACAACTTTGTAATATGAGTTTGTAATCACACAAACAACTATGTAAATCATTTTGGCCAACTTCTATATGATATTTAATGGTTTTTGAGAGAGTTAAGATGGAGATTGCATGTCATTGCAGAAGGTAATGATCTCGATGAAAGCTAATCCACCAATAAGAAAATCATCAATAGATGGAAAAAAAAGATGAATTGTAAACTATTGATTGTAATCTAGAACTTTAAAAGATCATCTATTTATGGAGGGTTCTAAATCTAGAATCAAGGGGTGATGAGAAGAGGAAGAAGTGTGCAAACAGAGAGACATGGAATGCGTGGATCAATGAAAGTGTGAATGTGTGCAAGTGAAGAAGTGAAAAAGGATAGAATAGAGAACGAAGGCTAAGTCTAGAATTAGATCACACAAGGGAAATCCAAGAAATGAAGGACTGAAATGAGATATCAAAGTGAGAGATCAGATCAATATCTTGCATAGAGGAGATCCAAAATTAGCTTATAGAGAAAATTGAGGATTGAATACTGAATCTATTTTTCATGGGATTGAATTAGGGTGAATCTCTTAACCTAGTGATCCTAATAGATCTATGTAAATCTCCTAAAAGACTCCTTACTTAATTGTTAGTGTAAAATCCTTTAAAAGGGTGGGACTTAACAATCTTGAAGCTCTTAATAGGGTAGATCCCTCATAGGGTAGATCATATATTATGATCAAACATTATAACCCTAACAGGTTAACTTTATAGTTGCAATAGTGAAGATTTGTGGGTTTCATCCCCACCCTAGTTTTACCTTTGCATTGAAGTGTTTTTGGGTTACCAAATCATTTGTGTTATGTGTTGAATCTTTCATGGATGTTATGTTTTTAGCATTACAGTTTTATGTTACATTTGAGATATAAGACGAATTAGGTATGAAATCTCATTATCTTGTTTCCAATTAAATCTTTTGAATAGCTAAGATCCAATTATAAATGTTGAGTATTTCTTTTACCAAATACTAACTAGTTGGGAAACAAGAAATAATCAAAATTTAAAAATATAAATTGTAAAATTGAATAAAAAATTGCACTTATGTATGAGTACTAGGCTTACTTCCCACAAATATAATTGACATAGAGTTATTGAAGACCATGATAAGAAAAAGATCTTCGGATATATAAATACTAGGCTTCTCCCCACATCTATAATTTAGATAGAGTGATCAAAGAGTATGATATCATCGAATAGATCAAGGTCAAAATATTCATCAAATAAATCAAATCATAAAATTCAAACTGATGTATGAATATTAGATTTACTTGCCACACCTCTCATAGACATACAGTGATGGAAGATTGTGATAAAAAATAAATCAAATTCCAACCATAAATACATTTTTTTCCATATTTATTATTCATTAAGAATTTATCTATAAATAATAAGTCCAAAAGTAATTGAAAATAAAATAACATACAATTTTCCTTATGACAATACACAATATGTCATTTCAATATTTTATCTTTAATATACACTCTAATTTTGTCCTTAAAAAATAAACTTTCTAAATTCATACTAATTACTGAGTCTTAATGAGGAACCAAAAGTAATTCCTTATGAGACTTAAAAATGTATTCTCTAAACTTGCCCACCTTCTCCAACTAACTTCATGACTTATAAAGACATGTTGTTGTTTATGGCGGATATGATAGTGGCTTAATTATCTATCGGTAGAAACCGGCCTATGAGCTAGCTAACCCTAAAACAAATTAGGGTTGCCACGTTTTTCATACTAAGCCGGTTGTACTAAAAGCTTCCAAACACATTAGACTATTTAGACTAGTTCACCATCTTTGTCAGTCATTTTCACACTATCTTATCATATCTGCAGGTATTACGGCTAATTTCAGCTTCTAATCCAAATAATAACAGATGTTAAATTATAATATTTTCTACAAACCTTATCACGATCAAAAACTCAAGAATAGTGAACATTAAATATAATAATAATAATTAAATCAAGCATTGATCTGTGCATTGTGGACGTTTCCAAAAGTTCTGTATAATAATTTTGTTGGTAGTGAATTCATTTAGCTGTGACGTTATATGTTTGATGGAAACTTTTGTTCAATAATCTTTTGTTCTTTTTCTTTTTAAAGTGGGTTGCTGTCATTCTTTTAGATATGTGTCGGATCAGATGCTTTAATCAGGTGTCATCAATAATGGAGATGTATACTTTCCACACAAAATATTTACACGTCAGAACAAGATAGAATAGAATCTTCTCATACACAAATAGTTGAACAAGGTGCCAAAGTTAATTTGTTACAGTTCAAAATAAATGAAGAATGGTATGTTTTTGTGGAGGACATTGACTCATTGTAACGGAGGATGGACAATATCAGTCAGCCCATTGAGTTTTCCTAAAGAAAGGTGAGTTTAGGTGTGTGTAAAGAGAATTGTACTACAAATTTATGTATACAAGACCTTGAGTTGATGGGCAGACCAAAAAGATGATAAGAGTGGAAACTTGACAAGGTTCCACTTTGTAAGAGATATGCAAGATTTATAGAAGGATTTTTTAGTTGTTAGATTTCACTAAAGTCTGAGGTTAGTAATTTCTTGAAGAGAGCAGGTCTTGATTTTATATTTGAAATTGAAGTTGATGGATATGTTGAATGATTAGTTTTACTTATGAGTTTAAGAAGGTTGATCATTTATAAGATTTAGATTTGTGTTTCTATTGGTAATAGATTGTGATGTTTAAGTTGATATGAAATTAATAGGAGAATACTAAAAAAATTTATGGTTATTTTTCCTACAATTAAGATATATTGTTGTGTGGAGGAGGCCTTCTAGTTGACACAAGAGCTTATCCTCATCTAATCACTTGCGCCATCCTCATCTAATCACTTTTATTACTAGTCGTGATTTTCAATGGTTAGGGGACTTTTTTTCAAAGCACATCATTGTCTTTTTTGGCCAAAGATATTGCCAAATTGGCCTCTCATATTTTTGTGGATGATTAGATGCATAATGTTTAGAATCTTAAATTTGGGTCTTGTTATACATTTTTCCAAACATACAACAAAGGAATGTATTTGTTATTTTTTTATAGAACCCAAAATCACAAGATAATTGATTCATTCTCATTAGTTTTTTTTACACATGATAATTGATAAAACTCAATGAAATCAATGTTTAAAAGTTAAATTTGAATGCCCAATTTCATAATCATGATTTAAAAGTACTAAATTTACAACCATACATTTAGAAAATGACCCTAAATTCCTTTCTATATAAATATAGAAATAAGGGAGAAACAATAGCTTCAGGTCATTTTGCCTCATGGAAGTCTTAAAGTAGAATCGAATTCAGTAAAAGAACATTTTTTGCTTTTGCATTTGATAGGCTTATTACGAAAATTAGCATTTGGATTCTTCTACATTTATTGTATTCAAAAAACAAAGTTCAAACTTTAAAACAAAGTCAAAAAATTACAAATAAAACTAATGTAAATACTACAAAGATGATTAAAATCACTTTCCAAGTTTCACATACTTCTTATGATATGATTGAAGATTTTCTTAGCTCTTTAGGATGTTGAATTCTACTTCATTTGGTGTTTGAACATTTGTTATGTTATAGTAGATGACCTTTAACTTCATTAAACTTCCATATTTGGAATATTTACTTGAAAGCAATGCTACATCCAATAGTGCATTTAGACTCACCAATGGTTTGATGCAATTCAAAATGCCTTCAAGAGTTGAATCTTGGGGAAACTTGACTATTTCAGACATTATTTTGGCCTCCAACTCTTTTTGGTAAGCTTCCCTTTCAAAGAATATCATTGATGAATTACTAGGGAAAGTATTAGCCATTGGCAAACCAAGACTTAACATTAATTTTTCTCTATCATCTATCTTGGTGAGATTTCTCCCAATTGAGTTCAAATATTCCTCTCCTTCCCTTATACTATATCATTTTTGGATGATAGTTGATGAATTTATTGATGCACTTACATGGTCATGAACTCCTTGGATAGCCAAATACCTATCACTATGTGTATTGATTATGTGTATAATCTATCTCGCAGTATTCTTGAGCTTAAGAAGGTCTTTGTTCTTCTCAATCTGCTCTTTGATGCTCTCACAAACAACTCAAAAAGTTTGATGCAATCCAAACCAATCACACAACCTATTGGTATTTTCAATAGTTTTCCCCCCACATTTTTTCTTTAATTATCTTGATTGAATTTTTTATTTTTTCATTTGAATCAAACAAGTTGTTTTTGTAGGTTATGATTGTTTTATTTGTCTTTTGTACCTCTAGCAACATTTCTAACAACTTATTTTCACTTTGTTTCTTTATTTCCCCAACTTCTCTTCCCACTATTTTATTTTTTCCCTCTCATTTCCTTATTTATGTTACTGATTGTATGTCCAGTAGACTTCAACTTTTTGAAAATATCTACTATAGATGCTCTTTTATCCTCAAGTTTTTTATTTGATTCTTGCAATTTGTCCCTAAGTTCTTTGAATTTTGCACCTATGTCCATATTAACATGATTCAAAGTATCATTAAGTTTCTTATTGCTCTATTCCAATTTTTCATTCAACATCTTGAGTTCTACTTCTCTCTCTACATTTACATCACATGACATTTTATTGTTTACTTCCAATTTTTCCTTCAAAATTTTCATTTCTACCTCCATATTTTTTGGCTAAGGTTGTGCATTTGCTTCTTGAGAGGAAGCACTTTTAATCATTTTCTCTATTTCTTTACACCTTCTATTTATTGCATTCACCTTTTCCTTTGCATTTTCCAGGTCTACTTTTAACTTTTCAATTGCCTTCTCTAGCCCTTCTCTCTCTCTCTCTCTCTCTCTCTCTCTCTCTCTCTCTCTCTCTCTCTCTCTCTCTCTCTCTCTCCATCTTGAATAGTGAGTTTTAGACTACAAAGTTGGTCTTTTTTGTTACACTAACTTTGCCCAAATTTTTTTACTTTGGATAAATCTATAGATAGTGTGCTGACATGAAAATATGGTGGATTTATCTCTCTCTAGTGGATTATTATCTAGCTACATGGGGGGAAAATGATTTGTGCAAAATCCACAATTTCTTTATTTGTGTTATATATTGGAAATATCCTATTTGATGTAGGTTCTTGAGAATGAGTCACCTCAAGTGCATCCTTCTTGAATGTCTTTTTAATTTTTCTATTCATTTTTGTGGTTTCTTCAAAATCAGAGTCTGTTACAAAATAATGTTTGAAAGGAGAAAAAGCACTTGCAACGTTGCACTTGTCTCCACCAATGCCAAACATTGTAATAATTGTATTTTGAGGATTACCAATGGCATCACCCTTTCCTAATCTTACCCCAATGCCACTAACAAGTGGAGTTTTTGGACTGTTCTAAAGGTTTTGTCCTAAGTGATTTGTGACAGGCATTATATCATTATGAGTATCTGAAACCTTTTGCTTCTTTGCATAGTGACCTTCAACTATAGTATTTTGTTGAAATTATAGTCCCATCATACATTTTCAAGATGAAAAATCATTGGAGGTTAGAATTCCACCATGGATGAATAATGACATGGGTTCACATTTTCTTGATGAACTTGATGGGCCATTTGACTAATCTCCAATGATTGGTTTATGACGAGGTTTCAATAGTTCTAGTATTAGGAGTGGATACCAATTTCCTTGACCTATTTGGCCAATTCCACCATCACCTGGATAACCAATTTTTTCTATCATCTTTTCCCCTATGACATATTTTTCCTTTTCTATTGATTAAGTACAATATATTGTCTCATTGAATCAAATGTACTAGTAGTGGTAGTAGTTGGAGCAGTGGATTCAGTAGAACATGTGGTAGTGGTTATGGCAATGGATGTATAATCCTTACAAACCTCATTCTCATTTTTGTCATCATTTGCATCACATTGTGCTATTGTTTCATTTGGATGCTCATTATCCCACAATTTTCTAAATGTTTCATCCTCAAGCAAGTCTTCAAAATATACAGAGGTTTTAGGTTTGTTGAGAATCTTCCTCATTTTCCAAAATGCATTTTTTTTTATCGACACCAATGTGCAACTACACAATCTTTATTTATGGCATCTAGAGGATTTTTTTACTTCAATGATATGCTATCTGGTAGAAATTGTAGGATGTCATGGGCTACACTTTTTCTTTCTCTCTATGAAATTTTTTAATTTGTGCTCATGATTTTAGTATTGAAATATTGTTTTCACTAGCACATTTCTCCTATCTCTATTTTGACCTCTTCCCATGAGTCAATGCTTTTAAATATTTCAGTCAATGAC
Organism: Cupressus sempervirens; assembly: GCA_028749045.1. Taxonomy (NCBI): domain Eukaryota; kingdom Viridiplantae; phylum Streptophyta; class Pinopsida; order Cupressales; family Cupressaceae; genus Cupressus; species Cupressus sempervirens. The sequence goes on from CM053790.1 coordinate 518,217,794, forward strand.
ATACTCTCATGCTGACATTTTCTTGTAGAGTTTAAATTATGTACAAGCTTCATATCAATTATGTTTAGTGGATCATAGTGCTAGAGCCTTGCAACATCAAATTTTAAAATTGCAAAAAATTCTTGTACCACATTGAATACTCTATTGAAAAGAGATTGAAGAAGACTATCAAAGAGGGAGATTGTTGAGAACAGATTGATATAGGTATAATCAATATGCTTCAATCATTATTTTTTCATTGATGTCAAACTTGCTATTTTGTTGGTAAGACAACTACTTATATGATTTAAGTACTATCACTTATTTGATTGATAAAGAGGATTTGATCATAAGATGTAACAAAAGAACCTAGATGAAAGGTTGAGTTATGATTATGTAAAGGAGTAAGAATAAGACAAGATAGTGATAACATGATGCATTGATAATCTACTTAAGGTTACAAAGGTTGGTTACACTAAGAAATTCTAAAAAAACAAGTTACACAAAGTTTGTCTACAAAGCTTGACCAAGTGGATAGTAGGTGCTGAGAAAAGTCAGTGCAAGCTGAGTAGAAATTCAGTTGGAGGTAAGAATTTTTTTATTGTACTGTATGTCGAGAAAAATAGCAGATGTTGAGTAAAGTTTAGTTGATTCCAAGCACCAGTAAACTTTAGTTTGTGTCGAGTGATCTTATAGAGGATGTCAAGCAACATAGTATGTGTCGAGCATTAGAAGCTAGATAATGTCAAGTGGCTACATTATTTAAAAGATCATGAATTCGATGGATCTGAGCTAACAGGTTTGTTTACTTGGAATGTGTGATCCAGATTGAAGATAAGGTTGATGAGCTAGTGGCACAGAATTTGAGGTAAACCATTTTTAGGTGAACTCAAAAATAATTCAAGGAGAGGTCTCTAGAAGAGTTATGGAATGTGGGATAGATTCATTGTATCCTACCTAATCTATCCTAACCCTAAATTGGATAATGGAAATGAGTCGAAAAAGATCTTAATTTTTAATTTATATGAATGGTTAGTCAGAAGCAAAGAAGTCATCTATGAGAACCTAAGGAAAACAAGGAGTTAAGGTTTTTGCTTCATCAATTGACCTAAGAGAAGAGTCTACATTGACATGTTAAGAAAGAAGGCTTAAGGGTATGAATGCTTGAAGGGTGAACAAGCTATAAGAATTGAAATGTATGAAGGCTAACTAGAATGGAGGACTGAAGCAGTGATTAGTAATCTACAACTGGATTTGTAAGTTGTTATCAGATCAAGCCTTACAGTTAATCACAAATAATTGTATTAAAGGATTTATAAATGACTATTAGGTCAACCTTAATCCTTTATAAATAAGGTTGACCTAACAGTCATTTATAAATCCTTTAATCAGGTGACATTCCAAGTGAATTGTTTAAAGTCCTCTAACAAGGCTTAGTCCTAATAGGCTGATTGAAATCCTTTAACAAGTACACATTTAATAGTGTGTATTGTAACCTTTAATAGGGTTGGCCTTTCACAAGGAATCATTTTAGAAGAGTGAAAAAGAGTAGCATGTTATTGGCAATTTTTCCCAAATTGGGTTTTCACGTAAATCATTGTGTCAAGTGTGTTAATGAATTAGTTATGTTTCATGTTTATATTTCTACAAGTTGATTTTTTAGTAACCTAAAATTTTTAACTGATTTCATAATCTCATGGATGAATGTATGAAAAATGTTGATGGGTTCACTAAGCTATGAAAATTTTTATTTATACATCTAGACCTTGGATAGCTAAGTGAAAAGTTTTTTTTTTATAGTTATTCTAAAAGTATTCCAACTATTGGTATTAGATTCATCTACTTAAGAGGACTAGCTTGAAGGTACTAGAAGCACAAAGATCATGATGACAAAAAGAGAAGTACCAAAGCTCAATAGAGATAACTTTCTTACATGGAAGATTTTGATGAAACTACACCTTGGAGGACTTGGAGATCATGCACAATCTACCATTACTACTAAGCATGTTGACCTTGTTGGAGCCTGGCTACTAAGGATATGAAAAATAAGAAAGAACATAACCAAACAATGCTAAAAATTTCTTCCACCCTAAATTATGTCGAATTTGATGATATCAAAGTTCTTGATAGTGCAAAGAAAATGTGGGATGCCTTAGCCACCATCTATGGAGGAGATATTAATATTTTTAGAGCTAAAGTTGAAAGTCTCAGAGGTAAGTTTGATGAAATGAGAATGGAAGAAGGTAAAAATATTTTTTCAATATGTTGCAAGCATAAAAAAAAGTTGTTAATGCAATAAGAGGATCTATTAGTAAAATAGATGATGATACTGTGCCAAGAAAATTCCTAAGAACACTATTGCCTATATATGCTATTAGAGTTTCTACAATTCAAGAACTAAGATGCATACCCATAAATGATCTATCACTTGAAGGTCTTGTAGGTAGACTCACTGCTTTTGATCTATCTAGCTTTGATAATTACAAACCTGAGAATATTGAATCTTCTTTCAAAGCTAAAGTGTCATTGAAGGAACCTGATGAGAAGAAGAAAAAAGGATAAAGTATGTGTTCAGTGATAGTGATATAGATGAGGAGGGTGTAGAACAACTAGAAGCACTATTGGAAAGAAGATTCCAGAAAGGTAAAGGTAAGTTCAAAGGTAAATTACCTATCATTTGTTTCAATTATAATGAGGTTGGTCATATTTTTGCTAGATGTCCAAAGAAGAAAAATTACAGAGGTGGTGATAAGTACAAAAGTAGAAAAGATGAAGATAGCAAGGACTACAAAGAAAAAGGCAAAAAGTCATGCTACATTGTTTAAGAGGAAAAAAAAGATAAATTTGATGAATAGGATGATGAAGTGGTGTATGTTACAATGAAGGACGAATCTGATGAAGATGAGGAAACTACACTTGTGACTTATGTGAACAAGAATGATAGATGGATCATTGACACTGGGTGCTCACATCACATGATTGGAGACAAAAAGTAAGTTCATTACCTTAAATTCTTATGATGGAAATAGTGTAAGATTTGGTAATGATGCACCATGTTTGATAAAAGGAAAATGATCAATCAAACTCACTAAAAAAGATTTTATGTGACAATGCTAACTATGTTGAAGGACTTAACTATAATCTCTTAAGTGTGTCACAACTAAATAATTTGGGATGTAAAGTTGAATTTGAAAATAAGATTGATAAGATATATGACACAAATGGAAGACTGATTAGAAAGGGTGATCAAACTAGGAGTAATCTATTCTGTCTTGACATAGAGGATGATACTTGTCTTGTTGTAAAATCTGATGATGTATGGATGTGGCACAAAAGGTTATGTCATGTTAATTTAGATAACCTGGTTAGTATCAGTAACATGAGAAAAGTTAGAGGTTTTCCTAAGATGAAGAAACCTAGTAATATAATGTGCAAATAATGTCAGTTAGGCAAAATGGAAAAGTCAAGTTTTAAAAGTAAAACTCATACCTATAAAGAAATACTAGAGATTTCTCATACTGACTTGTGTAGACCAATTGAAGTGCAAAGCTACAAAGGAGATCAGTAGATTGTGTTGTTTGTTGATTATTATTATAGAATGATGATAGTTATGTTTTTGAAATAGAAATATGATGCTTTCCAAATGTTTAAGTGTTACTTAGCAAGAGTTGATAAGGAAACAAGTAAAGGTCTAAAGTGTTTAAGATCTAATAGAGGAGGAGAATTGACATCAAATAAGTTTAAATTGTTGTACAATGACAGAGGAATCAAAATATGGTCATCTGCCCCTAGAACTCCTCCACAAAATAGAATTGCTAAATTAAGGAATAGATCTATAATGGACTATGCCAGAACACTTATGATGGAGAAAAATGTTTCTTTAAAATACTAGAGAGAAGTTATAAGTACAACTGTCGATACCTTGAACTATGTACAAGTCAAGAGAGGTACTCATGCAACACATTTTGAGCTATGGTATGGATACTCACCCAATGTAAAACACTTTAAGGTATTTTGAAGAAAGACTTACATTCTTAAAGACCTTAGGAATGATAAACTAGATGGAAAAAGTGAAGAAAGTATATTCCTAAGATATTCCACAAGAAGTAAAGCTTGTAAGTGTTTGAATACTAATAATAAAAAAAGTTGCGAAAAGTACAAATATGAACTTTGATGAATATAGAGAAGTACATAAGGTTGAACCTACGAAATAACTAGAAGAATAAAAATCATTTGTATGGGTATGTGTAGGATCATGGTCAACCAAACTATGCTCTCAAGTGGCAATAAAAAATAAGAAAATTAGGGTTATGTAAACTTAATGAGCAATTTTCTACTTGATATTAACTTTATATCAAAAAGTTGAGAGAAAAGAATCTTTAGCAAATTGAATCTAGTTTCTAAACTACTAGGACTTATCTCAAAAAAAATTAAAATTGATTGGTCAAAATTTTGAATTTTAATGCAATATTACAAAAAATTTAGAACAAAAATAAGAAGTAGACGTATGTTTGACCACTTTAATCAAAATCAAATGATAATATTTTTTAATACTATTCGAGATATAAGTAGTAGACTCATGCTTGGATGTGACAGATATTTTTGGGTATTTTTATTCTAAATAAACAATAAATAATTAACTATTGACTTTAGTATTTTTGGAATAAAAAAACTCTCATGTCTAACCATCTTAACTAATTCAAAACTCTGCAAAATTCAATTTTTCATTTTTTCCCTTATAGTAGAAGAAACATAGAATGTGATGCATCTTTTGAATTTAAAAAATGTTGTACCATTTGAAAGTTATAGTTATTTTTTAAGTAGTGTGTTAGTCATCACTTTATACGTAACTCTATTAGAAAATAAGTAATAATTACTTACTAAACTCATAATTTGAAAAACCTTATATTTATGGAAAGATTAGAACATTCTTAAGAAACCCTTTTCATCTCATCAAAAGTTGGTGAAAAAAAAGTTGTTAGCTACATGATTGAAGTAAAAATCACATAAAAACAGGCCAAAAACACATTTTTAAGGATGTTTTTAAAGTTGACCATATAGGTTTGGTATCAAAAGATATAGTAGACCTTATAAAGATATTAATTGTTTTCATTTAGAATTTAGGGCGGGTGGGAAAAAAGTTGGAATAGATTTTGAAATGATTTGAGATATTTCAGAACTACAGATGTTTTAGATCACCACTTTTGGCAACCATGATCTTGCACATACCCATATATTGTTGTGAAGGTATGCTTACTGAACAAGATATGCAAATCAAGCTACAAACCTAGAGCAAGTCTCAGTGACTGCTGAGTAACACACTATGAATGTTGAGTTGCATTCAAGAACTGAGCTACATTCATATGTCGAGTTACAGAATGAAGTTGAAGCACATTCATATTCTATAATTAATGGTAAGTTGCCAAACAAAGATGTACATAGTGACTATGAAGCTGAGAGACAAATTGAACAAACTAGAGTTGAAGCAAGATTGTCCAAATATGTCAAGAGACATCATCCTACTATAAAAATTATTGGAGATGAAAATGTAAGACCAATGACAAGAAATAGATTAAGAAATGATACATGTTTACTAAGCATGAAAGAACCAAAATCAGTGAGAGAAGCATTGGAAGATGTAGACTAGAGTAAAGCCATGGAAGAAGAGATTGAACAAATTGAGAAAAATAAAACATGGACTCTAATTCCTAGACCAGAAGACAAAAATGTGAATGGCACCAAGTGGGTATTTAGAAACAAGCTAGATGAAAATGGTGAAGTCACAAGGAACAAGGAGAGATTAGGTTTCAAAGACATAAAAGAATTGACTATAGAGAGACATTTTTCCCTATTGTTAGATTAGAAGGAGTAAGAACTTTATAATGCTTGTTCTACATACAAAGGTTTCAAATTTTATCAAATGGATGTTAAATATGCATTTCTGAATGGCATATTAGAGGAAGAAGTTTACAAAGAATAGCCAAAAGGTTTTTTTGATGTTAACAATAAGAACATGTTATGTAGATTACATAAAGCTCTATATGGTTTGAAACAAGTAGCAAGAGCATGGTATGAGAGAATTCATAAGTATCTTGTGAAGATTAGATTTGAAAGGACTAATGATAATAGCAATCTATGCATAAAGACAGAGAAAGGCAAAGTTATTTTGTTATCTAAATTTTTTGTTGAAGATATCATATTTAGAGGTCAAGATGCTTTATGTAAAGCTTTTGCAAATGAAATGAAGAAAGAATTTGAAATGTCTACATTTGGAGAAATCAAATTCTTTGTGGGTTTACAAGTGTATCAGATGAAATATGGTATATATATATCACTTAGTCAAAATATGTTAAAAAAATACTGAAAACTTTTGGATTAGAAGATTTCAAACCAGTAAGTACACCTATGGTCATAGGACACAAGTTGTCAAAGAATGATGATTGAGCTGAGGTCAATCAAACATTGTACAAGTCTATGATTGAAAAATCACAATATTTCATACATAGCAAACTTGAGATTGCATTATCTATAGGGATAGTTGCAAAAGTCTCGACTAATCCCAAGGAGAATCATTTGATGGTTGCAAAGAGAATAATGAGATATCTAAAAGGATTAGAAGAGTATGTTCTATGCTATAAAAAAATGAGAAATTTGAATTAAGCTCATACAATATTGTTGATTGGGCTAGAAACATTGATGAAATAAAGAGCACTAGTGGAGGACCATTTTTCTTAGGCAAGAGGCTGGTTACATGGACTAGCAAGAAACAAAATTGCACCTCACAATCTACTATTGAAGTTCTGTTGGAAAATGAGAATGGAGTAACTGATTCACCCCTCCCCTCTCAGTCACTCCATTCTCATTTTCCAACAATTGGTATCAGAGCATATTGGTGCTTGCAGGAAAAGATTTCAAGGATCTAAGCCAAAGATCAAGATGTCTTACAAGAGAGAAATTCCAAGACTCAACAAAAATAACTTCTCTGCATGGCAAGGATTGATGAAACTTCACTTGGCTACTATTGGTGATACAGGACTGAAATATCTTGATGAAAAATACAAAGAACCTTCTGGCACATTATCTGTCAATGATATTGCTGAAAAGAAGACTCATAACAATATGATGATAGACATTGCATCTGCACTAAGCTATGAAGAATTTGATGATATCAAGGATTGCCAAACCTCTTTTGACATGTGGAACAAGCTGAAAGAAATCTATGGAGGAGATGACAATGTGAAAAGAGCAAAAGCAGAAAGTCTAAGAGGACAATTTGACCAAATGAGAATGAGAGAGGATGAAAACATTGCAAAATATGTTGATAGAATCAAAGCATGTGTCAGTGCAATCAGGGCATTTGGAGGTGATATCAAAGAAGAGACGGTTATAAGCAAAGTTCTCAGAACCTTGCTTCCCATCTATGCAATCAGAGTTTCTGCAATTCAAGAAAGAAGGTGTGAAGCAAATCATAATATCAATTTGGAGGCTATAGTTGGAAGACTAACCGCATTTGAATTAGACAATTTTGACAACTATGTTCCAGCTTCCAAAAACACTGAATCAGCATTTGAGGCCAAACTTTCACTCAAAGATAAAGGCAAAAAGAAATCAGAGTCAGAAAGCAATGATGAATCAGACCAAAGTTCAGACAATGATCTTGAAGTAATTGAAGCTCTACTGGCAAAGAAATACTCCAGAAGCAGAGGAAAATATAAAGGTAAAGTTCCTCTAATCTATTTTTCATGTGAAGAAATTGGTCATATTGCAGCTAGGTGCCCAAACAAGTAGAACAATGATGAAAAGAAGGGTCATAAATGGAATAGAAAGAAAGATTACAAATCATTCAAGAACAAAGGTAAGAAATCATGTTTCATGGCTGAAAATTCTAAGGATTCTGATAACAGTGAAGATGAAATTGTTTATATTGCTGTGAAAGATGATTCTGATAATGATGAGGAAGATAAAGTGGCTCTTATCTCTCATATAAGTATGAATGATACATGGATTATAGACAGTGGTTTCTCTCATCATATGAGTGGTGATAAAACTAAGTTTGATCAGTTTGAAGATTATGATGGTGGCAGTGTAAGGTTTGGTAATAATGAACCTCGTTTCATAAAAGGAAGAGGAAGAATCTCTCTAACCAAAGAACTTATATGCAACAATGCCTATTGGGTTGAAGGTCTTAAACATAACTTGCTAAGTGTGGCACAGTTACTCAATACCTTAAAAAAATGAGAAATTTGAATTAAGCTCATACAATATTGTTGATTGGGCTAGAAACATTGATGAAATAAAGAGCACTAGTGGAGGAGCATTTTTCTTAGGCAAGAGGCTGGTTACATGGACTAGCAAGAAACAAAATTGCACCTCACAATCTACTATTGAAGTTCAATATGTAGTCATTGCTAGAAATTGTACAAACATTATATGGATCAACCAGCTACTCAAAGGAATGGAGGAAGTGATAATAGAACTAGTAACACTTTATTGTGATAATATAAATGCTATCAATATATTAAAGACTCCTTTGATGTACACAAAGACTAAGCACATTGCAATCAAGTATCATTACTTTAGAGAATTAGTTTAAGATAAAGAGGTAAAGATGCAATATGTTAAACAAAAGAGAAAATTGTTGATATCTTCACAAAAGCATTACCTGAGCATGCTCATGAGTATTTAAGAGGTAAATTAGGGGTGATACCCCTATCAAAGGCTATCTAAGTAACAAAAGGAGCACCCTACATCAGAGGATCTTACTTTAGGAGCTGCCTAAAGTAACCAAAGAGCTGAAACTTCAAAATCAGTCACAAGTAAGGTGACAAGGAGAAACTAAAGAAACTTAAAAAGATTATGTTTGCATGTTAAGACAATAAGTTTTTGGCATTATTGTCAAATAGGGAGATATTTGTTGATCAAGCTAGTATAGATACTGGGGGAGATAATTACTAATATTGCTAATCAAAGATAATACAAGCATGATGAGGGAGATAGTAAAATGCAAGAAAGAGGGATATATTAATTGATTAGAAGAATAAAGAAGGAGAAACCCCAAACAACTTCCTAGTAAGAGGGAGATATAGCAAGAAGAAATTTAGATGGAGTTATAAGGAAGAATTTTATAACCTACTCAAAAGATGGAAGTTGCTAATACAAGGAGAGATTTTAGTACAAGAAATTATTTTCTTATTGATATTGTCTTACTATTTTAACCTTGTCATTTTGGTTTTCCATCAATGCCAAAGAGGTAGATTGTTGAAAATAGATTGAGGAAGACTATCAAAGAGGGAGATTTTTGAGAACAGATTGATCGAAGTATTATTGATATGCTTCAATCATTATTTTGTCATTTATGTCAAACTTTTTATTTGGTGGATACAATTGTTCAATTGTGTGTTGTCTTTGATGTTACACAAATTTCACATTAGTTATCTAACGGAATCTACCAAGCTTAGTTGGTCAGCAAAGAAAATTATAGAGTCTACCAAGCATTCCTGAAAGTTACTATGTGAAAATAGTTTCTACCGAGCTCACTTGGGCATCAAAGGATTCTATGGAAAAAGTTAGTTTCTATCAAGCTAACAAGGTTCATGAAGGAAATTTAATGTTTATAGATTTCACTTGTTCTCCAAATGATTTTGTAGAGTTCATAGTGTTTACAAAGCTTCAGTTGGTTAACATTGGAAATCATTTTTGGAACAATGTTTACCGAGTAGGGTCAGCCAATGAAGGATTTCATTGTTTTGGGAAATAAAGTTTAAATATTTCATGTAATGATTATTGGTAATTCTAACTTTTAAATGAGCCAACTTGAAAATTTGTAAGGTATAAATAAAAGGTCAAGTTGTGAATTCTAAAGTATGGATGAGTGTAATGGGCGAGCATGCAAGTATGAAGAGGAAAGTGTGAGAAAATTTTGAAGAAGGATTAGATATCCTTGAGGAACAAAAAATTTATATTCGATCAGAGGATCTAGTGAAGTAGAATAGAGATTTGTATCAAAAAATTCAGTTTCATCTCATTCAAGTCAACTCATTGTTACTTTCTCACAATTGTAGCAGTGATTTCTAAATCTCTTAATAGAGTTGGTTTAATAGCCATTTTGTAAATCTTCTAAAAAGGTGGACAGTTCTACTGAATTGTTCTAAAGTCCTTTAGCAAGGCCACTCCTAGGAGGGTGAGTAAATCCTTTAACAAAGTCACACCTCACAGTGTGGTTTGTAACCTTTAACAGGGTTGGCTCCTAACAAGGCTCACTTTAGAAGAGTGAAAATTGGTAGCTAATTACTTGGCAATTTTTTCCATATTGAGTTTCCATGTTAAATCTAGTGTCTCTTGTGTTCATATTATTTCTTTTATGCATGCATGTTAAATCTCTATGAATGGTTAAAGATCAATAATTAATTCATCTACCGAGTTACAACATTTTTCTATGTGATTATCGAGTGACAACAGTAACTAGTTTTATAAGACATCTAAGGGATTTTTGGATTTATTTTTGTGATAATTGATTCACCCCTCCTCTCTATTACTCCATCTATATTTCCAACAATTGGTATTAGAGAATTTGGTGCTTGCAAGAAGGATTTCAAAGATCTAAGCTAAAGATCAAGATGTCTTATAATAAGAGGAAAATTCCAAGGCTTAATAGGGATAACTTTTTAGCATGGCAAGGTCTCATGAGACTCCATCTGGCTTCCATTGAAGATACAAGATTGAAATATCTTGATGAAAAATATGTAACTCCTTCTGGTACACTATCTGTCAATGACATTGTTGAGAAGAAGACTCATAACACCATGATGATAGACATTGCATCAACCCTAAGCTATGAAGAATTTGATGATATCAAGGACTGTAAAATTGCCTTTTCTATGTGGAACAAGTTGAAAGATATCTATGGAGGTGATGATAATATGAGAAGAGCCAAAGCAAAAAGTCTAAGAGAACAATTTGATCAGATGAGAATGACAACAGATCAAAGTAGAAAGTCTAAGAGGACAATTTGATCAGATGAGAATGAGAGCAGATGAGAACATTGCTAAATATGTTGAAAGAGTCAAAGCAAGTGTCAGTGCAATCAAAGGTTGCAGAGGAGATATCAAAGAAGAAATAGTTGTAAGTAAAGTTCTTGGAACATTGCTTCCCATTTATGCAATTAGATTTTTTTTCAATTCAAGAAAGATAATGTGAAGAAAATCATAAGATAAATTTAGAGGCCATAGTAGGAAGATTGACTGCATTTGAGCTAGATAACTATGACAACTATGTTCTAGCTTCCAAGAACATTGAATCAAAATTTGAATCCAAGCTTTCACTCAAAGAAAAAGGAAATAAGATAAAGGATTCTTAGTCAGAAAGTGAAGAAGAATATGAATAGAGTTCTAATAGTGATCTTGAGGTAGATGAAGCTCTACTAGCAAGGAAATATTCTAGAGGCAAAGGGAAATACAAAGGTAAGGTTCCTCTAATCTATTTTTCATGTGAGGAAATTGGTCATATTGCTGCTAGGTGCCTAGACAAGAAAAACAAGAATGAGAAGAAAAGGTCACAAGTGTAATGGCAAGAAAAACTTCAAATCATTCAAAGACAAAGTAAGAAAACATGTTTCATGGCTAAGGATTCTAAGGATTCTGACAATAGTGAAGATGAAATTGTTTACATTGATATGAAAGATGAATATGATAATGATGAGGAAGATAAAATGGCAATTATATCTCATGTAAGAAAAAGTGATACATGGATCATAGACAGTGGTTGTTCTCGTCATATGAATGGTGATGAAAAAAAATTTGAACATTTTTAAGACTATGATGGTGGTAGTGTGAGGTTTGGAAATAATGAACCTTGTTGTATAAAAGGAAGAGGAGGAATATCACTAGCCAAGGAGCTTGTATGTGATAATGCCTATTGGGTTGAAGGACTAAAACACAATCTGTTGAGTGTGGCACAACTAATCAATATTGGATTCAAAGGGGAATTCATGCATGGAAAAGCAAGACTATTGGATGACAAAGGAAAGTTGATTCAATTAGGCATACAAAAAAAAGGTAACTTGTTCTATCTTGAACTTGGTGAATGTTCATGTTTTATCATCAAGTTGAAGAAAGTTGGTTATGGCATAGAAGGTTATGTCATGCGAACTTTGATAATCTGGTAAAAATAAAAAAATTTAGGAAAGTAAGAGGTATTCCTAGTATAAAGAAACCTAATGTTGGTCTATGCAAGAATTGTTAGATTGGTAAGATGCGAAAGACTAGCTTTAAAAGTAAAAATTATCAGTTTGAAGAAATTTTGAAAATTTTTCATATTGATTTGTGTGGACCTATTGGAATTGAGAGATATACTGGAGAAAATTTCTTCATTCAATTTGTTGATGATTACTCTAGAATGATGACTATCATGTATTTGAGAGAGTAATCATAAGCATTTGAGAAGTTCAAATGGTATTTGGCTAGAGTAGAAAAGGAAATATGGAATAGACTAAAATGCTTGAGGTCAGACAGAGGTGGTGAATTCATCTCCTATGAATTCAATAAATTTTGCATTGAAAGAGGAATCAAAAGATAGGTATCAACTCCTAGAACTCCCAAGAAAAATGAAATAGATAAAGGAGGAATAGATCTATCATGGATTGTGCAAGAACTTTAATGATTGAAAAGAACATTGCTATCAAATATTGGAAGGAAGCTATCAACACTGCAATTCATATCTTGAATTGAGTGCAATTGAAGAATGACTCATTCAAAACTCCCTATGAGTTATGGTATTGCTATAAACCCAATGCAAGTTACCTAAAAGTATTTGGAAGTAAATGTTACATTTTGAAAGAATCTAGAAAAGGAAAATTTGATGTGAAGGGTCATGAAGGTATATTTTTGGGAGATTCTTGGAAGAGTAAGGCATATAGATGTTTGAATTTATCTACTCAAAAAGTCATAGAAAGTGCACATGTGAAACTTGATGAGTTTGCAGAAAGGACTAAAGAAGAAAGAAAAATCAGAAGATTATAGGAGATTTGTTTTCATTGAACCTGATATAGTCCTAGACACATCTATCAATTAGGAAACTTCTACTCCTGAGTCTTCAGTCACTAAGTTGCAAGAAGTTCAAACCAAGTTAAAGGAACTTGAGTCACATTCAGATGCTATCGAGCCAATGCCTAATGAGTTTGAAGGATTCAAGCAATAGTCAGAGCAACCAGAACCTAAAATGGAAATTCAAAATGAAGACAATGGAATTTAGTCAAAAGGCAAGAAACCTATATTGCCCAAGTATGTCAGGAGACATCATACACTAGATCATATTATTGGAGACAAATCTGAAGGTACTATGACAAGAAGCAAGTTAAAAGGTACTTTTTTACTTGCTAATTTTAAACCTAGAAATGTCAAATATGCATGAGAAAATGAAATTTGGATTGAGGCTATGAATGAAGAGATAGAGAAAATAGAGAAGAACAAAACTTGGACTCTTATACCTGGGCCTAAAGACAAAAATGTGATTGGAACTAAGTGGATATTCATAAATAAGTTGAATGAAGATGGTAAGGTATCAAGAAACAAAGCTAGATTGGTATGTAAAGGCTACTCTCAAGAAGAAGGAATAGACAATGGAGAGACTTTTGCTCCTATTGCAAGATTGGAAGGTGTTAAGACCTTACTTGCATATGTTGCACACAAAGGATTTAAAGTATATCCGATGGATGTCAAGTCTGCATTTCTCAATGGTATTCTAGATGAAGAAGTCTGCATTGAACAACCTAAAGGTTTTTTTGATCTAGACAAGAAGGACATGGTTTAAAAATTACACAAAGCATTGTATGGTCTAAACTAAGCCCTTAGAGCATGGTATGAAAGATTGCATAACTATCTTATTCAAATTGGTTTTTAGATAACTAATTATAACAGTAGCTTGTATATCAAGGAAGGACCAAATAACAAGATTTTTTTGGAAAAAATATTTGTGGATGATACTTTGTTTACTTGATATGATGATTTATGAAAAGAATTTTTAGAGAAAATGAACAAGGAATTTGAGATATCAATGTTTGGTGAGATTAAATTCTTTTTTGGTCTTCAAATTTAGTAGAGCAAGAATGGCATCTACATCACTCAGTCTAAATACATCAAGGAGATACTCAAAATGTTTGTATGGAAGATTGTAAACCAATTGGGACTCCCATGTGTACTGGACTAAAGCTTGCCAAGGATGATGAATCAAAAGAGGTAGATTAGACCTTATATAGATCAATGATTGGAAAGTTGTAGTATGTAATTCACACAAGACTAGATATTACTATTACAATTGGTTTTGTAGCAAGATTTTCAGCAAAACCAAGAGAAAATCATATGATGGCAATCAAGAGGATCATGAGATACTTGAAAGGCACTAGAGATTATGGATTATGGTACAAATTTGGAGGTAATCTGGAGTTGAGAGTGTTTACTGATGCTGATTGGGCAGGAAACATTGATGACATAAAAAGTACAAGTGGAAGAGCATTCTTTCTTGGAAAGAGGTTGGTTTCTTGGACAAGCAAAAAGAAAAATTGTACATCCCAATCTATAGTAGAAGCAGAGTATGTTGCAGTAGTAGTAAACTATTCTAATATTGTTTGGTTTAAACAATTGTTAGAAGGTATGAAGGTGGAAATCAAGGAACCAATTGTTATGTTTTGTGACAATACAAGTGCTATCAACATATCAAAAAATATAGTGATGCATTCAAAAACCAAGCACATTGCAATAAATTATCACTTTATCAAAGAATTAGTGCAGGATAAGGAGATCAGAATAGAATATGTCCATACAAAGGAACAAATTGCTGACATATTCACCAAGCCATTACCTAAGGATGCATTCTTGTATCTAAGAGGTAAGCCAGGGGTCATTCCCCTATCTGAAACTCACTAAAATGAAGTTTTAGTGATGCATTGACAAGAACCAAGTTGAAGATCATTCAGTTGATGCAACATAGTCATGGAAACATTGCACATGAATCAATACTTAAGGTACATTGCTACTTATTTGGTTTCTATTTTCTTCGACATGTGTTGTCAAAGAGGGAGAGTATACTATCATATCTTTCTAAAATTTGAATTTGATTGTGGAGAGTTTGATTTTTAGAAAAGAAGCTATGTAATTCCTTCATAGAGGGAGGTTACTGTATTTCAAAAGTTTGTGGCATATAATCTAAGAGGGAGAAATATTCTATCAGGAAAAGACATGCTCTCAAATTTCATTTTCTATGACATGTTGTGTTGCCATCAATGCCAAAGAGGGAGATTGTTGGATGCAATTGTTCAATTATGTGTTGTCTTTGATGTTACACAAATGTCATATCAATTATCTAATAGAATCGACCAAGCTTGGTTGGTTAGCAAAGTGAATTACAGAGTCTACCAAGCATTCTTAAAAGTTACTCTATGGAAATATTTCCTACCAAGCTCACTTGGGCATCGAAGGATTCTATGGTAGAAGTTAGTTTCTACCAAGCTCACTAGATTCACGAAGGAAACTTAGTGTTTATTGAGTTCACTCTATCTCCAAATGATTTTTTAGGGTTTATAGTGTTTATCAAGCTTCAGTTTCTTAACATTGGAAATCATTTCTGGAATAGTGTTTATGGAGCAGGGTCGGCCAATGAATGATTTCATTGTTTTGGAAAATAAAGTTTAATTGTTTCATGTAATGATTGTAGCCATCTAATGTAATGATCATTGGTAATTGTAATTTGTAAATGAGCAGACTTGAAAATTTTTAAGGTATAAATAAAAGGTCAAGTTGTGAATTCTAAAGTATAGATGAGTGTAATGAGCGAGCATGCAAGTGTGAACAAAAAGGGTCAGATATCCTTGAGGAGAAGCAAAGCAGTATTTGATCAGAGAGGATCTAGTGAAGCAAAATAGAGATTTAGGTCAACTCATTGTTACTTTCTCACAATTGTAGTAGTGATTTCTAAATCTCTTAATAGAGTTGGTTTAATAGCCATTTTGTAAATCCTCTAACAAGGTGGACAGTGCTATTAAATTGTTCTAAAGTCCTTTAGCAAGGCCACTCCTAGCATGGTGATTAAATCTTTTAACAAGGTCACACCTCACAGTGTGTTTTGTAACCTTTAGCAGGGTTGGCTCCTAATAGTGCTCACTTCAAAAGAGTGAAAATTGGTAGCTAGTTACTTGATAGCTCTTCCCATATTGAGTTTCCCCATTAAATTTGGTTTATCTTGTGTTCATGTTATTTATTGTATGCATGCATGTTAAATCTCTATGAATGCTTAAAGATCAGTAATTAATTCATCTACTGAGTTACAGTATTTTTCTGTGTGACTACCAAATGACAACAGTAATTAGTTTTATAAGACATCTAAGGGATTTTTGGATTGGTTTTTGTAGTAAATAATTCACCCCCCCCCCCCCCCCCCTCTTAGTTACTCCATCTATATTTCCAACACTATTTTCTGGTAAGACAACTGCTTATATGATTTAAGTACTGTCACTTATTTGATTGATGAAGAGGATTTGATCAAAAGATGTAACAAAAGTACATTGAGGAAAGGTTGATTTTTGATTATGTAAAGGAGTACAAGAATCAATGAAGATAGTGATGACATGATGCATTGATAATCTACTTAAGGTTACAAAGGCTAGTTACAATAAGAAATCCTAAAAGAACAAGTTAAACAAAGTTTGTCTACCAAACTTGACCAAGTGGATAGTAGGTGCTGAGAAAAGTCAGTGCAAGTCAAGTAGAAAATTAGTTGGAGCCAAGTAAAAGTTTATTCTAGTGTATGCCAAGCAAAACAATGGATATCGAATAAAGTTTAATTGATGCCAAGCACTAGTACACTTTAGTTTGTGCCAAGTGATTTTATAGAGGATGCCAAAAAATGTAGCATGTGTCGAGCATCATAAGCTAGATAATGTCAAGTGGTTGCATTATTTAAAAGATCATGAATTTGATGGATCTACTTGGATAAGTTTTTTTCTTGGAATGTGTGAACAAGATGGAAGATAAGGTTGACGAGCTAGTGGCACCAATTTTAAGGTAAATCATTTTTAGGTGAATTCAAAAAGGATTCAAGGAGAAGTATCTAGAAGAGATATGGAATGTGGGATAAATTCATTATGTCCTACCTAATATGTCCTAACCCTAAATTGGACAATAGAAAATGAGCAGTAAAAGATCTTAATTTTATATTTATAGGAATGGCTAGATAGATGCAAAGGAGTCATGTGCGAGAACCTAAGGAAGACAAGGATTTAAGAGTTTTGCTTCACCAAGTGACCTAAGATAAGAGTCTACATTAGCATGTTATTCAAGAAGGTTTAAGGGTATGAATTCTTGAAGGGTGAAAAAGCTATCAGAACTGAAATGTATGAAGGCCAAGGGGAATGGAGGACTGAAACAATGATCTATAATCTACAAATGGAGTTGTAAGTTGTTATCAGATCAAGCCTTACTATTAATCTCTAATAATTGTATCAGTCTAGGGTAAATCCTTTGGATTAAGGTTGACCTAACAATCATTTATTAATCATTTAACCAAGTGAAATTCCAAATGAGTGGTCTAAAATTATCTAACAAGGCTCACTCCTAACAAGTGATTGAAATCCTTTAACAAGGTCACATTTAATAATGTGTATGTAACCTTTAATAGGGTTGGTCTTTCATAGTTCATCACTTCATAAGAGTGAAAAAGAGTAGCATGTTACTTGTCATTTTTTTCAAATTGGATTTCCATGTAAATCATTGTGTCTAGTATGTTGATGAATCTATTATGTATCATGTTTACATTTCTGCAAGTTGATTTGATAGTAACCTACAAGTTTTAATTGATTGCATAATCTTATGGATGCATGCATGAAAAATATTTATGGGTTCACTAAGCTGTGAAAAGTTTTATTTATATATCTAGACCTTGGATAACTAATTCAACCCCTCCCCCCCCCCCCCACCTAGTTATTCTAAAAGTATTCCGACATACTCTTATCTCAAATGTAAACCCTTTGCATCCAATAAGTAAGGAAGGAAAAATAGTTTTCTTTTGCTAGTTCTATGAAAGCATAAATTTGTGCTTTCCATTTGCCATACATTTTCCAGTGCAAATACCCTCTCTATCACATCTATTAGAAGTTTGTAGGGTTTTACATCTCAATTGTAAAATCTTAGTACAATGTACTCTTCCATAAAATACTAGTCAACCAATTAAATTTGACTACCTTATTGAATTAATCATTTACAAGACACAATCAATATATGCATTGAAGTGCCTATAATTATATGATAAAGTGGTGCCAAAAAGAATTCTACAAAGTGGTTGTAGTTCCCTTGGGGATTACCCATCCTTATCACAAATGTCCATTGAAATATTGGTTTATCAAACTTAAGTTGAAGATTGTTTATTTCAAAAATTTGATGATGGTTTGATAAAAGAAGATATCACAAGTAGGTTGTGTATCTAAATGTCTTCTATGATAGTGGGTCTAAACCTCTTTTAACCATTGACATTTTTTTATTCATGTGATGTATAATGTGCCCAATATAATTATATCTTACCAGTTGTTTTAGAAAATAAATATTAAAAATCATTTCTAGAATGTTGGCACCCACTTTCTCATTACTTTCCAAACCAAAACACATTGATATTAGATATACATTATGTTGAACCCATTGCGAAAAAATATCCAGTTGATAAGGAGGTTTGTGATCATGAGGTAGATTGAATTCATCTTCTAACCCTTTGATATAACAATGTTTTCTATCTAGTCCTAATTTTTCATATGTTTGTACTAGTTTTTCCAAGTCAATGTGGGTTGGGTTTTGTTCTTCATACCCTAAGTCCAATACTCTACCAAATTCACTCTATTTGATTGACAAAATTACCTCCTATGTATTTTGATTGACAATTGTTTTTCTATTTTCATCAAAGTTTTCAACACAAATGTTTACAAATTCTAGACAAGAGTATACTTGAGGCAACCCCAAGTGAGAAATTCCCCCAGTTTGTGTTGCAAATTTATTTACAATGTGCCCTATAATGTTGTTCAATTTAATATATTTTCACTCATTTGGTGGATTATTCCACTTATCTTCGATTGCATATATGATTTCCTTAATAATCCTTCCATAGATAATAGCATCCCAAATATCATGGAATTCATTAGTAAAACATGGCATTTTCAACAATTTATGCATGTAAAAATATAGTTTCTCGGTCCCCTAAATTTTCTTTTGGGTTGCAATTCCACTACTAGTGCCAATACCACTCCTCTTGTATGTTTTCCTCATCATTGAAACATTTACAAAACTATACACAAACACAAATTTCAATTTATAGACACGATTAACATTTAAACCCTAAATTATATTTCTAATGTTTAAGTTTGCAAGTTACCTACCCACTAGAAAGTAAACAATTTAGGCTTACAATGCATGATATATTGAAAATTAAACCCAAAATTCTATAGTTTATAGTAGTTACTAAACTATCAATAAAAAAATTGTTCAAGATCTTACCTAGAGAGTTGAAATTCAAATTGATATCTATTTTCTGTGACACTGTGAGATATCTTGGTAGACTAGGTTTACATTGCAACTTACAAATTGTGATTCATTACCTCTTTCTGATGCTCCAATACTTTTACTAAATCTTTGATTGGTAGTTTGTACAAATATCCAAGATTGAGCAATGAGAACTAAACCTTATGATGTACATAAAAGAAAATTTTACAAATTGTAAAATTGATAGAGTCAAGAATGTGCTTGATATTAATTCTTGAGTACATTATACACTGGATAGTTGGTATTATAATTATTTGTGAAACTATAAATGTATGGCATTATAGTATAATTCAGGATTAAATCTAGTAATTATTTCTAATATCTTAAGAGTAACTTCTTTCTCAAGACTTATTTTCTTGGGAATTTTTTTTTTTCAAATGAGGGTACCCAAAATTAGCCTGAAATAAATATGGATTTGTCAACCATTGATGTTCCAATGGTGGTAGTCATCAATCTTTACATGTCCCATCACTACACCATGGTCTACATCAATGTCATGTGTATGGCATGCATCTCTTTGCTGAAGCATTTGAGAAAGCAAGGCTACTCTTGCTGAAATCAGCCCAAAATATGACTAGGGTCATTTGATCTTTGTTGATTGAACAATGTGTAAAGGACATTGATGCCTCAATAGATGTTACATCAAGTATGCCACATTCCCTCTTTCTGGGGAATATGGTAATACAAGTTGGTTATTTTTGTAATCATCCCGAGATTCATTTGGAGTCATTGATCTAAGTTGAGTGAACAATGGTCATCTTATTTTTTTTTCCATACAACATAAATGATAACATGTCAACAAGTAACACACAACACTATGCTATTTACCATGGGTCCACTACCATGCCAAAATGAATAGTGAATAGTCATGGGTATTACATGTATGCCATGTGTCTTCTCTTCGAGGTGATTTCAGATAATGAGTTGAGTGCTGCCCAAATTAGCCCAAAATACACCTCAAGTCATTGATCCTTTCTCATCCAATGGTAGTTAGGGCACCCCTTTATTATATTAACACTTGCCTCATCATATCAAATTATAATTATAATATTAATTATTGAATTATTCTTATACTACAATAATAACAACATTGTATTAATACTTGTTAAAGATAAAATTTACTAATTAAAAATAAATTTAATAAATATGTTTATGTTTCATTTTAAGAAACAATTTTACTTATTTGTATTATATATTTTTAAATTATTTTGTGATTGAAAAAGATGATATTCATAACAAATTAAATTTGAATAAGAATATATGTATTTGTGTATTGAATTTTAGGTTGAACCATTTACATTAACAAAATAATTATCTTATTTTATGATTTTGATGATGATTAAAAGATAATTAAAAACCTAATACAATATAGTCAAAACTATTCTAATTTATATAGCATACTTAAATTTTTAATGATGATTTGAAAGTCATTATAGTATGAATAATTGAGCATTCATAGCATAAAGCTTTTATATAGAATATTTATTAGTTATTAGATATTAGATTTGACATGTATATTTTATCCAAATGCATTTATAAAAATGGTTGAGCATTCCCTAGATTTTCCCAAGA
The DNA here is from genome assembly GCA_028749045.1 of Cupressus sempervirens. Taxonomy (NCBI): domain Eukaryota; kingdom Viridiplantae; phylum Streptophyta; class Pinopsida; order Cupressales; family Cupressaceae; genus Cupressus; species Cupressus sempervirens. The sequence goes on from CM053790.1 coordinate 518,238,913, forward strand.
AACATTTTTGGTCATTGATCTAAGGTGATCAAATGGTGTTACTATGAGCATAGTGATTTCACACTTAATACATGTTTGTCATGTGTCTTATTTCTAAGGCATTTGGAAATGCTAGTTGGTTATTGCCAAATTCAGCAAAAAAAACATCTGAAGCCATTGATCCTTGTTCATCCAATGGCGTGGGATCACCTTTATAATATTACTAACATACTTCTTAAATATATTAGAATATTTCTAATTTTTAAAATAAAACAGTTTTTCAATGATACTTTAAAATTGATTGTAAAATAAGTTCATCTAATGGAGAGCTAAATTTGATTATAAAATTAACTATTGATTTTTTTTTGCACATTCTATCATTATGTACTACTAAAATCGAACACTAAAGTAAGTTATTTATTTATTAGATTAATTATTGAATCTTAAACCTCAATACATCAATTTTAATTCAATGTTAGTTGTTATATTTTGTTTCTTAAAAATTTGATGGAAATTTTTGAAAATGCCAAAACATTGCATAAGTAAGCACAACATTAAAAAATAAATAAATTTATGGAACTCCAAAAATGTCATTGATATTCCTTGAAAATTACAATATGAGGAAGATGCATGTACAATGATTGTAATTTGATTAAACAAAATAGAAAGTGAATCTATACTGAGGATGTGAATTTTTGTAGCAATAGGTTGTCCTATGCCACTTCATGCCCATTTCTTATGGTGCTCCAACTACACAATAGTCAGGCACAATAGAAATGGTTGGAAGGCCACATTCTAGCTAGGCTCTAGAAGCTTGTGGATTTCACATGCCCAAGAGACCCCCACCCCTAACACTACATGAGAAATAATGTCAATGGCATCACCTAGGTACTCTTCTTTAAAAGTCTTCCTCAGGAGTAGAAAATGATAGAGTAATATGATATTGCCTTATTAATTAAATCATTTTGAATTAATTATTAAGTCACTTACTATCCCTAGTTTACTTATGTTAAACTTTAGTCATATAATAATTAATTCTTTTACTAATTATTATCATGCAACCTAGATTTAACCATGTTAGTTTTGATCTCCTTTTATAAGGATTGATCTCTTTGTAATTTTATCTATTCACTTTTGATAATAGCAATTTCTCTTTTTGCTCATCAAGGATATCTCATCTATAGATCTAGCAATTTCAGCCTCCATAGCTTTTCCTTCTCTATTGTTGTGATAGATGTTTGCATGTAGGTGATTCTTGGGAAATGTGAGGTTGATCTTTCATCAACTTCAACATGGTATCAGAGCTCCATATCTTCATGCTCATGTTTTGTTTATGAGAAGTTTGGCTTGGCTCTCAAAATTGTATTTTTTTGTTCGGAGGGTTTCATTTTTCAAAGTTTTTTTTGTATTGAATCTAGGGTGTCACAACTTTTTGGTGCACTTTGAGCCCAAATGGAAATCACTGTTGATCTCAAAGCACCCAAAACCCCTTATTTTCATATAAAATTTGTCTAATTTGGGCACAGTTGAAATTTGAGGCTAAAAAATATTGCTCCTAGATTTGGCATGTTTCTCGAGGCTATATTTTTTCCAAGTTTCTCGAGGTGAAAGTCTTCTGATTTAGCTACACAAATTGAGATTTTTGGTTCAAAAATTGAGATTTTGCACAATTTTTGATGTGATAATTTTGTCATTTTTCACACAAAGATGAGATTTTTTGGCACACAAATCAAGAATTTTATTATGCAAATCAAGATTTTTGAGCATGCAAATCAAGACAATTTTGGTATAGATTTGATATGCTTCCCAAGGTAACTTATGGTCTTATTAGACACACTTGTTAAGGTAGTTTGGCATGGATCTGAAGATAGTAATTTTTTAAAATTATTTAGTGCTTTTTTGACCTACATGTGGTATTTTGGCCATAACTTGCTCATCCAAACTCCATTTTTTGATCCAAAAGAAGCATCGAAAGCATGATTCTAAGCCCATCGTAATGGTGTAATTTATTTAGAATTTTGATGTTGTTTGGAGTCCTATTTTGGCTATAAAAATTAGAAGTTCTTTTTTGGACTCTGAGAGACATATTTTGATACATTCTATTTTCCAAATTCTCCTCTAGGCACATCCCATTCAATTTTTTTATTTTTCTTCATTCTAATATAGATCTTGGTTATTTTAGGTTTGGGGATCAATTTTGTTATTTTAGATGATTTTTCATGGGTTGTACTACCTATTAAATTAGCCTTATATCTCTTTTGATCTTTTTTGACATTCTTTTATAGTAGTTTTGCAAATGCACTAAGATAAAGTGCCATTATATTGCATTTCAAGATCTTGGACATCTTTTTGTTTTGTTGTACTCCAATTGCATTATAAAGAGCCTTGGGGGATTTTATGTTGTACATATTCACCATCTTCCTTTGTCAAGTGAGTGTTCCTTCCATCATATTAGCCTCATGATGTGTTAATGACACATGTCAATATAGGTGCTTGTACTTCTTTTGCACTCTCGATGTTCCTAGTTCTTTTTTCTACATGAGATATTGCATTTAGTTTTAGTGTTCACGACATACATCTTAGAATTAGAGGGGCTTATGTTGGTTTTATTGCTTTCTTAGTTTGATGGAGTGACCTATGTACTTAGTATTTGATCCTATGTACTAGGTGATTGCAGTGGTTGGATATCTATGCATTTTAGTGAGATGGATCATTTACCATATAGACATTCTTTTATTCCTATTTTTGGAGGCCATGAAGATACCTTCCATCTTTGATCAAGATCAGCTCTTCAAAATTAGTCTTCTCTGCCTAGCCATATTCTATACAGTGGAGGTTCTTCATATTAGTAGTTTGGCAGTATTTGTAGCTTCATGCTTCAGTGGTGTTCTTCATGATCATCTTTTCTTCCTATCTTCTGGAACATTCTTTCCTACTATTTTTGGAGTAGGATTTTTCCCATGTGGTTTTCTCTATTTCTCCTCTTTATGGAGATTTGCTTGTGCTTGGGTACCTCATCAGGCCTTGTTGTCAAGACCTAATTTGCTTTCAACAGTAGTATCTAGGTTTCCAACTACTTCCTAATGTTATCTTAAGACGAGGTGTTAGAGTAATAAGATATTGCCTTATTAGTTAAATCATTTTGATTTAATTATTAAGTCACCTATTATCTCTAGTTCAATTAAGCTAAATTTTAGGCATATAATAATTAATTCTTTTATTAATTATTATCATGCAACCTAGGTTTTACCTTATTAGTGTTTTGATCTCCTTTTATAAGGATTGATCTCTTTGTAATTTTATTCATTCACTTTTGATAATAAATATTTCATTTTTTTCTCATCAAGAATGTCTCATTTATCGATTTGGCAATTCCAGCCTCCATAGCTTTTCCTTCTCTCTTCTTGTGATATATGTTTGCATACAGATTATTCTTGGGAGCTGTTAGGTTAATTTTTCATCAATTTTAATAGCAAAATGTCAACTCTTTCTTCTCTAAGGTCAAGTAGAGATGCTATAAAATGAGATGTAATGTCTATGTTGACATAGTAGCTATTCTGATTCACCAAAAACTTGCACCTTAGAATTATTTTCACATCATAAATAATGAAATGCATAGTGTGAACAACCTCATTGCAAATTGAGAAGAGTTTGTCATTAGGGATGTCACCTAAAAGGTGTTATGTTACTCTTTTGATTTCATGATAGATGAATTAGAGTGTCCATATTAACTATAGAGAAATGACTACTAGTTTGCCACACAAAGTAAGCCAGAATAGAATTTATCGAGAACAAAAAGTATACTATTACAAGACTATTTATTACCAAAAATGATATGAGCAAAAGAGAACGAAGAAGATCAATTGCCTATAAATAAGATGATTCATTGAGTGATGGTCCCTACACATTTGTCTATCTACCTTCTAGGTCAATTGTTTTAAATGATTAAATTTTTGAAAATCTTTAAAGTAAATGCAATTTTGTGCAAAAGAATTTATAATGTTTGTGAAGTTGATGGAAGATGAAATACCACTGACAATGACAAGATATCTATTTACTATCCATTACATGTGGTATAGAGTGGAAGGAAACATGTCATCATTCTAGAGACTTGAACAAGGTCAAGGCTTCATTTGAGAAATTTGGCCCAAAATAAACATTCAACCATTGAGATATTATCATTAGATGATGTCCTATAGATGGATGTGTTAGCATGAATATTGATGGCATTCCTTTGTGATGTAACCCAAACCCTTCAAAATAATAACTCATAAAATCTTAACAAAACATAAATTTTCAAAATTCTAGATTCTTCATTAAACTTTTCTAACTCTACTCTACCCCTAAAATGAAAGAAAACAACTACTAATTACAATTTCAAAAATTATCATGTTTGGTAGATTTTTAAGAAAAAAAGATTTTTCCATTTTTGGTAATTTTCAAAACCCATCCTACGAATCTCATTTTTTTCCCAAGAAAAGCCACCAACTAAGGCAAGATGAATTTCAAAATAATCTACAAAATGAAGAATATGATGTCATATTTATTACAAAAAAAACCTTCTAAAAAAATTAAAAAGACCACAAAAATCCAATTCTGGAGGCCAAGGTGATATTTCAAGCTCCTAGCAAAATATCAGCCAAAACCCATATCCGAGTCAAAAGTTATGACTATGGGAAGTTGATACATCACTTTGGGGGAGTATTTTAAGAATTGGTGAGCATGTGGCATAACTAACATGTTGCATTCATGACTGTGTTTGTCATTGATGGCAACATACTGTGGTTATGGTGAAGAGTGCCAAAGTAGCAGATAGAGGTCATGGTTATACAAATAATGTTTTGATGTTCTAGTGATGCAAGGTTAAGAACATGTTCAACACTATGTCTTGATGATGAGGTTAAGTGTGTGTAAGATAAGTCAAAGAAACATGGAAGATATATGTGATTTACAGAAAGTAGTACAAAGACAAATACACAAAAAGAAGTTTATGATGTTTGTATTATATCTCCTAACATAGATATAATCAAGATATGTGAAGTTATAAACTGATAGAGGATAGTCTGATGATGACATAGCGAGTGTGCAAAGTTTGGAATTACACATGTGAGAAGTTGCATAGAGTGTGAGCCAATAGTGTTGTGTAGTTGTGAAATAATTAATTATCTGATTGTGGTCCTATTATAATTAATTGGGAAATCCTCAAGGCCTACTCAAGGATTTTTTTTGAGGACATGATATAAAGGAAATGTATTTTCCTTGATTTTAATATGGATTAAGTGTGTATGATCCAAAGTGATCAAGAAAGTACAAAAAAGAGCAGAGTATTTGGTAAAATGTAAGTGATCAGAGGGATTATTGGATGTGAAGTTCGTGATCTTGTATCTAGATCAAAATGAGCACAAAAGTCTGGTTGATAAGATAGAAGAAGAGGAAGGAAAAGTATAGTTCAATTCTATTAAATTATGAAAGGAATAATATAGAGATTACTTGGATAGTGGGTTCATTAGTCTTGCCAAATGAGTCCATCTACCTTCTACAACTCTTAACTATTGGATACAATTGTCTAATTGTGTGTTGTCTTTAATGTTACACAAATGAAGTATCAGTTGTCAGTTAGTGCTTACTGAGCTCACTGGGTTAGCAAAATAGTTTTTCTTGTCTATCAAGTGTTCTTGAAGTTTACTCTATGAAGATAGTGTCTACTGAGCTCACTCAAGCATCGAAAGGAATTATGACAAAAATAGTGTTAACTGAGTTCACATGGTTAACAAAGGAAAGTTTAACAAAGTTAGTTCTAATTGAGTTCATTTAGTTACGAGAGGATTTTTGCAAGTTTGTAGTGTTAACCGAGCTATTTTTGGTTAACACAGGAAATCATCTCAGAACTAGTGTTTACTGATAAGGGTTGGCTAATGAAGGATTTTGTTATTTTGGCATATGAAGCTTAACTATTTCAAGTATTGGTTCTAGCTAACTATGGTAATGATTATTTTTCACTCCAATTTTAAATGAGCCAATTTGACAATTTGGATGATATAAATATAAGGTCAAGATGTGATTTTCAAGTGTGTGTGCAGGTGTGTTGATTGAATTGAAAAGAAAAGAGGGAGCGAACTTGAAGGATAAGCAAGTATCCTTGTGGAGTAGAAAATTAATATTCAATTAGGAAGGATCAAAGTATAAGCAAACCAAAGATCTAGATTTAGCAATTTAGTTACATCACAATCAGGTCATTTCATTGTTACTCTCTAACCATTGTAGTAGTGATATAAAATCTCTTAACAAAGTTGGTTTAACAACTAGTTGTAAATCCTCTAACAAGGTGGAAATTCCATTGAATTGTTTTAAGACCTCTTGGAAGGCCACTCCTAACAAGGTGATTAAATCCTCTGACAATGTCGCAACTAACAATGTGTTTTGTAATCTTTAATAGGGTTTGCTCCTAATAGGGCTCACTTTAGAAGAGTGAAAAGCAATAACTAGTTACATTGGTGGTTTTTCCCAAATTGGGTTTCCATGTTAAATCCTAGTGTCTCATGTGTTCATGTTATTTCTCTTATGCTTGCAAATTAATTATTGTTAATGTTTTAAGATCTCCTAAAAGTAATTCATAATCTGCATGTGCCAAGTTACAACATTTTCTGTGTGTTTACGGAGTGACAATAGAAATTAGTTTTCTTAGTCTAAATTTTATTATTGACATCTAAGGGATCTTGGATTTATTTTAGTGGTAACTGATTCAAACCTCCCTCTTAGTTACTCCTTCTATATTTCCAACAATTGGTATTAGAGCTTTTGGTGCTTGTAGGAAGGTTTCAAGGACCTAAACTAAAGATAAGGATGTCTCACAAGAGATAAATTCTAAAGCTAAATAGAGACAACTTTTCAGCATGCCAGGGACTCATGAAACTTCATCTAGCCACCATTAGTGATTCAGGTTGAAAATACCTTGATGAAGAATATAAACTTCTACTGGTGCATTTTCTATTAGAGATCTTGTTGAGAAAAAGAACCATAATGTTATGATGATTAATATTGCATTTTATCTCAGCTATGATGAATTTGATGAGATCAAAGACTACAAAACTAATTTTGATATGTGGAACAAGATAAAGGACATCTATGGTGGTGATGAAAATGTAAGGAGAGCCAAAGTAGAAAGCCTTAGAGGACAGTTTGATCAAATAAGAATGAGAGAAGATAAAAATATTGACAAATATGTGGATGGAATCAAAGCTAGTGTCAATGCAATTAGAGCTTCTAGAGGAGAAATCAAGGAAGAAACTATTGTAAGTAAAGTGCTCAGTAATTGCTTCCTATCTATGCAATTAGAATATCTACTATTCAAGGGAAGAGATGTGATCCAAATGAAAAATTAAGTTTTGATGCCTTAGTGGGAAGATTGACAGCTTTTGAGCTAGAGAACTTTGATAGTTATGTTCTAGCTTCCAAAAATGTTGAATTTGCATTTGAAGCTAAAATTTCAATCAAAGAAAAAGGTAAGAAAAAAAAGGAGATTCAGTCAAAAAGCGAAGAGGAAATAGAGAAAAGTTCAGATAATGATCTTGAAGTTGTTGAAGCTTTATTTGCAAATAAATATTCTAGAGGAAAAGGAAAGTACAAAGGTAAGGTTCCTTTAATCTACTTTTCATGTGAAGAAATTGGTCATATTGCTACTAGGTGCCCAAACAAAGAAAGAAAGGATGAGAAGAAGAGCCACAATTACAAAGGCAAGAAGGAATCCAAAGTCACAAATCCTTCAAAGAAAAAGGTAAGAAGACTTGTTTTGTGGCTAAAGATTGTGATAATAGTAAAGATGAGATAGTAGACATTACTATAAAAGATGAATCTAATGATGAAGGAGATAAGATGGCACTTATCTCTCATGTTAGTCAAAATGACACATGGATCATAGATAGTGGATGTTCACATCATATGAATGGAGACAAAAAAAAATTTAAACACTTTGAACACTCTGATGGGGTAGTTTAAGGTTTGGAAATAATGAACCTTGTTGCATAAAGGGAAAGGTTACATATCATTAACCAATGAACTTGTATGTGACAATGCCTATTAGGTTGAAGGATTGAAACATAATCTACTAAGTGTAGCACAACTAATCAACATTGGATTTAAGGTATAATTCATGCATGATAAGGCAAGACTGATAGTGACAAAGGGAATCTAATTGGATTAGGTGAACAAACAAGAGGTAACCTATTTTATCTTGATCTTCGTGATTTCTCATGTTTTATTGCTCAAATGGAAGAAAGTTGGTTATGGCATAGAAGACTATGTCATGTAAAATTTGATAATATGGTCAAGATAAGAAAATTCAGAAAAGTAAGAAGTATCCCTAGTTTGAAGAAACCAGATGTTAGATTATGCAAAAATTGTCAGATTGGCAAAATGGGAAAGACTAGTCTTAAGAGAAAAAGCTATCAATCCAAAGATGTCTTGCAAATTGTGCATACTGACCTATGTAGACCCATTGTAATAGAAATTTACAATGGAGAAAATTTATTTATTCCTTTTGTTGATGAATATTCCAGAATGATGACTATTATGTATCTTAGAGAAAAGTCAGAGGCATTTGAAAAATTCAAATGGTATCTAGCAAGAGTAGAAATGCTTAAGATTAGATAGAGGTGGTGAATTCAACAATTTTTGCATTGAAAGCAGAATCAAAAGACAAGTATCAAACCCTGGTACTCTTGAGTAGAATAGAATAGTTGAAAGAAGAAATAGATTCATCATGGATTGTGTAAGGACTCTAATGACTAAAAATAATGTTGTTATAAAATACTAGAAGGAAGCCATCAACACTGGCATTCATACTTTGAACCGAGTTCAGTTGAAGAAGGACTCACATAAAACTCCCTATGAATTATGGTATGGCTACAAACCCAATGTAAGTTACCTAAAAGTATTTGGAAATAAATGTTATATTTTGAAAGAGTCCATAAAAGGAAAGTATGATGTGAAAGGTGATGAAGGTATATTCTTAGGATATTCTTGCATAAGTAAGGCATACAAATGTTTGAATTTGTCTACCCATAAATCATAGAAAGTGCACATGTGAGAATTTATGAGTTTGTAAAAAAGATTGAAGATGAAAGCAAAAGGGAACCAAAAGATTACAAAAGATTTGTTTACTTTGAACTTGATACATTGCTAGGCACATCTAACAATAAGGAGACTTCACATTCCAAGTCCTCCATAGCTACCAAGTTTCAAGAAGTGCAAACTAAGTCACATGGACCCGAGTCACATTCTAAAGCTACTGAGCCAATGCCTACTAAGTTTGAATGACTCGAGCTTGAAGTTGAAATTCAAAATGAAGATAGTACAATTCATTCAAAAAGAAAAGAACTTTTATATTGGCCAAATATGTCAAAAGACATCATGCACCTGATCATATTATTGGAGATAAATCAAAAGGTACTATGACAAGAAGCAAATTGAAAGGTACATGTTTACTTGCTGATTTTGAACCTAGAAGTATTAAGGATGCTATAGAAAATGAAAGTTGGATTGAGGCAATGAATGAAAAAATAGAATAGATAAAAAAGAACAAAACTTGGACTCTTGTTCCTAGGCCTAAATATAAAAATGTGATTGGAACAAAATGGTTATTCAGAAATAAGCTGAATGAAGATGGATAAGTATCAAGAAACAAAGCCAAATTAGTATGTAAAGGATATTCTCAAGAAAAAGGAATTGATTATAGTGAGACTTTTGCTCTTGTTGCAAGATTAAAAGGTGTTAGGAGCCTACTTGCATATGCAACTCATAGAGGATTCAAAGTATATCAAATGGATGTTAAATTTGCATTTTTAAATGGAATTCTTGATGTAAAAGTCTACATTAAATATCCAAAAGGTTTTTTTGATCTTGAAAAAAGGGACATGTTCTATAAATTACAAAAAGAACTATATGGTCTCAAATAAGCTCTTAGAGCATGGTATGAAAGACTACACAACTACTTGATACAACTTGGTTTTCATAGGACAAATGATAATAGTATTATGTACATCAAGGAAGGACCAGATAAAAAAATTGTGTTGGCAAAGATATTTGTGGATGATACTCTATTTAGAGGAAATGATGATCTATGCAAAGCATTTTTAGAACAAATGAATAAAGATTTTGAGATGTCCATGTTTGGTGAAATAAAATTCTTTGTTGGATTGCAGATTTAGCAAAAGAAGAATGGTATCTATATCACCCAATCCAAGTATGTAAAAGAGATACTCAAGAAGTTTGGTATGAAATATTTTAAACCAATTGATTACCCTATGTGTAATGGGCTCAAGCTTATCAAAGATGATGATTCCAAAGAAGTAGATCAGACCTTATACAAATCAATGATTGGAAAATAATAGTATGTAGTTCACACAAGGCCTGATATTACCTTAGCAGTTGGGATAGTGGCAAGATTCTCAGCTAAACCTAGAGAAAATCATATGATGGCAATCAAAAGAATTTTGAGATATCTGAAAGGTATTAAGGACTATGACTTATGGTAAAAACTTGGAGGAAACCTACACCTAAAGGTATTCACTGGTGTTGATTAGGCAGGAAATATTGATGATAGAAAAAGCACAAGTGGTAGAGCTTTCTTCCTTGGTAAAAGGTTGGTATCTTGGACAAGCAAGAAGCAAAACTACACATCTCAATCTACAATAGAAGTAGAGTATGTAGTAGTAGCAATGAATTGTTCTAACATTGTTTGGTTAAAACAATTTTTGGAAGGAATAAAGGTTGAAATCAAAGAGCTAGTAGTCATTTTTTTGATAACACTAGTTCAATTAACATATCAATGAACTCAGTGATGCACTCTAAAACAAAGCACATTGCTATAAAATATCACTTTTTCAAAGAATTCGTGCAAGATAAAGAAATTCGATTGGAATATGTCCATTCAAAAGAACAAATTGCAGACATATTTAACAAGCTATTACCTAAGGATGCATTCCTGAATCTAAGAGATAAGTTAGGGGTCATTCCCCTATCTGAAGCTCACTAACTAAATTTTTAGTGATACAACAATAGGAACCAAGTTGAAGATCAATTAGTTGATGCAGCATAGTCAAGAGAATATTGCATATGAATCAGCACTCAAGGTTCATTGATACTAATTTGGTATGTGTTGTCTTTGGCATGTTTTGTCAAAGAGGAAGAAGATTACTGTCATATCTTTCTAAAATTTGTTTTTGTCACTTCAAGAGGGAGAAGTTATGTAATTCCTTCATAAAGGGAGATTACTGCATGAAGGAAGAATTTCTTGTGTAAAATCAAAGAGGGAGAAATATTTTGTCAAAAGAATCTTGTTCTCAAATTTCATTGTACTATAACATGTTGTCTTGCCATCAATTCCAAAGAGGGAGATTATTGGATACAATTGTCTAATTATGTGTTGTCCTTAATGTCACAAAAATGTCATATTAGTTGTCAATTAGTGCTTACCAAGCTCATTTGGTCAGCAAGATAGTTTTCCTTGTCTACCGAGCATTTCTAAAGTTTACTCTATGAAGACAGTGTCTACCAAGCTCACTTGAGCGTTGAAGGGAATAATGGAGAAAATAGTGTTAATTGAGTTCACATGGTTAACAAAGTAAACTTGGACAGAGTTAGTGCTAACTAAATTCACTCGGTTACCAAAGGATTTTTGCAAGTTTGTAGTGTGAACTAAGCCTCTGTTGGTTAACATAAGAAATCTTCTTAGAACTAGTGTTTACCAAGAAGGGTTAGCTAATGAAGGATTTTATTATTTTAGCATATAAAGCTTAACTATTTCAAGTATTGGTTCTAGCTAACTATGGTAATGATTATTGGTCACTCTAATTTGTAATGAGCTGACTTGATAGTTTCGATGATATAAATATAAGGTCAAGTTGTGATTTTCAAGTATGTGTGCAAGTGTATTGATTGAATTAATGATTGAATTGAAAAGAAAAGAGAGGGAGAGAACTTGAAGGATAAGAAAGTATCCTTGTGGAGTAGAAAAGTAATATTCGATTAGGAAGGATCAAAGTATAAGAAGAATAGAGATTTGGATTCAACAACTCAATTGCATCACAATCAAGTATTTTCATTGTTACTCTCTAACCGTTGTAGCAGTGATCTAAAATCTCTTAATAGAGTTGGTTTAATAGCCAGTTGTAAATCCTCTAGCAAGGTGGCAATTCCATTGAATTATTTTAAGACCTCTTGCAAGGCCACTCCTAACAGGGTGGTGAAATCCTCTAAGAAGGTCACACCTAAAAGTGTGTTTTGTAACCTTTAACAGGGTTGGCTCCTAATAGGGCTCAATTTAGAAGAGTGAAAAACAATAACTAGTTACATTGGTGGTTTTTTCCAAATTGGCTTTCCACATTAAATCTTGATGTCTCATGTGTTCATGTTATTTCTCTTATGCTTGCAAATTAATTAATGTTAATGTTTTAAGATCTACTAAAAGTAATTTACACTCTGCATATACTGAGTTACAACATTTTTTGTGTGTTTACCAAGTGACAACAGCAATTAGTTTTCTCAGTCTTAATTTTATTATTGACATCTAAGGGATCTAGGATTTATTTTAGTGGTAACTAATTCAACCACCCTCTTAGTTACTCCTATATTCTAATATTAGTATGATTGGCACAAATCTTAACATGGTTGGAATCTCCTAATAAGATTTCAAAGTCTCCTAATGGGGACTAATATGTATTGAATGTTGTTATAGACTCCTAATATGGTCCATCCTCTAACAAGGAATATTTATATTAGTACATCATCTTGTGGGTACCATCCCCACTAGTGTTTTCCCTCTAATCAAGGGTTTCCCTAGTTAACATATCTAGTGGTATTGTGTATAAGTATCTTTTTATGGTTGAGGTTTAATAAGGTTGATAATTGTGATAATAGTTTTATAACTAATTCAACACCCCCTCCCTCTCTCAGCTATATTGGTGGACTATATATTTTAACAATTGGTATCAAAGATTTAGGTCATTGAAGAGAATGCTTAACAACTTTGGGAGATTAATGGTGAATCATTTCAAAAAAGATACTCCTAAGTTTGATGAGGTTAACTATGACATCTCTGGAAAGAAACAATGAAGACATGTTTGCTATGTATTGGTCTAGGATATTAGCATTTCACAAAGGATTAAAAAAATAATTGTGGAAGAAAGAAAGCTTGAAGAATGTAGTGAAGTAGAAAGAGATTTATTCATGTGAACTATGAGAACTAGATAAGCCATACTAAAAGCTTTTCCTGAGAATGAATACACTTAGATAAAGTCACTAGAAACATCTAATAAGATTTGGAAATTTTTAGAACATACTTTTGAACATGTTACACATACAAAAAGGATAAGATTACATAATTGGTTATTCTTGTTTCAAGATGCTAAATGATGGAAGATGAATCTATAAGAAGTTATATTGGTAGGATATCTGAGATTATTATAGGAATAAATTCATATGGTAGATCAAAGGAAGAAGATGAGAAAATATGGAAGATCTTAAAAAAATTGACACTACTATTCAAGAAGGTAGCACAAATGATTGATCTCTTGATGCCCTATATTGAGAAGTCCATTAGGGAAAATTTTCTTGGCAGATTGGATGTAGCAGAAGCTAGCTTAAGATGATCTAGAGAATTGACAAGATTGGAGACAACTTTTAATGCCTTAAGTGTTTGTCCATACTTATCCTAAAGTGGAAGCACCCATAAATTTTTTCTAGTAGTAGTAGAACCACATCTGAGGAAGATAGAAATATTGAAGAATGTATAGCCCTACTTGTAAGAAGAGAACCAAATGGTAAGAAAATCTTTAAATGTTGGACTTGTAATGAATTTGGTCATTATGCATCTAAGTGTCCAAAAAGAGAGAGAAAATATAAAGGAAATTTTAAGCCTAGAATACCTTGAAATTGTTTGTATGCAAATGAAGATGAGGAATCTGGGGAAAGAGTTCAAATTGAAAGTGATGATTAGCTAGGATTTGTAGCCATTTAAAAGAAGATTCAATCTTGACATATAAATTAGAGAATAAAAATCTCTAGTTTCCCAAATTGAAAAGAAACCTTATTGGATAATAGATAGTGGATGTCCATATCATATGAGTCGTGATATGAAAATTTTTGTTAAATTTAGGAATCATAATGAAGGTATTTTTAGAGTTGGTAACAATGTGGCCTGTCACATCATAGGGATGAGATCTATTACTCTTGATGGAAAGAATACCACTGATGATGTTTACATTGTTGATGTTTTAAAGAATAAATTTTTGAGTGTTGGACCGTTGGTGGATAAAGGTTACCAATTGCAATTCATAGAAAAGACTTGTATTATCAAAGAAAAAGATGGAAAGATGATAGGAATAGGTACAAGATTTGGAGGTAATGTATTTCAATTGAATCCTACTAAGATAACATGTTTGGTTGCAAAAGTGGATAAGAGTTGGTTATGGCATAGGAGGTTTTGTCATATAAGCTAAAAAACATAGCGAAGGTTAGTAGCACATTTACAGTTAGAGATTTTCCTAAGATAATGAAGCCTACTAGTGTTGTTTGAAAAGAATGTATCATGGCTAAGTAGAAGAAGGTATCATTTCCTAGGAAAAGTTTCACTACTATAGAGAAGTTGGAGATTGTTCATATAGTTTCAAATGGCCCTACCAGGACAAGAGGATTCCATAAAGAATAATATTTTATGATTTTTGTTGATGATTTCACTAGAATTATGTGGGTAGCATTCCTTAAAGAAAAATATAAGCATTTGAGAAGATTGAGAAAATTAAGAATAGAGTTCAAAATGAATCTGGTGTTAAGATTAAATGTTTGAGATCATATAGAGGAGAGTTTACTTCTAGAGAGTTTAACATATTTTTTGAAGAGAATGGTATTAAGAGGTAGTTATCATCATCTAAGACCCCTGAGAAGAAAGCAATAGTAGAAAGGAGAAACATATCAGTATTAGAGGCAACAAGAGCAATGATGTTGGAGAATGATGTATCGAAGACATTTTGGAGAGAAGCAGTCAATATAGAAGTGTACATAATGAACATGTTGGAAATAACAATAGGGAGAGTAAACTTTGAGAGGATGAGAGGGGTGAATCAATACTTCAAAACTCTAACCATTAAAATATTCACCACACATTTATCTCAAAATTTGCATGTAAACTGAAATACTAAACTAAACATATTCATCCATAGCATGAAACAAATAAACACATATGACACAAGATATTTGGTTCCCCATAAACCCTTGAATAAGAAGGTTAAAATGGGGTGAGGATGACACCCACAAATCTTCACTACTGCAGTTAAGTGTATCCACAAAGGGTTATGATTGTTTGATCATAAACTATGATCTACCTTGTGAAAGGTTTTCCCTATTGAAGGCTTACAAAGATTGTTAAGTATTACCTTGTTAAAGGATTTCAAAACCCTGCTTAAAGTGTGACTTGTTAAAGGACTTTAACTTACAATAAAGTAAGAACTTTGTTAAAGGAAGTATAAAAGCCTACTAGGATTACTCGGTTAAGAGATTTTTACTAATTCACCTATTAGAATTTTTTAGCCTTGATCCTTTAGTTAGCACTGGGTTGCTACATATTAGATCTTATCATTCATGATGGATACTTTATCCTCTTGATCAGATGTATCACTTATGTCCTTACTTTGCTTTCTTATTTTCTCTCTAACTAATTCTGCAATTAATATTTTTTTCACAACTCCTTATAGTCACCATGAATGCTCTGTCTATGCATGAAAACTTCTCTCTTTGCACATAAACTCTTTAGGTTTTTCATCTTGAAAAATACTTAGGTGACTTAAGGTTGGGTAGGAATAAATGATTGTGATTCACCCATTTTTCCACTTAGAACATCCCCTTATTTCATTGGTTGCATGTATTGCATAGGGATTCCTAATATAGATTCATTCTTATCATTTAGAATAAAAATAAATCCTTAAGTTGTCCCAAAAATAGTTTACGTAAGAGTTTGTGCCATTGCAAACAACTATGTTCAAAACTATTTACTGAGAACTTGAATCCCTTGATGCTCAACATCCACCATATCTTCAATGTTGTAATATGGCCTCTAAATGACTTAGTCTCCAATATTCACTTGGCATCTAAATCACTCATAATCTATTAACTTTCTCATCACTAGAGTGACTCAACACTAACTGACTACTCAACACATACTAGTGCTCAACAGATACTGTATATTTTTCTTAGCATGCATTATCTAACAACTTATGCTCAATGTACACTACTTTCTTGGCATGTACTAGTACTATTAAGAAATGACTTAAGTGTATTGTCACTCGTATATGTCAAAACCATAATGAGATAAAAAATCTCCCCCTTTGCCATGAATGGCAAAAACAATTTCTCATGCATATATAACCTTAACTTATGAGCATAACTAAGATAATCTATAATATTTACTTGACTTGTATAAAAAATTTCAAAATGTCAAAATTTTGCAATAACTAATGACTTATCAGTCATACCTCCAAACTTCATAACTTCCCCTTGAGTTGATTTTTCTTTGATGTATCTAAATCTAATACTCATGTTGATTAAATTTGTTGAGCTTATGTCTTCCTCTATTTCTACATTTATTTTGCCTTTGTGTAATCTCTCTTTTTCTTCAATATCCCCCTTTTTTGACACTTATGTCATGGGTGGTACACGAATAGTGTGTTTATTCCAAAGAAATTGATGGACCTCCATTATAATCTCTAATGCTACATCCCAATTGTTGCACATTAGCTCTAGAGATTGAAATTGAACATCTAGCTCAGTAGCAAGGTCTACTAGGCCATCATGAGTAGAAAGATGAGAATCTTTCTTCATCAGTGAAGGCTAGTTCCTTGTGTAAAACCTCCATGTATGGGGTCAAAATGGCTTGAATAATTATCAAGTTAGCCTAAATGTTTACATTTTGTGCATGTAATATAGCTAGCTAGCCTTGAGTAGATAATAATCTTTGAAAATGAGTCTGGCTTTAACTAGGAGACAACTTAAGAATATTACCTATAGTCTTTAGATCTCCCTATAGCCGATCAATATCCCTCTATGCTTCTTGTGTGAATAAATTCACATTGTAAAGCTTTTTATATAGAGAAAATATATTCTCTAACACCTTCTTTACACTCTTCATCTTAGTTGCTAAGTCAACCTATCATAGTGCAATGGCACTAGAAATATTTTCATTGATCATTTAAAACTTGTTCTCAGACCATTCTAGAATTTTAGTATTTGTATCTAGGTCTACATCACTAATCTTATCAACTATATTCACTAGTTTCTCAATAATAGGTTTATCCTCATTAGGTGCTAGGAGGCTGAATGCATCAAGAAATATTTCTTTGATGTCATGTAGAACTTGTCTTTTCTTATGCTCCCTTTTGAGTTACTCTTGGTGCTTCTTTCTTGCTAGAACTTCTTGCAATATGTTCATTTCTTCTATAGTGATTGTTGTAAGATCAAACTTTGGAAGTTCATTCACCTCATCTAAGTTGACATCTCCATAAGATGTTCCTTCTCTAATTTTAGATATATCAAGACTAGGCCTTGATGATTGTAGTGTAGCATATACACTCAACCTATAAAGAGTTTGACTAGGAATAGGGGATGTGAAGATTGGTATCATAACCAATGTCTAAATTACTATTTTTTCCTTTGGTTTTGTAGTCAAAACTGACTCTTTAGTCCTATTAGGTTCCTTCTTTTCTATCAAAACTTCACCTTATGCCTGTGAGATAGGTGTAGGAATAAATTCCTGACCTATGTGGACTTTTGTCCCATCCTACTTAACTATCAAAAATTCTTATATTGAAGCATTTGGAACTAGTGTGTTGACCTCTCATGTCAGTATGTCCTTCACTTGATATAACACAATGGGAATTGAAACATGTGTGTTAGTGGTGACACCCTATAGTCCTTCTATACCTTTTGTCTCTATAGATGTATGGGATACACTAGATGTGCTACTTTTCTTTTCCCCTACTAATACTTTGTCAATATCAGTTGTGCTCACTAATGTAGGATTAATGCATAATTTTTTTGCTAAAGTAGAATCTTGTAATATTCTTTTCAAATCATCTTGTGTCAAAGGATTGATGTTCTACACTATATTATCAAAAAAATCCTTTATCTTTATTGTATCCTTTTGACTTTCTTGGTCCACATGTGGGGGACTTACACTTGGCATATATACCTTAAGTACATTCTAATATTGTTGTTTCTATTCTTCAGCTATAGCCTCTATATATGACTCCTTCTTTGTGCCTCCATCATGCTCATCTTTGACAAATTCATCTTTAGTAATCTCTACTACTTCTTGTTAATCTTTTTATTTACAAACATCCTCAGGTGCTTGTTAAATTGCCTTTTTTTTGTCAACACATAGATGACTTTCCATTTTTGGGTGCTCTATTTAACAACCTCCTAAATATTATTCTGCAAAATATTGAAATCTCTATATTTGGGAGAAAATCTCCACTTGTGTTTTTGTATGGCCTTAGCCATTGATGAGTTGTCCAAATCTTGAATTTCTCTACCTAGAGTATTCTCCCTTATATTTATTTTAGTTATTAAACTTTATTGCCACTTTTACTCAACTCTATCATATAGACTTTTTGGCAATGACTTGGGAATCTCAATAGGAGTCCTCTTAAATGGGGTGATCATCTTATATACATACTCATCCACCTTATTCATGTCCACCTTTCCATGTTTATCAAACTAAACATGTCTGAACACTGATAAATTTGCATTATTCTTAATATTTTCACACAAGTTGTCTAAATCAAAAGAGGGACTGTGGCTTACAACTTTGAATTGATTATTGTTATCTAATGTTGTCCTCTCCTCATCTAACTCAAAAAAAGCTACATACTTTCTCCTATGTTGTTTATATTGCTAACTTTTCTCTATAGTAGCAATAGTTCTTTTGTCTTTGGGTTTGTCAACTTCCAATGTCTTCTTTGTAGTTGCCCTTGTGCTAGCCCTAGTTTTAGGTAATTTTGGCTTCTGTTATGTGGGTTTCAAAACTTTCTTTGTTTTATTCACCACTAGCTCCTTAGCTTTCCTCTTCTTCTTTTGTGTAGGTTTAGGTCTTTATTGGCTTCCTCTTCATTAGCACCTTCATCATGTTCTACCTATTCTTGGTCTTCTCCTTGACCTTGTGTAAGTATAAGTGGGGCTTGGGCTGGTTGATCTTCTTCATTATCATCATTATCATCTTCTTCTTCTTCTTCCTCCACCTTCACCAAATCATTCTTTAAGCTTCTTCACAAGCTTTTTTTTCTTTCTAACCACAAAAGCTCTCTTTAAATCTATTGTGATTCTTGATTTTCCTTCCTCATAATTTCCAAATGAAGTTGCAATTTTGTCTATTTCTTTTGCTAATAGTGTTGGGATGGCTATTGATGGGCCAATGACCTAAGCCATCTAACCCTTGGAATAGTTTCTTGTACATATGTATAATCAATATCAACTAGAAAACAAACATCATTATAATATTTCTCCACTAGTGACATTGATATCCTCATTCTCTATTTCATAAAATTCTCAATGTCTTCAAAATAACTTGGCATTACTAACTCAAAGTTTTCTGCAAGTTTCTCTATGAACTCTTTAATTTGAACTATAATAGATCTATTGGTCCTCCAAGAAACTTTTCCAAATGAAGGAAATGTGTTTTGCACATAGAAAAATATGCAAACTAGTAGTAAACCAAATTTTCATTGTGCACTCTTTATCTTTCTTATGGCCCCCAAGTTTTTTAATAATTTCTGAAGTTGGAACTAGGCCAAGTCATAGGAGTGGTCCTTCTGCACTATCATGTAGCCTAAATCCATAGCCATACAAGACACATTTTTCAATCTGCTAGATTGAAAGAACTTGTGATAAATTATTCTCACTACAAATGCAATTAGGGGATTGGAAATTGTGTCTTTAGTGATTCCTCTTCTATTCCATATAGCCCCTATATTCTTCTCAATAACTTCCTTAGTATCACTTATAGATTTCTTCTAGGTTCTAACCAATACAATGCATTGTAATTCATGCATATAATTTTTTTAGAACTTACATACTTGGAACTAATGTAAAATATATCATTGAAATATCTTTTCCACGTACCTTTTGGTTACCTAGTTGGAGGTGATGTGATCACTTGATCCATTGGATGAAGCGACCTCATCTAAACTTGATGTGCTACAATCTTCCTTTTTCTTCCATGTCTTGTTCATCAACACTTTGACTTTATCAACATCAATCTTCTCTTTACCTTTTTTAAGTTCACTACTTAGTACTTTTGACCTTGTTGGATAGTTTCTATTGATGTGATCAGTCTTCAAATAGCTGAAGCATGTAGTTTGACTCAACCATCTACTAACTTCTAAAATGTGTTCTAATACAATTCTCATAAACATGTCCGTACTCTTGACAATAGTGACAATTGTACCTTGTATTTTAATCCCAATTATATAATTTTACATTGTGTTGTCCCTTTGTTATCTTTTTTGATGTCCACTTAGCATTAGATTTGCATTCATATGCTTTATGTCCATAATTCTAACAATTGTGGCAATATCCTTCAAATCTTTGTTTTCTTGAAGTTTTGGTCATGCATTCATGTGCTCAATGTCCTTTCTTGCTGTACTTATGATGGTAACCCATGAACTTTTGTTTAGGGTTCTAATTTGCATTGTTGCTCCTACAAACATTTGTTGTATGACCTATTTTTCCACAATTATGAAAAGTGGGTTTGTAGTTCTTACTTTTGTTGTTTCATTGTTCCCCACTTTTAGATGATTCTCCTTCCTCGGTACTGGTGTATCCCAATCCTGTAGTATCATTGTTAGATCTAGGAGATCATCAATTTCTCAAAGTACTTGAAGGCTTCATTGGGTTTATTGAAACTTTCAACAATTTCTTTTTCCTTTCTTAGATCATTCCTCGGTTGTTCATTCTATAATTTTAGGGTTGTGATCTCAATTTCCTTACCATTCAATTCATTATTGATAATCATTAGTTGATTCATTGTATCCAGTTGCATGTTAGTAATCCTTTGCACCTCTGATGTCTTTTCTTCTAGTCTATTGGTCAATGTCCTTTTATCATCTTCAACCACGACTTTTTCTTCCTCATCTTTCTTTTTCTATTTGGTCACCTCACATAGAAATACTGATTGAACATCTTGTTCTATCTTAAGATTTTTGACCTCTTCAGTAAGGGCACCATTCTTTCCTATCAAAACTACAACTGCTACGTCAAACTCGCTTGATTTTCCATCTGAAAACAATTTAGTAGTGTCTTCCTATTGGTAATGTGTGTTATTATCCTCAATAGATATCTCTTTACTTCTCTTTAATGAGAAATTCAACTCATCTCTTACTTTATTGAGTTGGTGTAGGGAAAGCTGGATTTCAATCTTCTGGTTCTTAATGACTTTTCCCAACTTGTAGACTTCCATCTTCAAGATCTTTCCTCAAAGCTACAAAGCTTTCCTTTCCACAAAACTTATCTCTGATACCAATTGTTGGAAATAGAAATAGGGAAAGAAAAATCTAAGAGGGTCAAGGGTGGTAAATCAGTACTTCAAAACTCTAACTATCAAAAGATTCACCACACATCTATCTCATAATCTGTGTGTAAAGTGAAATACCAAATTTAACATATTCATCCATAGTATCAAACAAATAAACACATATGACACAAGATATTTGGTTACCCAGAAGCCCTATAATGAGAAGGTAAAACTAGTTTGGGGATGACACCCATAAATCTTCACTAATATAGTTGTAAAGTGTATCCAATGAAGGTTAATATAATTTTATCATAAACTCTAATCTACCACATGAAAGGTCTACCTTGTTAAAGGCTTAAAAATCCTATTAAGTCTTACTCTATTAAAGGATTTCAACACCCTACTAAAAGTGTGCCTAGTTAAAGGACTTCAATTTACAATAAAGCAAGAACCATGTTAAAGTATTTACAAGAGTTTGCTAAGACTACTCTATTAAGATATTTTTACTAATTCACATGTTAGAATGTTTTAGCCTTGAATCTTCAATTAGCACTTGTCTACTAGATATCAAATCTTATCTTTCCTGATGAATACTTGGTCCTCCTGATAAGATGTGTCACTTTTGTCCTTACTCTTATTTCCTTTGTTCTCTCTAATGGATTTTGCAATCCATATCTTTCTCACAATCCTTAGTCACCATGAATGCTCTGTCTATGCTTTCAATATTCTCTCTTCACACATAAACTCTTTAGGGTTTTCCCTCTTAAAAAAGACTTAGGAGACCTAAGGTTAGTTAGGAATCATGATTGTGATTCACCCATTTTTCTTAGTACAACATTGCTTTATCTGATTGGTTGCATGTACTACATAGTAATTCTCAATATAGAATCATTATTATCATCTAGAATCACAAAAAAATCTTTAAGTCAGCCCAAAAATGGTTTACATAGGATTTTGTGTCATTAAAAGCAACTATGTCCAAAACTATTTACTCAACACTTGAAGCCTCTAATGTTCTGCATCCACTATATCATTAATGTTGTAATATAGCCTCTGCATGACATGGCATCCACTATTCATTTGGCATCTAAATCACTCAGCATGTATTAACTTTCTCATCACTAGAGTGACTTGTCACTAATTGACTGCTAGGAACATACTGGTGTTTGACACATACTATATATTTTTCTTAGCATAAGGTACTTTCTTATCATGCACTAAGTACTCTTAATAAATGACTTAAGTATATTTTCACTCATATCTGAAAACTACAATGAGATCAAAAGAATAGAGTATAGATCAAAAAAGGTATGAATAAGACTCCTTATGAATTATGGTTTGGTCATACAACTTTAGCAAAATCTTTCATAATTTTTTTAAGCAAGTTTATATAATAGAGATGATGATTTTGGTAAGTTTGATCCAAAAGTAATGAAGGTATGTTTCTTGGCTATTCATTGAAAAGAAAAGCTTATAGATGTTTTAATCGTAGAACCAAGACAATAGTTGAGTGTGAAAATGTAAAAGTTGATGAGAATTTTGGAATTAAAGAAAAGATGATGGATTACAATTTTGACAAGTAAGAATAAAATCGTAGAATGGTTAGAGAGAATGTAAAAATTTTCTTTGAGACTAACAACGATTTTTGGAATGATGTATAATTTTTTTAGTAAACAGGAGAACAAAGATCTAAACCAAGAGAAGAAATAAGAGTTAAGATAGAAAATTCCACCTCTAACAAGAACCTAACAAAGAATCACCCTCCAGAGAAGATAATTAGAAGAAAATCAAAGGAGTGATGAAAAGAAACAAAGTAAATGAGAAATTATGTATGATTTATCAATTTGAACTTAAGAGTGTAGATGAGGAATGTGGATGATCACTAGATTCAAGAAATGAAGAAAGAACTAGATCATATTGTGAAGTATGACACATGGGAATTAGTTCATAGAGATAAAGGAAAGAATGTCATATGAACTAAATAGGTATTCAGAAACAAGATAAATGAAAAAGGTGAAGTTGTAAGAAACAAAGCTAGACTAGTATGCAAAGGTTATCCACAACAAGAAGGAATAGATTATGAGGAAATATATGCCTCTATAGCCAAATGGAAGTAGTGAGAATTTTTTTGGCTTATGCATCAAATAAGAAGTTCAAAGTGTATTAGATGGATGTTAAATCAACCATTTTTGAATAGATAACTTGAAGAAGAGGTTTATATTGAGTATCCTCAAGGATTTCCTTTGACAAAAGAAAAGGATATGGTATGCAGATTGAATAAATCTCTATATTGTCTAAAAAAACCACTAAGAACTTGGTATGAAAGATTGGAAAAGTATTTCACAAAGCTTGGATTTGCTAAAGGTGTGATAGCTATCTTGTACTTGAAAGAATTATTTTCTAATAATATTGATCACTACTGATGACATAATTTTTGGAGGAAATTGTTGGTGTTTGAAAACATTACCAATTTCCAATTACCCCAATGAGAATATGACACATCAAGGGGCAGCTAACTCCCATCTTTAACATATCATTTAAGACACTAGGCCAACTATAAGGCTTGGCCCTTCTTCACTTTAGGCTCTGCAAAACCTAGGTGGGTAAACCTCTTAAGATCTAATTGTGTGACCAGTGCAATGAGCATAATTAGGATCTAGAATAATAGATGAAACCCCTAAATCTTCTATACTTAAGCGAGAAATCACAAGAATGAAATAGTTAATAGCATGACTCGTGAAATTGGCAAGCTAAATGTGGGTTAAACTTTGAATAGCTTTCAACATAAAAGGGAAAATTTATTTAATATGTTGATAACAATAGGACCCAAGTATGAACAATAAAACCTAATGATCCTATCTTTGATCAGTGCCTTATCTTATTGGGCAATTACATGAATTATAACCACACATCTTCTAGAAATCTTTGACATAATTCTTACATCGAGATCCCTGATCTATCTTTCACCTTGTGAATAGACATCTACATCAATATGAATCTCATACTTAGGCAATCCCATGACAAAATCTGCAAACCCTATGATAAACACCAAGCAGTTACATGGCTCTTTATTCCACCAACAAGACATTTCAATCACATACATCCTTAAATAGAATGCGACCTAATTCATGCTCTTTGTTCATACACTAGAAAAGATTACATATCCATGACAAGGAGACAAGATTTAGACTAAATTTGAAACCCTTTGCTATGTTTTATTCATTCTCTTTGAAAATGAATACACGAAAGATGTATAGAAAATAACTCACAAATCACCTAATCAAACAAGAACTATCTGCATAGAACATAAATTTTGTTCAATACAATAGAGAATGTTGGGTGTGTGGCTTTCACAGCATAAGCAGAGCTCCTAGAACTAGAAATTGAAAACCAACCAACAACCTTTTTTAGAGAAGAAAAAAGAAAATGTATGAAGAGGGCAATTCCCAGATTGAATTTGTAATTGACATGTGTCCCTTCAAAATTATCCCTCAAGAAGCTGGAAATAATCTCTCTTCCTTCTCTCCTTAACTGCCAAAATCAAATCCCTGATCAATTTGCTTTCAGAGGCATCAAATATCTCAAAAACTTCACAATGAAAGAACATAACTGATTCTGATGTTAAAATGCACTTCAAGGTAAAAAGTGAAAATTAGTTAAAATGGCCTCAAGAATACAAGATAACTGATTAGAATCAATTTTCTTCACTTGTACATTTCATTAAGCCTTTATATTTTCCTCACAACCAATTCTAATGAACAGTGACAAATTTTGGTCATTCTGCTAAGAATGCCCTAGGAATCACAAATTGGCTTACACATTGAACCGGTGAGCACCTATGCAAAAATCAACCTCATATTTGGAAAGTTTGTCTCTTCCCAATTTTGGTGGTATATTGGAGTGCCCATTTTCGATAGAAATTACCCTAGTTATGGCCATTTAAAATTCAGACCTCCATTCATAGGTTTGCACATTAAAAGAAAAAATGAAAATTTACAATATTCTATAGTTTAAACTATAGAAATTTAAGTTTTGAAATCAAAATTTTCATTTTGAGAATGAACATGCACCATAGGATATTTAAAATAAAATAAAATTGAGAAATCCTTTTCCTCCTCAACCACTTGGAAAGTGCCACTTGTCATCTTTCGATTAGCTCTGGTCTACACAATAGTGCCACATGTCATACTGAGATTGGCCAGTGATCTCATCCTTTGCTGCCATGTGTCATCGCCACCTCAACACTCACTATGTCACTATGCTTAACTGGTGAGCAACCTCGACTGGCGACAAAGAAAATATCGTACGATCTACCATGTGTTGCCATCTCATCAATCAAATTCCACATTAGCATTTTTTCATCCTACTAGCTATCACTTGGCGCTAACTGATTCATCAACTGCGTTGGAAGTGGGACCCACATTGCATTTTACCTTGGATTTCACCTTGGCTAGATTTTGGAGCTTTTCTGGTGATTCGCTATGTCGCTAGCTGGAAAACCTTAGTTTTTTGGCTAGTGAGGTAGCGAGCTGTTGGATTTTCTAAATTTTTTGATGAGTTTGAAATATGATGACATCATCCTCTTTGATATGCGTGTTCATTCAAAAAATTTCCTTTGACTGCATTCATCTGGCTAACCATGGACCCCACCTTGCACCAACTAGCTTCCAAAAGCCTCTATCCTAAGAAACTATGCATTGTGTAAAGAATAGTATTTAAAGATTAAAAAATTCCATTCCCCAACCAATGTGTGATAATGGTTTTAACCATCTTCCTCATTTGCTCTACTCGCATGGTCAGCTTCCTTCATTCAAAATGGCATATTTTTCCTTTGACGTGTGTGGGGCTTCCTTCTAACACCTAGTTGATGTTGTGCTAAGCATGAGGAGCTCGCTTTGCCTTTTTCATGGCTTTTCTAAAAATTTTAAATGCAAATAGCAAATAGCAAATGGAAAATGCATAAACTTGGGTGTTATTTCATTTGACCAACAACTTAAACTTTAATATTTTCCCTCCTTCATGTAAAATTTTGCCCCTATCTGGCAAGAGATTTCCTTTTGTTTTGGTAATTGGTGTCTTTGACCTCCTTTATAATGCGTGGGGACTTTGTTTTTTGTTCTTTCCACACGTGGGTTGCTCCTCCATTGACCTACATTTTTAATTTGACCTACCTCACATGGAGCTTTCTTCCTTAGTAGCTTGGAGGCTCCTTTTCTCATGTTCTGCACATTCTGTTTCTTTTATTCCATGCATGGATGGCCCCTGTTATAGCTGTGGCTTTTGTTTGTATTTTTTGATACCTTTTGCACATGTGGGGCCTCCTTTTGAACTCAAAGGTGGCTCCCTCTTCTAGCATTCTCAAACTCTGATGGAATTTTTCTTTTTAGTGGATGACTTTCTATTCAAAATCACCATGTGAAATAAAAAAGAGAATGATTTTTCATTATATATCCTCCTTTTTGCTTTGCATTAACTATTCTTACCATGGGTAGCTTCCAAGGTGGATCCCTGCCCATTGTGTGAAGCCTTCTTGGCATCTCCTATTCTATGGAGTTGAATATGAGATGAGATGAAAATGCTCTTCATCAGCCTTGAGTGGCAATAGTGCAGGATATGATTCAAACACCATTCGTCTGAGGTTAATAAAGAAACCCTTATCCAATAAGGAATTTAATTGACATATTGGATTTAAATTGAATAGTAGTGACTCATTAGTTGATCACTGATTTTCCCTCCTTCCTATTTTTGTTATAAATTGCACAAATGGGACTTTCATATAATTGTTGAATATGATTTGGAGAAGAGATTTGGCTATTTTGTTGAAGTTTGCATAATAATTTTCATCTCAGATTTAGTTCATTGTTTTGATATGCATTATAAATTTTGAGATAACTCTCTTAATCGTCTTCATATTCATTAGAGCTATTATGAACATTGGTAATGAAAAGGGACCCATTTTCCCACACACAAATATTTTGCCCTTTTTAATTGGTGGATTCCTTTGTTCATGCTTGATCTTCTTTTCTTTCACATAATGAACTTGCTTAACTCCATTTTGATGTCAGCAAGATTTGAATTTTGTTCAGAGATTTTAAACCTCTTCATGACATTTCTTATTAACACTATATTATATTCCTTTGAATATGGGGATATGTTAACCTTTTCATTCTCTTTAGTGCCATGCCTTAGAACCTCATTGTGCCTGATAGATCTGATGAAATTAGTTGGGCCCCCAAGTGGGTCCGACTAAAATTTTTTTGCTTTCAAACAACTGATATTCAAAATTGATCCATTAACCATCTAGCACTAATTTGATCTAAAATCAATTATTCGAAACCAATTTTTAAACTCATTTTACATATTTCTGCAAACTGTAACTTTCAGCCAATGGGGCCTATTGACTAGCTTTAAAAATTGACCCGAACATTTGATTGAGCTCTAAAATTAGTCACACTGACTCTCTATTCTGCACACTTGCACCCCGTTGAATCTTGTCTTATGAAAAATTCTTAGTCAAAAGATATTCATAGTCAAAGTTGACCTTTTGGAACTGCCTACAAGAAACATGTCAGAAAACACTAAATTGTGTCTACAATTGGCTTTGAAAATTGGTCAAACTGACACGTGGGAGGACACAAACTGGGACATTCCTTCACTATAATGAGGAGAGTATAAATCTGGGATTTGGGCTTATGATGAATAATTGGATGCAAATGGAAAGCAATTAAATTAGACTATTTTGAATTTACAAACTAGAAACATTGATAGAAAAACATTTTTTGCAAATGGAATTGACTTGGAAAACTGTGCAAGTGAATTCATCAAGATCTAAAAATTGGTGCACTTGAAGTATTTTCAGAGTACAACACAGTGGTATTATCCATTTGATCTCACTTATCATAGATTAGGAGTTATGATGTCACGAATAGGGGTACTAATCAATTTGCACTTGCTAACACTAGTAAAAAGATAGAAATTGCATTTGGAATCACATTTGAAATATGATCAAACAGATTCGTTATAAGCTCAAATTTGAAACATAGGAAGTCTCTAAACCCTAAAATGAAATGCAAAAGGAATTTTCATATTTTGTTCAACTAAGTCAAAATGATACCTCATCAAACAAGACCTTCTAGAATTCTAAACATTTCATATCAGCATGACATTGATAACTAACCAGCTTTGAGGGATTTGAAACATAGGCAAACAGACTCAAAACAACTTGAAATCTGAAACATAGGTTCTTTGGTATGGTCACTAGACACTCTCAAAGCAAAAATTCTTGAAACAATTTTGGGTGCAAGATATTTAGTTGTAAACACAGGCTCCTATCACTATTTGACACAGGTGAAAATGCAGATTTGAAATGTGCTCAAAATGGGAGTTCACAAACTAGCTTGGAATGGAAATTTATCATCATGGAATGCATAGATGTACTAAATGGAAGGTGTTAGAAACATTAAACACCTTATGGGGTTCAAAGGTATAGTCGGGTACATGTGCACTTAAAAGCATTTATAGGGCTTGATTTTCTCAATGGTGCTCAAAATTGGGCCTTTAATTTTGAGTGCCAACGATGGCTTTGTTTGGGGATGCATGTTCCTTGTGGGCATGGTAAGTATTTAGATCTCTTGAGGAAGTAGACCATTCCCAAAAACTTCTCTCAAACAGCTTATTGAAAGGAAAAACAACTACTAAGATTATGTACAAATGATGGCCCCGGGCCACTGAACTTTTTCACAACCTTCACCTCTGTTAAAAATTTGATTCTCATTCTTTTCATTATGAGGTAAACTAGAAACATTATTCATATCAATCTTTCCAATCAGATCAACATTCTGAAACAACTCATTCAGAAAAACTAAATCTAAATCCTCACTCTCATAATGCATACAAAAACTAGCTTCATTCTTAATCACTTGCTCATTATGAAAGTTTTGATCAACATGCTTAAAAATATCAGACTCAAACTAAAAAATCTCTTCATCAAATGGACCATGCATGCTATCAATCTTGAATATGAAGGCTTCATACTCAACTTGGGGAGAGAGATCACACATACTTTCAAATTTTATATCCTTGTGCATAGCTAGATTGTACTCAAATGAACACTCTAACTTGTACTCACACATGTCATCAATATCATAATTTGAAACTAATTCGAGACCTTCAAATGGTTCTTCACAATCAGCAAATAGATTAGTCTTGGCATTAGAGTGTCCTTCATAAAATTCATTACAAGGTGTAGGCAATTTTCTACAACCATCTCATCAAACACCTTTTCCTCATAATCACAATTGAAATGCTAATTAGTACATTCACTATCACATCTAGGAGAAGAATAAACAAGTTTCTCATAGCAGTATGAAACTTCATTATCATTTATACCCATCTCAACTAAATCTAAAAGCTCAAAGTTCTCCTCAAATAATGGGTTGATAACTCCATGTAATGATCCTTGTTGAACATCTTGACAAAACATAAGCTGATCATTATCAAGATCTTCATTGTACAAAGCATTAGTCTACACTTTAAAACCACTTCTTACACCACTGTCAAGAGCACTTTCATCATGTGAAGAAGGAGAATCAGAATCATCATTCGAAGACACATCATTAACTTCATTAACAAAGCATGTAGAATATAAATCAAAGTTTCTTTCATTTCCTCCATTAAGATGATTCAAATGTCTTGTAAACAAATCAATATGTATTTTACCAATAGGTGTTGATGCATTGATCTTAGGATCACTTGTGTACTACTGATTATTACTGAATGCACCCTTATGACATTTATCCACACAACTAGTTATTCCATCCTTATAAACAATCCTTTTATCTTCATATTGTGTAGATAAATTTTCTTCACAAGCTTCAACCTCAACCTAACCTACATAACACTAAACTGGAAAATCACTTTTAGATTCAAGAGAAGAACTCATACCTTTACTTTCATAAGAGTGACAACTTTCATCATTGCTTTCTTCTCCTAATTTGCATCTAATTCATGTGAAGAAAAATATGTACCACTACTATCTTCTTCTTGATTCAAGAAACAACTCTCATTATTATCTTCACATGAGGCATCTTCAAAATATGTTGAATCAACAAGTTCATTTTCATTACTTGAAACATAACTTTTGACTTCATAGTCCTCATATTGAGATTACTATCTTTCAAATTCAAATTCAATAATATTCTCAATGTGATGTAATCTATGAATAAGATAATTCATTTCTTGCATATCTGGCTGATCAAGTGAACCCATCTTATCATCTATTGCTGAAACATTATAAACATATGCACTTTGTTCTTTTGACTATGACTGGGATGAATGTGATTCACATTCTTCCTCTTGTGTTATCTATTCATGACATGTTAGATCAGTAACACCAAACTCATGATTAGAGTGATAACTTTTAGCTTCCTCACTTGCACAAAACTGACATCTAAGTGTAGCAACTTCATTAGCAACATCATTATGTACATGATCATCATGAGAAGAACTTACTGTTGTAACCACACTTTGATACATAAAATCAACACAATGATCAACCCTATCAAAGTTTGAGATATTTCTTATGGCTACAACATCAAAAACATGTGTGTCTTCCTTTGCAACTAGACTAACCTTCCTTCTACACACATTCTGATGTGAATTTTTAATCTAATTATACATTACAACAAGGGTGTTGATATTTTGATTTGGGATTAAAGTATCAACACTATGTTCATCCTTTCTTTCATAACCATTATACTAGAAATCATACATAGAAAAATGACCTCTAGTCAATCTGTACTTCAAATTATTTTCAATATCCCTAGTGCTCACAAAAGCCTGATATAATGTCTATGATTCTTTATCCCTTAGTAGATAATTTATTTTCTTGTCAAATGCATCAAAGTAAATAGCTAAAAATATTTGATCATCAAGTCTATAACTCTCAAAGATTTCATTTAAAATTCTTGCAAATCTAATGTTAAATTGATATGCTTACCATTCTCCAAATTGCTCCATGAAGGCAGAATGCAACTCACCCCAAGATGAAATGAAACATGCTGGTAGAAAAGAAAACTAGTCTCTAGCATCACCTTCTAAGGTTTGAAAAAATAGTTTCATGTGAATGTTCTCATGAGCAATCTCATAGTCACATATCAAACCACTAAACAACTCAACATGATGGCTAGCTGAAACAAGATGGTTCCCACTAAACTTAGTCAAACATTTTCTAATATCATTAGGAATTGCATTCAAGAAACCATGAATACCATTAAAATTTAATGGCATATATCTCTTGGTAGAAATAGATCTAGAAACTTTTTTGACTGATAGCATACTAGATGAAATGAAACTTGACATTCTTCAAATTTATGAAACTCATTCACCCATAATTCTGATTTGTAATTTGCAGCAGATATATACCCTTCTACCAAATAAACATTTCAAATACACTTCACAAAATTTATAAAACAAGCTGAAACTGATCTAATGAAGTGTATAAAATCTTTTAAACTATTCTCCTCCTCCTAGTGTTGGAAAACCGCTTGATGGAGAACACATACATATACTACTTTCTTTCATGACAAGAATAACATCATGAAAATAAAATACCTCAAGTGTTGATTCTTGAAACCACTAATTTTTTCGTTTGGCACTGGTGCTGATCTCAAGTCCTCACACTACTAATTGAATCCTTATCGAGCCACCATCTCCTTAAAGAGAACTAGATGAAATCACTACTGTGATTCATTTTAACTTTCAAATTTCTTATGATAGCATATCACATACAACACTTCAAATCTTTTCAGTCAAGAATTCATGTATTACCTCTTCTTGCTTACAACTTAACATGACTTTCAGATCTGCAAAATTGAATTGAAAGGTCCTGAAAACATTTAGATGTAACCAATCTACACTGGTATAAAGATCCAATGAGAGTCACCACTCACAATTGTGAGAAATATTTAAGAGATGATTCGTAGCATGACAAATCTGAATTGAACTTTCAACTTATGTGAATTGTAAATCTTTAAACACTTAGAAAAGAGGAAACACCTTTACACAATTCTAACTCTAAATTTATAGCAGTACTATGAAAACAACATATGGCTGAATTGATTGAAAATGAAACTTAGTAGCAATACAATCTACATTCAACCTTAAAATATATCGCTATCCTAAACAAAGCATCACTGGGGTGCATGATATTTAGTAAGAAAACTAGAGAAAACATCAATTAACTTACTACTGCAATTTTTTCACACACTTTTGCTGCTGTATTGAATCTCCTTTTATATTCTCAATGTTTGTCTATCATTTATATTCAATACATCCCCAATAGAGTCACCATTTTGTTGGTGTTTGAAAATGTTACCAGTTTCCAATTACCCCGATGAGAATATGACACATCTAGGGGTAGCTAACTCCCATCTTTAACATATCATTTTAGACACTGGGCTAACTATAAGGCTTGACCCTTCTTCACCTTAGGCTCTGCAAAACCTAGGTAGGTAAATCTCTTAAGATCTGATTATGTGACTAGTGTAATGAGCATAATCAAGATCTATAATAATAGATGAAACCCCTAAATCTTCTATACTTAATCAAGAAACCACAAGCATGGAACAGCTAATAACATGACTCATGAAATAGGAAAGCTAAGTGTAGGTTAAACTTTGAATAGCTTTCAACATAAAAGGGAAAATTGATTTAATATGTTGATAACAACAAGACCCAGGTATGAACAACAAAACCTAATAATCCTATCTTTGATCAGTGCCTTATCTTACTGGGAAATTACATGAATTATAACCACACATCTTCTGGAAATCTTTGACATAATTCTTACATCAAGATCCCTGATCTATCTTTCACCTTGTGAATAGACATCTACATCAATACGAATCTCATACTTAGAAAATTGTATCACAAAATCTGTAAAACCTATGATAGGCACCAAGTAGTTACATGGCTCTCTATTCCACCAAAAAGGCATTTCAATCACATACATCCTTAAACAAAATGCAACCTAATTCATGCTCTTTGTTCATAAACTAGAAAAGATTACATATCCATGACTAGGGGACTAGATTCAGATTGAATTTGAAACCCTTTGCTATGTTTTATTCATTCTCTTTGAAAATGAATACATGAAAGATGTACAGAAAATAACTCATAAATCACATAATCAAACAAGAAATATCTGCATAAAACATAAATTGTTATTCAATACAAGAGAGAATGCTGGGTGTGTGGCTTTCACAGCCTAAGCAGACCTCCTAGAACTAGAAATTGAAAACCAACCAACAACCTTTTTTACAGAAGAAAAAAGAATATGTATGAAGAGGGCAATTCTTGGATTGAATTTGCAATTGACATGTGTCCATTCAAAATTTTCCCTCAAGAAGCTAGAAAGAATCTCTCTACCTTCTCTCCTCAACTGCCAGAATCAAATCCTTGATCAATTTTCTTTCATAGGCATCAAATATCTTAGAAACTTCATGATGAAAGAACATAACTGATTTTGATGTTAAAATGCACTTCAAGGTAAAAAGTGAAAATCAGTTAAAATGGCCTCAAGAATACAAGAAAATTGATTAAAATCAATTTTCTTCACTTTTACATTTCACCAAGCCTTTATATCTACCACATGATCAATTTTGATGACCAGTGACAAATTTTGGTCATTCTGCTAAGAATGCCCTAGGAATCACAAATTAGCTTATAGACTGAACCAATAAGCACCTGTGCAAAAATCAACCTCATATTTAAAAATTTCATCTCTTCTTGGTTCTGGTGATATTTTGGAGTGCCCATTTTTGATGAAAATTGCCCCAATTATGGCCATTTGAAATTTAGACCTCCATTCACAGGTTTGCACATTAAAATAAAAACTAAAAGATTTACAATATTCTATATTTTAAACTATAGAAATTTAACTTGTGAATCAAATTTTTCATTTTGAGAATGAATGTACACTACAGGATATTTTTTTTTAAAAAATTGAGAACTCCTTTTCCTCCTCAACCACTTGGAAAGCACCACTTGTCATCTTTCGATTAGCTCTAGTTTGCACTACAATGCCACATGTCACACTAAGATTGGTCAGTGACCTCATCCTTTGCTGCCATGTTTCATCACCACCTCAACACTTGCTATGTCACTATGCTTAACCGGTGAGCAACTTTGGTTGGCGACATAGTGAATACCACATGATATGCCACATGTCACCATCTCATCAATCAAATTCTACATTAGCATCTTTTCATCCTGCTGGCTACCACTTGGCACTACCTGATTTGTCAATTGCATTAGAAGTGGGACCCACATTGCATTTTACCTTGGCCAAATTTTGGAGGTTTTTCGGTGATTCACTATGTCACTAGCTGGAAAAACTTGGATTTTTCGGCCAGAGAGGTAGTGAGCTGCCATATTTTCTAACTTTTTTGGTGAGTTTGAAATATAATGACATCATACTCTTTGATATGCATGTTTGTTCAAAATTTTGCCTTTGACTACATTCATCTAGCCCACCATGGGCCCCACCTTACACCAAGCAACTTTCAAAAGCCTCTGTCCTAAGACACTATGCATTATGTAAAGAATAGTATTTAAAGATTAAAAAGTTCAATTCCCCAGCCAATGTGGGATAATGGTTTTAACCATCTTCCTCATTTGCTCTGCTTGCATGGTTGGCTTCCTTCATTCAAAATGGTAGATTTTTCCTTTGACATGCATGGAGCTTCCTTCTAATGCTTGGTTGACGTTGTGCTAAGTGAGAGGAGCTCCCTTTTCCTTTTTCATGGCTTTTTTGAAAAGTTTAAATGCAAATAGCAAATAGCAAAGAGAAAATGCATAAACTTGTGTCTTTTTTGACTTGACTAGTGACTTAAACTAAAATATTTTCCCTCCATGTGAAATTCTGCCCTTGCCTAGCATGAGAGTTCCTTTTGTTTTGGTAATCATTGTCATTGATCTCCTTTATAATGCATGGGGACTTTGTTTTTTGTTCTTCCCACATGTGGGCTGCTCCTCCATTGACCTACATTTTCAATTTGACCTTCCTCACGTGGAGCTTTCTTCCTTAGCAGCTTGGAGACTCCTTTTCTCATGTTCCTATACATTCTACTTCTTTTATTCCACGCATGGATGGCCCTTGTTATAGCTATAGCTTTTGTTTGTATTTGCTAATACCTTTTGCACACATGGGATCTCCTTTTGAACTCAAAGGCGGTTCCTTCTTCTAGCATTCTCAAACTCTGATGGTGTTTTATTTTTTAGTGGATGAATTTCTATTCAAACTCACCATGTGGAACAAAAAGGAGACTAATTTGTCATTATATCTCCTCCTTTCTGCTTTGCGTTGACTGTTCTTAGCATGGGCAGCTTTCAAGCTAGATCCCTACCCATCATGTGAAGCCTTCTTGGTGTCTCCTACTCTATGGAGTTGAATATGAGATGAAATGAAAACACTCTTCATCAACCATGAGTGCTAATAGTGGAGGATATGATTCAAACACCATTCACCTAAAGCTAATAAAGAAACCCTTATCCAATAAGGAAACCCTTATCCACACGTGTCCAATAAGGAATTTAATTGACATATTGGATTTAAATAGAATAGGATTGACTCATTAGTTGATCACTAATTTTTCCTTCTTACTATTTTTGTTATAAATTGCACAAAGGGAACTTTCATATAAATTGTTGAATATGATTTTGAGAAGAGATTTGGCCATTTTTTTGAAGTTTGTAGAATAATTTTCATCTCAGATTTAGTTCATTTTTTTTCATATGCATTATAAATTTTGAGATAACTCTCCTAACAGTCTTCATATTCATTAGAGCTAATATGAACATTGGTAATGAAAAGGGACCCATTTTCCCACACACAAATATTTTGCCCTTTTTAATTGGTGGATTCCTTTGTTCATGCTTGATCTTTATTTCTTTCACATAATGAACTTGCTTAACTCCATTTTTATGTAGGCTAGATTTGAAGTTTGTTCAGAGATTGTAAACCTCTTCATGACATTTCTTATGAACATGGTATTATCTTCCTCCGAATATGGGGATATGTTAACCTTTTCATTCTCTTCAGTGCCATGCCTTAGAACCTCATCATGCCTGATAGATTTGACAAAATTAGTCAGCCCCCAAGTGGGTCCGACTAAAAAAAATTTGCTTTCAAACAAATGATATTCAAAACTGATCCATTAACCATCTAGCACTAATTTGATCTAAAATCAATCAACAAAAACTATTTTTAAAACTCATTTTATGTCTTTCTACAAACTGCAACTTTCAGATAACAGGGCCTATCAGTTGCCTTTAAAATTGACTCGAACATCTGATCGAGCTCTGAAATTAGACACACTGACTCTCTATTATGCACACTTGCACCCTATCAAATCTTGTCTTATGATGAATTCTTAGTCAAAAGGTATTCACTGTCAAAGCTAACCTTTTAGAACTGCCTGCAAGAAACATGTCAGAAAACACTAAATTGGTTCTAGAATTGGCTTTGAAAATTGGTCAAACTGACGCATGGGAGGAAGAAAACTGGGACATTGCTTCACTATTACAAGGAGAGTATAAATCTAGGATTTGGGCTTATGACAAATAATTGGATGTGAATGGAAAGCAATCAAATTAGACAACTTGGAATTTGCAAACTGGAAACACTGACAAATTTTTTTTTTTGCAAATGGTATTGACCTGGAAAAGTGTACAAGTGGATTCATCAAGATCTAAAAATTGGTACACTTGAAGTATTTTTAGAGTACAACATAGTTGTACAATCCATTTGATCTCACCTATCATGGATTCATAGATATTATGTCATGAATAGGGGTACTGACCAATCTACACTTGCTGACACCAGTAAAAAGATAAAAATTGCATTTGAAATCACATTTGAAAACTGATCAAATGAATTCATTATAAGCTCAAATTTAAAATAGAGGAAATCTTTGACCCCTTAAATGAAACACAAAAGGAATTTTCATATTTTGGTCAACTAGGTCAAAATTATAACTCATCAAACAAGGCCTTCCAGAATTTTGAACATTTAATATCAACATGACATTGATAACTAACGAGCTTTGAGGGATTTGAAACCTAGGAAAATGGACTCAAAATAACTCAAAATTTGAAACATAGGTTCTATTTTATGGACACTAGACACTCTCAAAGTGGAAAGTCATGAAAGATTTCTAGGTGTGAGATATTCAGTTGCAAACATGGGTTCCTATCACTATTTGACACATGAAAATGCAGCTTTGAAATGTGCTCGAAACAAGACTTCACAAACTAGCTCAAAATATCATCAAGGAACACATAGGTCTACTAAATGGAAGGTGTTAGAAACATTAAACAGCTTATGGGGCTCAGAGGTATAGCCGGGTACATGTGCACTTAAAAGCATTTATAGGGCTTGATTTTCTCAAGAGTGCTCAAAATTAGGCCTTCAATTTTGAGTGCCAATAGAAATGATGAAGGAAGTGATAAGTTTTTTGAAGAAGTGAAGAATGAGTTTTAAATGAGCATGATAGGAGAGATGAAGCTCTTTCTAGGGTTTCACATTGTACAAAACAATGATGGAATTTTCATATCACAAGCTAAGTCCAATGATAACTAGTCACAAGTTATCTAGCACGAATGAGACACCTACAATTTACTAGTAGAAGTAAAAATCCATGGTTCGAGGCTTGCAATACCTAACTCACTCTAGACTAGATTGGGATTGTAGCTAGATTTCAAGTTGATTCTAAGGAGTATTATTATGCAGCAATAAAGAGGATATTTAGATATCTAAAGTGAACATTTGATTATGTGATATGGTATGATAGATTAAGTGATTTCACTTTATGTGGTTATATTGATGCTGATTGGGAAGGAAATATGGAGGACAGAAAAAGTACCAATGGTGGAGCATTTTTCTTAGAGGGAGCTTGGTTTCTTGTCTAAGCAAGAAATAAGATTGTATTTCATAGAGTACAGCTAAACCAAAGTATGTAGCAGCAAAAAAAAAATTGTTTTCAAGTCATGTCAATGAAGCCGATGCTGAAGGATATTGGGATAGAAATTTTAGAACTTTTTATCATATATTGTGATAAAATAAGTATAGTAAGTATTTATAAGATTCATGTATTGCATTCTAAGACTAAACATATATCCATTAATTATCATGTTCTGAGAGAAAAGGTTGTAGAGAAAGGGATTAGACTAGATTATGTCAGTACCAAAGATCGAATTACATATATCTTTACAAAGCCCTTTCCTAAAGATACAGCTGATTACTTGAGAGGTATGCTTGTGGTTATGCTCCTACCTAGTTTAGAGTACATGATGCAAGGATTGCATCAATGCAATGGTACAAAGCACTACTATTTGACTAGACTGAATGTTGATGCTTCCTGTACAGGGGAGTATCTATGAGGAACAGAGTCACTAGGCATTAGAAATTATTTAGAATAACCAAGAGGGTAGTTGAATCAATTATTCAAGGTCCAAATATCCTAATAAAACTTTTTATCAAGTAAAGTGAGCCCATTTAACTAATCATTCATCCAAGCTTAAAATTTTCTACTTAGCAAGTTACTAAAAATCAACATGCAAGATTAACACATGAAGAATCAACACATGACACAATGATTTACGTGGAAACCCAATTTGAGAAAAACCACTAGTAACATGCTACTCAATTCTCACTCTTCTGAAGTGATGCAATGTGAAAGGCCTACCCTGTTAAAGGCTACAACACACTATTAAATGTGACTTACTTAATGGAATTTTACCACCCTGTTTGAAGTGGGCCTAGTTAGAGGACTTTAGAACAATCACTTGGAATGCCACCCTATTAAAGGATTTACAAATGGCTATTAAACCAACCTAAGTCCATAGGATTTTACCCTAACTGATACAATTGTTAGCGAGTAACAACAAGGGATTTTGACCTGATAGAACTCACAACTTAACTTGCAAACTTCAGATCTCTGTTCAGCTCATAACATTGCCTAGCTTTTAGTCTTTGCAACTCTGATAGCTTGTCCTCCTTTCAAGATTTGTCTCCTTGAGTCTCCATGCTTGATATACTAGTGCAATATCTATGTGACTACTTATTGAAGTAGATTCTTTGTGCTCTATTATTTCTTCTCCTTGATGCCTTCTCCTTGACACCCTTCAACCACTTCACAATTTGGCATACCAACAACTCTAGCTTCTTGGCTTGTGACCCCTTAAATAAAAGTTTGGAATTTCTTTTCTCACTCAATTCTTCCATCCTTTAATTTCAATTCAAATGGATTAGGTAGGATTCATTGAATCTAACCCGTATCTTGTTTTTTCTAGAAAGATCATGAAGAATCCTCTTAAATTTGCCTAAAAATTGTTTATCTAAAAATTTTTACCACTAGCTCATCATCCTTATCCTCCATTTGGTTGAAAAAATTCAAGGTAATAACCTTGTCAGCTCAAATTTGACAAATCTTTGACTTTTTAAATAATGTAGTAGCTCAGTACTATTGAAATTCTAGTGCTTGGCACATACTGTGTTACTCGGCATCCACTACATTTTATTGATGCTCAACACCCACTATGGATTTACTCAGCATCCACTAGGTTTTTCTGATGCTTGGCACCTAAAGTTTTCTTGGCACATGAACATGCTTGGCTCCTATATCACTTAGCACACACTAGATTTTGCATTTTCTTGGCACTTACTAAAAATTTGCTTAGCTAGAACTAGCTTGGTCGACACTCACTAATGAACTTAGTTAAGCTTTGCAGAAAAGCTTGTTATAACTTATTCTTCTAGTGTTTCTTAAGTGTGGCCAACATTTGTATCTTCAAGTATACTATTAATACATCATTTTACTATTGTCTTAATTGATCATTGCACTTCATTACAAAACCATAACTCAACCTTTCCCTTAGGTACTTTTGTTACATCTTGTTGATCAAATCATTTTCATCAATCAACTAAGTCATAGTACTTGAATCTTATAAGCAATTTTCATTCCAACAAATAGCAAGTTTGACATTAGTGGAAAAACAATGATTGAAAACATTCTCCATCAACAATCTTCCTTTTTTGCAACAATCTCCCTCTTTGACAGTACTCTTTTTCAATCAAATTTCCAAAAACCTCCCTCTTTGGCATGTTGGAATTTACAATTGGGAATATATACTTCTTAGAGGGGGGGTGAATTAGAAGTAACTAAATTTAACCTTTTCAAAACCTATTAACTGAAACCATTCATATGCATATAATCCATCTAATAAACATTAAAGTAAAGACATGCATGAAAACAAATAACACAAGAATTTGATAACCTAGAAACTCTCCAAAATGAGAAGGTAAAACTAGGGTAGGGTTGACACCCATAAAGTATCACTACAACAATATGTGACTATTTAAGGTTACAAAGTTTGACCACTTCCAATGGTTTGCCTTGTGAAAGGCCTATCCTATTAAAGACTTTACACCATATTAAAAGTGATCTAGTTAAAGGATTTAGAAAACACTCACTTGAAATGTTACCCTGTTAAAGATTTTACAATCCTATTAAGGATCTACAATGTGGCTATTAAACCAGTATGGCTACTAGACCAACCTATCAACATAGAATTTTCATTCTCACAATACAATAGTTAGAAAGTATAGAAGAATGTGTTGACCTGATGACTTGCAATCTTCAATTGTTGATTCTAGATCCTTGTTCTACTCTATCTCCTCTAATTCTTGCTGATTAGATGTGTCTCTCCTCAAAATTATGATACTCTATTCTGATCAACTAAATTTTGCAATGTTTTTCTACTCTATCTAAGTCTTTAAACATTCCTCTATAGTTCACTATAATTCACCCATACACTCTAGCATCCATGCTCATATACACACATAATGGGGTTTTGTCCTCCTTTTAAAGACTTCAACGCCTTAGGGTTAGGTATAAATCTATGATCAATATTTAACCTTCATTTCCTACTCAATTCTTTCACTTTTCCCATTGGTTGCATGCCTTTCCATTTTTCTTATTGGTTGCATGTTGATTACATAGGTAATGAAAAAGATTCTATCTTATCTTCAAGATCCTTCAAAATTCATCCTATGTCAGCTCCAAAAATGGTTTACATCTGAGTTTGTGAAGATACAAACTCATATGCTAATTCTATGTTACTCAACACTTAC
The DNA here is from genome assembly GCA_028749045.1 of Cupressus sempervirens. Lineage (NCBI taxonomy): Eukaryota > Viridiplantae > Streptophyta > Pinopsida > Cupressales > Cupressaceae > Cupressus > Cupressus sempervirens. The sequence goes on from CM053790.1 coordinate 518,280,636, forward strand.
TAATTATTGATGCTTGTCACATATAGAAATTATTTTTCACTCGACTCTTGTAGTAATTCTATTTCACTCAGCATCTATACTTTGCTTGGCATCTATAGTGACTCAGCATCGCTTTTCACTTGGCACTTGAACTTTGCTCAGCACTTGAAGTTCACTTGGCACCTATTGAATCTCTGGCTTGGCACACACTATAGCTTGGCTTCTGTATTATACTTAGCATCCTCTTGATAATTGGTTAAGTGTGTTGACACTCAAATGTCAAAACCAATCTAAGACAAAAATCCCCCCCTTTGACATGAGTGGAAAAAACACTTAACTAGGCATTATGAATTTGATCTCTATGAGTATACTACACATTTTGTTCTACATATGTACAAAACTTCAAAAAATTGTTCAAAATTCTATATACCTCAAAAAAATTGTAACTCCCCCTAAGTTGATGTGCCATTCCTATAACCAAAAAATCTTGTGCTAAATTTGTCTCATGCTGATGTGTCTAATACTCTTTGCCTTGCCATTCTTTTGCCTCTATTTCTATGTACCCTATTTTTGCTTTATTTATACTTTGTATCTGCTCCCCTTTTCACATCTTCTTGTAGTTCTACATCCTTTTGGCTTTCTCAAAAATTTGAAATTTTATATCTCCCCCTTTGGTTATGTCTCCCTTTATTTACACATCCATTCTTATTATATCTCCCCCTTTGGGCATCTCTCCCTTTATTTACACATCCATTTTTATTATCTCCCCCAAAATTTTATATCTCCCCCTTTTTGACACTTTTGTCAAAGGGTCCTAAGAATGAATAGAATATTTGGCCAAAAAAGTTTTATTTACCTCCATGATCATCCTTAGAGAAGCATCCTAATTGTCTAATGCTATTTGCAGTGATTTGTACTAAATGGTTGTCTCTACTGAAAGATGTACTAGGCCTTCTAAAGTAGAAAGATTAGGGTCTTTCTTTAAAACATTTTCTGTATAGGCTTGTTCCTTATGTAGGACTTCTAGATGTGGACTAATAGAGGATTGAATTTGTATTAATTTTGCCTTAATATTTTCCTCTTTTACTATAAATATGGCTAACTCCTTTTGGGTATGAAGTGTAGTTGCAAAATACTTCTCACTTTGAGTTGGATCTTTGGGTAGTTGTGTGCCAGAAATCCTGAGATTTTGTTCCAAGCTCAATATTCTTTGGCTAGTTTCTTGTGTGAAGAATGATGAGTCACACAATTTGGAGTACAATGAGAATATACTCCCAAGTATTTTTTCACATTTTCAACTTTCTTAGCCAATTCAACTTGTGAAAGTGCTATCTCACTAGATATTTCCTCACTGACTTTCATTTGAAACTTCTTTTCAGACCATTCTAATAACTTAACATTTGTATCAAGGTCTTCATTTTGTACCTGGTTGACTATGTTGGACAATTGCTCCATGATGGGCTTTGTTTCATCAAGTACTAGCAAGTTGAATGCATCAAGAAATATATCTTTGATTTCTACTAATGCTTGCTTCTATCTATACTCATTTTTGAGTATCTCCTACTTCTTCCTTCTCTCCAATGCCTCTTACACTTTATCAATCTATGCTAGGTTCATTGTCTTGGAATCATAACTTGGCATGACTATTTCTTCATCAAGTATAGGGTCTCCATAGTGAAGTACCCTTGCTACCTTGGTGGAGCTCGAGCCTGGTGCTGAAATTTGTAGTGGTACTACATCAATGCTCGACTATTTGGTAGGAGTTCCCGTAGTAGGTAAGTTCACTAGTGTTTGTATTACCTATTGCTCTCTTTCCTTAGGGGTTTTCTCCTCTTCCTTCTCTTCTTCTCCACTTCTACCTTGATCAATTACAATTATCTAATGAGGTGCACCTTTTCTTTGTGTAGTAGGAACATTTTTTCTTGTCTTCTCCTTTTCTAGCTCCTCGACAGTTGTTGTTGCTATGATGGTGTGATCAACCTTAGCAATTGTATCCTATGCTTCTTACTCTGTTGGTTGATCTGTTGTAGCTATGGGAGCTTGTGAAGGTGGTTCTTGTGTGTTCATCTTCTTCCTAGTGATCTTAGCTACAACCTTTTGTAACTCTTTCACACTCACAAAAATAGGATTTGTGCAAAGTTGTGATTGCAATGTGGTTTGATGAAGGATTTTTTTGAGATCCTCTACAATTAGTGGATTGATGTTCTAACCTAAGGTGTTAGGAACATCCTTGACAATTACTATTTCTATAGGTGTTGTATGTAGAGGACTTGGTGGTGGTAATTGGAGGTCTTGGACACTCTATTCTTCCTACTGCTCTTTAGCTTTTGCCTCTCCACCTTGCTGTGTCTTCTTCACTATTTCCTCTTCTTTCTCTTTCTCTCTTTTTTCTTCCTTTTTCATTCTCTTCTTCTTCCTCATCATTCCTTCCCTCAAAGGGATCTTCCTACCCTTCTTTGACTATTTGGAGTCCATATATAACCTTCCATATAAGAGTGGATTTTTGCACAACATCTTCTATTTGATTTTGCAGTATACTAAAGGCTCTATATTTGGGTGCATATTTGCTCCCATGTTTCTTACTAGCCTTATTTATTTGACCTTTTGTAAGGTTTGACATTACACAAGCCAATGTTGACTCCCTTATATCATTTTCCATATTAAGGTAGTAATGCCATTTATTCTCTATGATGGAGCTTAGCTCATTGACTTGTCTAGTTCAAGTGGGGTGGTCTTGAACTTAGCCATCATAGTGTAGATGGACTCTTCCACTATGTTTTGTTCTTCTCTTGATAATTTATTAAAATCAATGGTCTTCAAACTAGTTAGATTTGCATTATCTCTAATGTTATTGCAGAAATTTTCCAATTTAGACTTGGTAGAGTGTCTTACCAATCTGTATTGATCATCATCAGACTTTATCTTTTCTTCATCTAACTCTGGAGGTGTAACATATTTTCTTCTCTTCTTTTTCTCTGTAGGCCCTCCTTTCTCTATGGCCTTTTTCTTCCCTTTTTCTTTTGCCACTTGGGTTGTATCCCTGGTATCTACCCTTGTAGTTAGCTTGGTTGGGCTCAAATTTTTTGCCCTCTTCTTCCCCTTGGGCTGAGCAACTAGTTGTTTCCTTACCTTTCTATTCTTAGGTTCAACCTTGGGTGCTTACTATTGAGCACTTTCCTCTTCTTATGCATCCTCCCACATTCCTTGGGTCAAAGAAATTTTTTCCTATCCTTTTTCTTCCTCATCACCTTCTGCTTCTTCTTCTTCTTCTTCTTCTTCTTCTTTTGTGCCCTCTCCAAATTAGGCTTTAAGTTTCTTCATAAGTTTATCCTTCTTCTTTACTGTAGAGGTAGTCTTCAACTCCATATCCACCTTTGACCTTACCATGTCAGAGGTTCCAAAATGTGGTGCACTTTTGTCCACTTCCATAGCTAATAGTGCAATTATAGCTATTGATGCCTCATCTATATTTATTTCATAGCCAAGAGGTCTTAGCCATCTAACTCCTATTATGGAAGCTTGTATATAAGTGTATTCACTATCTACAAGAAAGCATACATCATTTGCATGCATTTCTACTAAGGAAACTAGCATTCTTAGCCTTTTCTTCATTGTTTTCTTGAAGTCTTCAAAATAGCTAGTCATTAGGGTCTCAAAATTAGCTCTCATTTGTTCTATATATTCATTAACTTGAGCTATGATAGACCTATTCTCTTTTCCTACCACTTTTCCAAAAGAAGGAAACTCATTCTATAGGTAGAAGAAAATGCAAATCAAAATAGCACCAAAATTGCATTGAGCTCCCTTTGTTCTCCTTGTTGTTGCTAAATTCTCATTCATTTTCTACAGTTGCAGTTTTGCAAGATCATATGTATGATTCCTTTTTACCAATTTGTAACCCACATCCACTATAATGCAGGCACACTATTAAGTCATCTAGATTGATAGAACTTATGTGCAATGAATCTAATAGAAAAGTCAACAAGAGGGTCTTAAATAGTATCAATTGTCATTCCTCTCTTGTTCCACTTGGTGCCAGTATTCTTTTCATTTATGTCCTAGGCATCACTCCTAAGGGTCTTTGGCTGATCTAGGGTTGGGTACCCTGTCACTCTATGTACAATTATTTTGGTGATTTTCATCAGACCATCCTCTAGCCATAAGCTTCCATCATGTATTCTGCTAAGCACTAGCCTAATCCATTCAATTTTGAAAATTATGGGGAATTCTAGGGCATGTGTTAAACCCTTCTTTTCAACAATATAATATTCTTCCTTCAATACTCCATTTTCACACAATTTTTCATAAGCTTCCCTCATCTCCATGTCATCTATGGCTTCAATCTTGCAATTATAACATCTTCTAACATCTTGAACCATAACTACCTTAGGGGGTATGATAGATAGGGCTCTTGTTGGGTCATTTTTATATTCTACCTCTAGAATTGGCTAGAAATCTGGTTGTCTTACTTCATTGGACACTAGTTGGACCTTAAATGGTTCCTTCTCCTAATTTTTCCTAGAGCTAGATGCCATTTGTGCGATTTAGGTTTTATGCACAAAGAAAATATGAAACTATGTAACTTGGCACAAATGTAAATACCTTGAAATCGATGAAATCATGTTGACATGTTGAAATTTTCTTAAACACTAGATTCTCTACATTGTAGTCATTCCTCACTCTTTTTCATCTTTTCTCTTTGATCATGATGAAGAAAACTGATTGAGAACATGATAATATATCCTATTTTCATTGTATTTAATGCTTAATGTATTTATAGTTGTCCACTCGACTTCTAAAGAATTTCTACATCACTCAACTTCCATTGACTTTTCATCACTCGGCTTCCATAGGAGTATCGTTCACTTAGCTTGAACTAAAATTTCTTCACTTGGCTTCCACTACCAATTTGGCTACAACTGATCATTCAAATTCTACTATTTTTGACAGTCAACTCAGCATGCACTGGGATTTTACTTGATGTCTGAGGGAAACTCGGCAACACTTGTGAAATCTTGGAATTTTAACTTTGCATCTCTAATCATGTTGATCTCTTCTTTTCAGTACTTGCTTGTTTAGGAACCGATGTATGATAAATCTTTGTATATTAGTCCCTCGTGCCTTTTCTTTTGCTTAGTTTGATGAAGTGTGATTGCTTGACCTATTAGGTGAAGTAATCTCTTAATTTGATGTGTTGCTTTCATCTTTCTTCTTCCATGTCTTATTCATCTCTCCTAAAATGTGTTCAACATCCACCTTCTCTTTTCCTTTGTTTATCTCTAGTTTGGGTGCCTTTGACCTTGTTGGGAAATTCCTACTGATATGTCTAGTCTTCAAGAAATTGAAGCATGTAGTTTGGCTTAACCATCTACTAGAGTTTCCACTGAAATGTGTTCTTATACAATTTTTAGGAATGTTTCCATATTCTTGACATTAATGATAGATGTACCTAGTCTTGTAGTCCCGATTTTAGTGATGTTCATGGTTATTTCCTCTTGCTAGCTAATTTGGTGTCCACATAGACTTTGATCTACACTCAAAAGCTCTATGTCCATACCTTTTGCAATGTAGTAGTGACCTTCAGATTTTGGTGTTTTGATAGTCCTAGTCCTATAGTCATGTGCTTGACGTCCTTTCTTTTTACACTTATTAAAGTAACTCACATTCTTAGGTTTGTTATGTTGATGGGCATTCTTGCTCCTACATACATTAGAGGTATGTCCCTTTTTACTATAGAAATGACAAGTAGGTTTAGTGTTCTTACATTTGTTACTCCTTTCTTTTGTAGTCTTAGATGACTGTCCTTGTTTAGTATGGGTGTATCCTAGTCCTAAAGTATCATTGCTAGCCCTTAGTGATTTTAGTAGTTGCTCAAAGTACTTGATTGCCTCATTTGGTTTTTTGAAGCTCTCTACAATCTCCTTCTCTCTTTTTAGGTCATTTTGCAATTGTCAATTTTGCATCTTTAGTTTGGAGATCTTAATGTCCTTGACATTTAGTTCATGATGTGCATTCATTATTTGAATTAGGGTGTCTAGCTACATGTTTAAAATTCTTGCAAGCTCTATTGATTTTTCTTCTAGTCTATTGGCAAGATTTCTCTTGTCTTCTTCAAGCATAGCCTTATCTTTAATGGCTCTTTTCTTATGTTCAATCACTTCACAAAGCATCATGGCTTGTGATTCTTGTTCAAGCTTGAGTGTTGTTATTTCTTCTTCTTGGGCTCTATTCTTCTTCATTAGGTCTACTATTGCTGCATCAAATTCTTTGGAATCTCCATTTGAAAACAATTTTGAGGTGTCAATCTCCTTGTATTGTGTATCATTCTTAGCTATGGTAATCTCTCTTCTTCTCTTTAAGTATTTTCTCAATTCTTCTCTAGCTTCTTCCAAAGCATGTAAAGTAAGTTGTATATTTATTTCCTAATTCTCTATGATCTTCCCAAGTTCGTAGAGTTCCATTTCTAGATCTTTTCTCCAAGCTGTAAGGCTCCTTCTTGTGAGAGCTTGGCTCTGATACCAATTGTTGGAATTTACAAGTGGGAAGATATACTTCTAATAGAGGGGGGTGAATTGGAAGTAACTAACTTTAACCTTTTCAAAGCCTTTTAATTGAAAACATTCACATGCATCTAGTCCATCTAATAAACATGAAAGTAAAGACATGCATGAAAACAAATAACACAAAAATTTGGTAACCTAGAAACTCTCCAAATTGAGAATGTAAAATTGGGGTGGGGATGACATGCACAAAGTATCATTACAACAATATGTAACTATTTAAGGTTACAAATTTTGACCACTTCCAATGATCTTCTCTATGAAAAGCCTATCATGTTAAAGACTTTACACCCTATTAAAATTGACCTAGTTAAAGGATTTACAAAACACTCACTTGGAATATTACCCTGTTAAAGGTTTTACAATCATGTTAAGGATCTACGATGTGGCTATTAAAGAAATATGGCTACTAGACCAACGTATCAACGTAGGATTTCCATTCTCACAATAAAATGATTAGAAAATATAGAAGAATGTCTTGACCTAATGATTTGTAATCTTTAATTGCTAATTCTAGATCCTTTTTCTGCTCTGTCTGCTTTGATCATTGCTAATCTGATCGGTCTCTCAAAATTTTGATACTCTCTTCTGATCAACTGAATAATTCAGCTATAATTCACCCATACACTCTCGCATCCATGCTCATGCACACACACAATGGGGTTTTGTCTTCCTTTTAAAGACTGTGAAGCCTTAGGGTTAGGTATAAATCTATGATCAATATTTAATCTTCATTTCTCACACAATTCTTGCACTTTTCATATTGGTTGCATGCCTTTCCATTTTTCTTATTGGCTACATGTTGATTACATAGGTAATGCAAAATATTCAATCTTATCTTCAAGATCCTTCGAGATTCATCCTATGTTAGCTACAAAAATGGTTTATATATGAGTTTGTGAAGATACAAACTCATATGTTGATTCTTTGTTACTCGACACATATAGAAATTTTGTTTCACTCAGCTCATATAGTAATTTTATTTCACTTGGCATGTATACTTTTCTCGGCATCTATAGTGACTTGGCATCACTTTTCACTTGACACTTGAACTTCACTCAACACTTGAAGTTCACTCGACACCTATTGAATCTCTTGCTTGACACACACTATACCTTGGCTTCTATATTATACTCAACATCCTCTTGAGAATTGGTTAAGTGTGTTGACACTCAAATGTCAAAACCAATCTAAGATCAAAATGGCATTGATGGCAAACCAAACTGATCAACCAAGTTATCAAAATGCTAACTAGGTTAAAACAATAAATCAAATGCCAAGAAGGAAAAAAATGTAGTACCATTAGTTTTCACTTCTCCCTCTTTGATCTATTATCCTAATTACTTTACTTCTGCTTCTCCCTCTTAGTCATTGTTTCCTTTTTCTTTCCTTTCTACTATATCTTCCTGAACATCTTTTTTTCTTCTTCTTTTCTATGGTGTACCACTCCTAACTCCCTCATTATTTTTTCATCTTTTGTATGCATTGATCATGTTCTACTATTCTGGTTTTAGCTACTTGTCCCTTTATCCAATTGAATGTTGTTGATCAGTTTCTTCTCTTTATCTCTCTTTGACAACAATGCCAAAGACAAATTATTTTAGCATCTTAACATGCATGTGTAGCATTGGTAAGTACTCCAATTTCTCCCTCTATCACCTTGCTTTATGACTGATTTGGAACTTTAGCACTCTCATTACTTCAGGAAAAATCCTAAAGTAAGTATTCTTTGCATCAATTCACAACATTTCAACAATCAACTCATTTGATGCAAGGCAATCTTTGTTGTTCCTCAAATGACCTTAGATAGGGGTATCACCCCTAACTTACCTTTAATTTATTCAAATGCATCTTTAGGTAATGATTTTTTGAAGATGTCAACAATTTGTTCCTTTGAACTGACATATTCCATTCTCACTTGCTTGTCTTCCATCAATTCTCTTACATAGTGATACTTAATTGCAATATGCTTTGTTTTGGCATGCAACACATGATTCTTTGATATGTTGATGGCACTTGTGTTATCACAATAAAGTATCATAGGTTTAGTTACATCTTCCTTCATACCTCATAGTAGATGTTTGATCCATACAATATTTGTATAGTTGATAGCAGTAGCAACATACTCAGCTTCTGCTGTGGACTATGAGGTACAACTTTGCATTTTTTTGGTCCAAGTAACCAATCTTTTATCTAAGAAAAGTGCTCCTCCGCTGGTGCTCTTTCTATCATCAATATTACCTCCCCAATCTGCATCAGTTTAGGTTTTCAACTCAAACTTTTCACTCCTCTTGTGGTATAAGCCAAAGTCATTAGTTCCTTTTAAGTACCTCAATATTCTTTTCACTTCCATAAGATGATTTTCTCTTGGATTTGAAGAAAATATTGCCACTATTCCAACTGCTAATGCAATGTTTGGTCTACTATGCACAACATATTGCAACTTTCTAATCAGTGATCTATATAATGTTTGATTCACTTTAGCTAATTCATCATTCTTGGATAGCTTATGTCCTGTTACCCTTAGTTATTTGACTGGTTTTGAATCTTCTAAACCAAATGTCTTGAGTATCTCCTTAATATATTTTGATTGGGTCACAAATATACCATGTTTTAGTTGATGTACTTGCAACCCAACAAAGAATTTTATTTCTCCAAACATTGACATCTCAAACTCATATTTCATTTGATCAAAAAAATCTTTGCATAGGACATCTTTTCCTCCAAATATTATATCATCAACAAAGATCTTAGATATCAAAATTTCTTTAGCTTTTTCTACCTTGATATTTAGGTTGTTGTTGTCATTTTTTCTCTCAAATCCTATCTTTACAAGATATTTGTGTAGTCTCTCATACCATGCTCTAGGTGCTTGCTTCAAACCATAGAGTGCTTTATGCAGTTTACAAATCATATCCTCATTGTTGTCATCAACAAATTCCTCTAGTTGTTCTATGTAGACTTCCTCTTCCAGTATACCATTTAGAAAAGCAGACTTTACATCCATTTGATAAACTTTGAAACCTTTTTAGGCAGCATATGCAAGTAGTGTTCTCACTCCTTCCATTCTTGTAACAGGGGCAAATGTTTCCCCATAGTCTAGTCCTTCTTCTTATGCATAACCTTTGTAGACTAATCTAGCTTTATTTCTTGTGATTTCACCATTCTCATCAAGCTTGTTCCTACATGCGCATTTGGTACCAATAACATTTTTATTAGCTAGTCTTGGAACTAAGGTCCAGGTTTTGTTCTTCCTTATCTGATCTATTTCTTCTTCCATGGCTTTATACCAATCATCATCTTGTAGTGCATCTTTCAGTATTTTAGGTTCAATCTTGCTCATCAGACATGATTCATTTCTTAGTCTATTCCTTGTAATTGGTTTGGGTCCCTTGTCACCAATGATTTTTTTTGTAGGGTGATGCCTTCTCACATACTTGGATAGTCTTGGTTCTATCCTTCTTTCCATGTTTGATCTTTCACCTTCAAAGTCACTGTGCACATCTCTTTCTGGAATTTCATCATCTCTCTCATCTGTATTGACTTTAGAGTTAGAATGTTTATTATTTTCATTCTGCAACTCAGCTTCTGAATGTAGCTTGGCATTCATTCGATGTGCCTTGATTGATACTAAAACTTGTTGCTAAATTCCAACCTAATTGGTAGCATCTTCTTTAGTAGGCATTCCTTTATAGAAATAGATTGAGGATCTATACTCTTCTAGTTTCTTGATTTCATCATCTTGAGATTTTGCATGCTCATCAAAATTTACATTTTCACTCTCCACAATCTTATTAGTGTTAGTATTCAAACACTTATATGCTTTGCTTCTAGTGGAGTATCCAAGGAATATGCCTTCATCACTTTTTGAATCAAACTTGCCATTTCTAGTATCTTTAAAAATATAGCATTTACAACCAAATACTTTGAAATGTCTTACATTGGGTGAGTAACCATATCATAATTCAAGAGGTTTTGCATTTGTACCTTTCTTGACTTGAACTCAATTCAGGGTGTACACAACAGTACTTACAGCTTCTCTCCAATACTTTAGTGCAACATTTTTCTCCATCATTAATGTTCTGGCACAATCTATCATTGATCTATTCCTCCTTTCTACAATACCATTCTAAGGTGGAGTTCTTTGTGTTGATGTTTGTCTTTTAATTCCTTTGTCATTGAAAAATGTCTCAAATTCTTTTGATGTGAATTATCCTCCTCTGTCTGATCTTAGGCATTTCAAACTCTTTCCTATTTTTTTCTCAACCCTAGCCAAATACCACTTAAACACTTGAAATTCATCATTTCTTTTTTTTAGGAACATCGCAATCATCATCTTAGAGTAGTCATCTACAAACAACATTATGTATCTAATACTTCTTTGGAAATGTAGGTTTTGCTTCTGAAACTTGACCTAGTCATCTTCACCAATTGACATTGTTTTCACATTGTATTTTCAAGCATTTTCAATTTTGGAAAACCTCTGACTTTCTCCATTTTTCTGATAGTAATCAAATTATCAAAGTTAACGTGACACAACCTTTTATGCCACAACCACACATCATCAAGTTTTACAATGAGATAGGTTGCATCTTCCATATCTGGGTAAAACATATTACTCCTAGTTTGTTCACATTTTCCTATCATATTTCCATTAGTATCATAGTTTTTGGCAATTTTGTTTCCAACTTCTACTTTGCAACCTAGATTGCCTAGTTGTGACACACTCAATAGATTATAGTTCAATCCTTCAACATAGTATGCATTATCACATAAAATTTTCTTTGTAAGTTTAATAGAACCTTTTTCTTTGATTTAAAATGGAGCATCATTTCCAAGTCTAACACTATTTCCATCATACTAAGTAAAGGTAATAAACTTACTTTTGTCTCCTATCATGTGATGTGAGCATCCACTATCTATGATCCATTTGTCATTTTTGTTCACACAGGTTACTAGGTTTCCTTATCTTCATCTAATTCATCCTTTATGGCTACATAGACCACATCATCATCATTATCATCAGAATCTTCTTCTTCAGCAATGTAGCCCTTTTTACCTTTGTCCTTGTAATCTCTACTATCATCTTCTCTTCTTTTTTTGTACGTGTTTCCTTCTTTGTAGTTCTTCTTCTGAGTGCATCTTGAAGTAATGTGTCCTACTTCATTGCAATTAAAACATATGATGGGCAACTTACCTTTGAATTTTCCTTTAACTCTATGAAATCTTCTAGACAACAATGCTTCCAATTGTTCCACATCTTCTTTGTCAGTGTTGCTATCACTAGATGCATACTTTTTCTTTTTCTTATTCTTCTTTCATTTCACTTGCTCAATGTCCTTTAATGTCAACTTGGCCTTGAAAGTAGATTCAAGATTCTTAGGTTTGTAGTTATCAAAGTTGGACAACTCAAATGTAGTAAGTCTTCCTACTATTCCTTCAAAAGTTAGTGTGTTTCCTAGTACACATCTTAATTCTTGGATGGCTAAAACTCTAATAGCTTAAATGGGGAGCAAGGTTCTTAAGAATTGGCTATTAATAGCGTTATCTTCTAAATGACCACCTGGACTTCTTATTGCACTTACTGCTTCTTTCATTCTAGAGGCATATTGAGCAACATTCTCACATTCCTCCATTTTCATGTCATCAAACTTTCCTCTAAGGCTTTCTCTTTTTGCTCTTTGAACATTCTTATCTCCTCCATAAATGTCAGTCAAGGCTTTCCACATTTTGAATGTAGAGTTGCATCCCTTGATGTCATCAAATTTATCATAGTTGAGGGAAAATGCAAGCTCTAGCATTACTTGGTTGTGCTCCTTCTTTTTCTTCATATCATCTCTAGTGGGTATAGTTGGATCAACATGTTCTACTTCAATTGAGGTTTGTGCATGGTCACTTATTGATTCAAGTCGATGCAACTTCATTAGACTTTTCCATGTAGTGAAGTTATCTTTGTTAAGCTTGGGAACTTCTCTCTTGGACATCTTGATCTTCCTACTTCTAATACCTTGAAACTAATTTAGTAGATGGCTCTGATAAAAAATTTTAGAAATGCTTTAGAATAACTTAGAGGGGGGGTGAATCAGTTATTCAAGGTCCAAATGTCTTAATAAAACTTTTTATCAAGTAAAGTGAGCCCATTTAACTATTCATTTATCCAAGCTTAAATTTTTCTACTTAGCAAGTTACTGAAAATCAACATACAAGATTAACACATGAAGAATCAACACATAACATAGTGATTTACATGGAAACCCAATTTGGGAAAAATCAACAGTAACATGCTACTCAATCCTCACTCTTCTGTAGTGATGCCCTGTGAAAGGCCTGCCCTGTTAAAGGCTACAACACACTATTAAATGTGACCTAGTTAAAGGATTTTTTCACCTTGTTAGAAGTGGGCCTAGTTAGAGGACTTTAAAACATTCACTTGGAATTCCACCCTATTAAAGGATTTACAATGGCTATTAAACCAACCTAAGTCTATAGGATTTTACCCTAACTGATACAATTGTTAGAGAGTAACAACAAGGGCTTTTAACTTGATACATCTCACAACTTAACTTGCAAATTTTAGACCTCTATTCAACTCATGACATTGCTTGACGTTTAGTCTCTACAACTCTGATAGCTTATCCTCCTTTCAAGCTTTGTCTCCTTGAGTCTCCATGCTCAATATACCAATGTGATCTTTATGTGACCACTTATGAAAGTAGAATCTCTATGCCTTCTCCTTGACACCCTTCAACCACTTCATAATTTGGCATGCTAGAAACGCTAGCTTCTTGGCTTGTAACTCCTTAAATAGAAATTTGGAATTGATTTTCCCACTTAATTCTTCCCTCCTTTAATTTTAGTTTGAATGGATTGGTTAGGATTCATTTAATCTAATCCATATCTTGTTTCTTCTAGAAACATCATGAAGAATCCTCTTGAATTTTCCAAAAAATGGTTTATCTAAAATTATATGCCACTAGCTCATCATCCTTATCCTCCACTAGCTCATCATCCGTATCCTCCATTTGGTTGACAAAATTCAAGGTAACAACCTTGTTGACTCAGATTTGGCAAATATTTCACTTTTTAAATAATACAACAACTCAGCACTATTGAAATTTTGGTGCTTGGCACATACTGTGTTACTCAGCATCCACTACATTTTACTGATGCTTGACACCTGCTATGGATTTACTTAGCATTCAATAGGTTTTTTTGATTCTTGGCACCTGAAGTTTCCTTGACACCTAAAAATTCTCTGCTCCTTCTATATCACTCAGCACACACTAGATTTTGCATTTTCTCAGCACTTTCTAAAGATTTTCTCAGCTTGGTCTAGCTTGCTTGACACTCACTAATGAACTTAGTTAAGCTTTACAAACAACCTTGTTACAACTTATTCTTCTAGTGTTTCTAAGTGTGCCCAACATCTGTATCTTCAAGTATACTATCAATACATCATTTTACCATTATCTTAACTGATCCTTGCACTTCATTACAAAACCATAACTCAACTTTTCCCTTAGGTACTTTTGTTACATCTTGTTGATTAAATCCTCTTCATCAAACAACTAAGTGATAGTACTTGGATCTTATAAGAAATTGTCATTCTAGAAAATAGTAGATTTAACATCAGTGACAAAGAAATCATTGAAAACATTCTCTGTCAACAATCTTTCTTCTTTGCAACAATCTACTTCTTTGACCATACTCTTTTTCAATCAGATTTCCAACACTAGGAACTCTTGGTAATTGGTCTTGAATAATGTCTTTGGAAGTTGGAGTTGTTAAAGACCTAGAGAAAATGATTGAGATAATGAGTCCTTTTTCATTGATGTCAATGAGGGAGATGTGTACATAAAAAACATCTCTATGTAAGTAAGGAGAAGGAATATCTTAATGGGCAGGATGCACAACATTAATAGTTATTAATGCCTAAAGGGGAAGATAATTATAGATTGATGTATGAGGGAAAATTTGAGAGTAGTTTAGTGTGTGAAAAAACTAATGCTAATCCTAAAATATGTAGAACTAAGGACTATTCTAGATGATTTTAGATTTGATTGATGAAGAGGATTTGAAAAGAGGAGAACAACAACAACAACAATTGAGTATTGTTTTTTATTCTTCAAACCTACATGTTTTCATCTATTTTGTGATCAATACCAAAGGGGGAGGTTTTCAGCATGAATGTTGATGTTATTCCTTTGGGGGAGTATTCTAAGCATTGTTGAGCATGTAGCATAATTGAAATGTTGCATTTATGACTGTGTTTGTCATTGATGACAACATAGTATTGTTTTTGTAAAGACTGGTAGAGTAGCAAATAGAGATCATGGTCGTATGGAAAATGTTTTGATATTAATGTGACATGGATTTAAGGACATGTTCTACATTGTTTCCTAATGACAAGGTTAGGTGTTTGTAACATAAGTCAAAGGAATATGGAAGATATACATGATTTACAGAAAGTAGTATAGATTCAAAGTACATGGAAAATAGTTTTTGATGTTTGTATTGTATCTGCTAACAATGATATAATTAGGGTACATGAAGTTATATAGTGATAGAGGATAGTCCGATTATGATATTAGTGAGTGCACAAAGTGTCAAATCTCATGTCTAAGAAGTTTCATAAACTATGAGGTGATGATGTTGTGTAGTTGCAAAATAATGAATTATCTTATTGTGGTCCTATCACAATTAAGTGTGAAAGCCTCAAGACTAAATCAAGGAATTTTTCAAGGACATTCTATCAAGTAATTATGGTTTCCTCCATTTTAATATTGATTAAGTGTGTATGATGCAAATTGGTTGAGCAAGTGCAAACAAGAGAAGAGTGTTTAGTAAAGTACAAGTAGGCAATCTGATAGGAGTAGTTTAGGGTATTGTGAATAGTGGATAAACACTCCTAGATATCCCCCACTTACACAAGCTACCCCTAATCAGCTATGAAAAACTTTTCCCTTTAGATAACCTATCTATTTAGGCTTTCTCATTAACTTGAACTTCATTCTAGGCCTCCCTAATGGATTACTTGATCTTGCAAGCACTAGAGGCTCTACCTAGGCTGTATTGGACTTATTTCCAACCATTTCCCACCATTCATTCATTAGTTTTTTATATGATCCCTTCAAACTCTTGAAAATATCCTATAAGGTCTAGTAGCCCTCAATTAGCCCTCCTTATGGACTAAATTGGGATTTGTGCAAAACATTCCTCAAGGAGGTTTGAAACAAACTCCATATTGGAAATACCCTTTTCCAAGGTCTTCAAGACTCTTGGGGTCTCAAGTTTCCAACTTCTACTAAATGTCATATCCCTATTTGTAAGGGTTTGTTAAGGTTTAACAGTCATTTAGACTAGCCAGAAACAAAACCACTCCTCTTTCCTTACAAATATTGGATACTAGTCCTTGCACATATAGTGACTCCATTCAATTTTGTGTCATCCCATAACACTCATACTAACCAAAATGTTGTACCCTAGTAAGAATCCTTCCTTCCTTGACTCAATTTCTAGCAAGGACATCATAGTCTCACATAGGGCTTTCAAGGAATTGGCTTTGCCCTACACTCTTGATTCCATCCTTTCTAACACATAATATACAAGGTGTCTACAAGCATTCCTCAAGGTTTAATGACATTTCAATCATGGGGAATGCTAGTAGATGATATTTTTCCAAGTCTTCCCAGTATAAGCCAGCAAGAAAACAATTTAGCAAAACATTTATTTTCAACACCAATAGGTAGTTAAAAACCTCAGAGAAAAACAGAGTACAAGTAAAAAAAATGAAAAAACTAGATTGAAAAACAAAAACACTAGTTCAATCACATGTCAATCTAAAACTCAAACTTCCATTCCAATTGTCATCAATTTTTTGTTCTATTGTTTGCATCCGTATAATGCCAAAACTCTCAATTGTAAAAAAGTGAGTTAGAGGGCTTTACATACCCATTTTACAACTTCCTACACCAATTAATTTCACTAATTGGTAACCTCCTATTGTGTTTTAACAAACTTTGCAAATTTGACAAGAAAAGTTACACTTTTAACAAAATTGTCGTTATACAATTTTTGCAAAAAAATTTACATCTTAGACTTGGTATTTAGGCCATATTTATACCATTTTAATGTCTACCTACCCTTCTATTATTCCTTATTCCACTAAATTAACTTTTTACAATTTTCCCAATAATTGACAATAAATACAACATTACATCTAATTATTCATCTCGTGCATTGCATTGGTGTTTGGTATTTCACATGTATCAATCTTTATTCCTAACTAGGTCTTATGTCATATCAAGAATCCTAGACTCATATTTTCTCCCTAGGGACCTATCCTAGGTGCTCCTACACCATACTCCCGCAATGAGCTAAAAAGTCCTTCTAGGACTTTAAGAGGGAATGAGAGAAAGATCAGTGCCCTTCTTCTTGAAATCTCCTTCTGCAATCCAAGTGGCTTCACTATCTTGTTTTTCATTCCACTTGACAAGATTCCTCATGTAATTCTTGTTCCTAGTCACCTTGTGCACTTTGGAACGCAAAATCTTTTCATCTTGCAACTTGCTTGTAGATGACTTGGGTAAGGTTGCTTCAATGTCTTGGAGGTTTGCATCCTCTGCTAGAGTGGAAGATAGAATGGGACCCTTTTATGCTACCAAATATACAATATTAAAGGTAGCATAGATGCCCATATCTGCTGGTAGATCAACTTGGTAGGCAATGGCCCCATACTTGGCCAAAATTTTGCATGAACCCACCTTTCACATCTGTAGTTTGTGTGATTCTCCTTTGGATACTCTATGGTTATTAAGATGTACCATGGCATAGTTTCCAACTACAAATTGCACATCTCTCTACTTGGTATCTTCCCTTTGCTTCATTTTTTTGTATTCCAGGCTTTGTTTGACAATGTCATGTACCTCTTTCATGGAAAGAGAAAAATCTTCAGCCACTTCATTGTCTTCTACACCTAATTTCATGTTCCTTATCCCTAGAATGCCTCTAGGATGTACTACAGAGACCACTTCAAAAGGACTCTTCCCAATCAACCTATTAATATTATTATTGTAGGCATATTATGGTTGTGCAATAATGTGGTCTCACCTTTGACCATACTCTTTGGTTAGACACCTTAAGAGGTTACCCAAACTCCTTTTAACCACTTCTTTCTACCCATCCATTTGAGGATGGTAGGAAGATCCAAATGAAAGGTTAGTACCCAATTTCTACCACAATGTGCTCCAAAAAATGACTCATAAACTTAGTGTCCCTATCAAACACAATACTAAGAGATAGCCTATGTATCCTTACTACCTCCCTAAAAAAAAAATTAGCAATGGAACATGCATCATGAGAACTTTTATAGGTCACAAAGTGATCCATCTTGTTGAATATTTCTACAATGACAAACACTATCATAACCTTGTTGTGTTTTAGGTAGCCCCACCAAAAAATACATTCTCAAACATTCCCAAGCATTTTTAGGAATTGGAAATGGTTGGTACAACCCTACATTGGTAGCAACGCCCTTAGCTTTCTGACAAATAATGCAAAGCTCCACATATTTCTTTACATCCTTACTCAAAGTAGGAAAGTAGTAGAATATTTGGCCCAACTCTATTATTTTATGAACTTCAAAATGCCCATTCAAGGCACCATTATGATTCTCTTGGATTAGGTTTTCTCTGGTAGGTCACCTTGGAATACATAGTTGATTGCCTTTGAACAAGAGACCTTCTTGCAAGGTAAAATCAGAGTATTCACGATGAAAATGGTTATCATAATTAGTACACATTATAAGGTTTTGCAAATATGGATCAGCAGGATACATCTCCTTGAAGTTCTCAATCCCCACACTCCTAATCTATACTTCTTGTAGAGTTAGCTTCCTATAGCTAAGTGCATCTACAACCCTATTTGAAATGTCTTTTTTATGTTTGATGGTGAAGGTATATGCCTAAATATACTCCACCCACTTCATGTTCATCTGACTTAACTTGTCTTGTAAATTTAGAAAGATTAATGCTTGATAATCATAATATAAAACAATTTATTTAGGAAATAGATAATTCCTCCATTTCCTCAAGGCACCAAGGCATAAAACTTGAGGTCATAGGAAGAATACTTCCTCTTGGGTTCATTCAAATTTTCACTATGAAATACAACTGGCTTACCCTCCTGGCTAAGTATCACTCCAATGTTAAGGCTATTTGAATCACACTCAATGGTGAATAACTTCTCAAAGCTAGGTCAGACCAAAATAGGTTGGGTGACAATCTATTATTTCAACACCTCAAAGTTCCTAGTGGCTTTATCAGTCCATTTAAATTTGGCTCTAATCCCACAGTTTATGATCTCTAGCAATGGTGCACAAATATGGCTAAAATTCTTAATGAAATTCCTATATAATTTTGTTAAGAAATGGAATCTCCTTACCTTTGATGTAGACTTGGGTTTTGGCCTACTAAGTATAGCTTCCACCTTGCTAGGATCCATCTTGAGTTGTCCCTATGAGATGAAAAAACCCAAGTAGACCAAATTTTCCTTCATAAAATCACACATTTCCAAGTTCATGGTGAGTTGAGCATCAAACAACATTTTAAAAGATAGACTTAAATGCCTTAAATTTTCTTCCTTGGTACTATTAAAAATCAAGATATCATCAAGGTAAATTACAACAAACTTACTTAAGTAATCAGCAAAGACTTCATTCATGAGCCTCATGAATGTAGGGGCATTTTACAAACCAAATGGCATCACTAGCCACTAATACAACCCTTTATTAGTCTTAAAAGTTATCTTCCATTCATCTCCCTCCTTACTCCTTATTTGGTGATATCCACTCTTTAAGTCAATCTTGGTGAAGTACTTTGCATTGCCAAAATAGTCAAGTAAGTCTTTAATTATTGGGATTGGGAACCTATACCTAATTGTAATTTTGTTAATGGCCCTTGAATTTGTACACATTCTCCAATTACCTCCCTTCTTTGGCATCAAAATAGTTGGAACTACACATGAGCTCACACTCTTCCTTATCAATCCACGGTCCAATAATTCTTGCACTTGCTTGGCTATCTCCTCATATTGGCTAGGTGTCATCTTCTAAGTTTCCTTATTAGGAAAAGATGCTCTAGGGATGAAGTCTATATGATGGTTGATATCTCTCTTAGGTATAAATGTATTCTTTCCATCACTTACAATGTCATCAAACTGATTTAGTAGGTTTTGCAAGTCTCTAGGCAATTGTGATCTAATTGTATTTTGTGCATTTTTGGGCTTGACCATATTGGTCTTCTCTATCATATTTCCATGGCCTCCCTAAGAGGAGATGGCATGCATCCATGTGGATTATATCTATCCTTATAACTTCCAATGTTGAACTCAATCCATGCTTGTTCCTTCACCTCTACATGTTGACCCTTATTTAGCCATGTGACTCTATAAGGATTGTTGTGAGGAATCTTTTTAAGCTTCAACTTATCAACCACTTCTTCTAACACTATGTTATCAGTTGAACTAGAGTGAATGATAACCTTACATACCTATTTTTTTACTTTTCATTTAACCCTAAATAAGGTTCTCCTTTTTCATGTCTCTTCCTGCATGGGCTCCCTAATGAGTTTCCTACTAAACATTAGATTCTCTCCTTTTTATGAATCAAGTGGGAGATTTGCTACCTTCTTATTTCCAACATCTTCTTGAGAATAAGACACCTTTCTTTCTCTTGAGGTAAAATCCTTCTCTAGACACCTATATGAGGGATGTGCTAGTTGGTTACAGTTGTAACAGTTCATAGTGGAAAAGTATGATGGCCCTCTGCCTTGAATGTTACCCCTACCCCTAAAGATATTATTATCTCTTCCTCTTTGGTTAAATCCTCCTCTTGGACTACTTGACCCAATTGATTCATTTTTTTTACTATCCCCTTGGGGTCTAGTTTCTTTTCCTCTTCCACCACCAAGGTTCCCTCTCTGATTACCTTGCTCCTGTCTTTATCTCTGCTCCTATTTATGAAGTTTTACTTCTTTTTCAACTTTTCCTCAACCTTAACTACTAATTAATAACACTTTTGTACTACATTGGGATTCTAAAATTGAATCTCCTCTTGAATGTTCCACCTCAAGCCATTAACATACCTTTCTATCTTGATGCTTCCATCTTCTTTCACCTTGGATCTTAGGCGTAGCTTTTGGAACTCTTTAGTATAATTTGCCACATTGTTATCCCTTTGTTTGAGATTCTACTTTTTGGTATGCATCTGCACTTCAAAATATTTAGGAAGGTAATTTTGCATAGGGTTTCTTCCCCTCTTTCACTCTTTCATTTTGAATGAACTTCCACCATGTGAGAGTTTCTCCTCTCATTCTTTCATTTGCCACTTCCACTTTTTGAGCTTCTGTCACATTCTCACTCTCAAAGTAGTTCTTCATGCCTCCCAACTACTCCAAGACATTTTCTATATCCAACTTTCCACTAAAAAGTGGCATTCATTCCAAGGCTTTTTCATTCAATGCTTTTATAGCTCTAAGAAATGTTTCTTTTGCCATCTTTGGATCAAGTGTGGATGCCCCTTCTTCATCAGACACCTATTTCTTCTACTTTCTACATTCCTCCTATTGATTGACCTTATTGGTCACTACTTCAATCTTTATAGCTTCTCTCTCAAGTTATTTCTCCAAGGTTGTCATCTTAGCCTTCAACTCCACATCCTCATCATCCTTCTCTTGAAACTTCTTAGCCAACTCTACATTTGTCAACATGGTGGATCCTATAGAGGGTTCTCCTTTACTATTAGACATGCACTTCTTTTACCAAAATAAAATTTTGGCTCTAATACCAATTTAATAGGAGTATTCTAGCGTAATATAGATAGTGGATAAACATTTCTAGATATCCCACACTTACACAAGTTACCCCTAATCAACTATGAATGACTTTTTCCTTTACCTAACCTATCTATTCAAGCTTGCTAATTAACTTGAACTTCATTCTAGGCCTCCCTAATGGATTACTTGATCTTTCAATTTCTAGAAGCTCTCCCTATGGTGTATTGGACTTCTTTTGACAACCATTTCCCACCATTCATTCATTACAGTTGTATATGATCCATTCAAACTCTTGAAAATTTCCTATTAGGTCTAGTAGCCCTCAATTAACCCTCCTAATGGACTAAATTGGGATTTGTGCAAAAATTTCCTCGAGGAGGTTCCAAAAAAACTCCATATTGAAATTACCATTTTCCAAGGTCTTTAGGGTTCTTGGGGTCTCACCTTCCTAACTTCTATTGGATGCCCTACCCATATTTTTAAGGGTTTGCTAGGGTTTAATTGTCATTTAGACCAGTCAGTGAAAGAATCACTCACACTCCTTCCCTAGGGATATTGGATACTTTTCCTTGCACATATAGTGGCTCCATTCAATTCTCTCTCATTGCATAACACCCATACTAACCAAAATGTTGTACCCTTTCAAGAATCCTTCTTTCCTTGGCTTAATTTCTAGTCTAGTACATTACAGTCTTGCCTAGGGCTTCCAAGGAATTGGCTTGGGCCTACACTCCTAACCCCATCCTTTCCAACACATAATACAAAAGGTTTCTACTAGAATTTGTCAAAGTTTCATGAGGTTTCAACCATGCGGAATGTTGTTAGACACTATTATTTAAGCTTTCCTAGTACAACCTAGCAAGTAGATAGTTTAGCAAAACATTTATTTTGAACACCAATGGGTAGCTCAAAACCTCAAACAAAAAAAAATACAAGTATAAAAAATTTAGAAACTATATTTCAAAACAAAAACACTAGTTCAATCATATGTTAGTTAAAAACTCAAACTTCCATTCCAACTATCATCAAATTTGTGTTATGTTGTTTGCAACCGTATGATGCCAAAACTCTCAACCATACAAAAATGACTTGGAGGGATTTATATACCCATTTCACAACTACTTAAACCAAATTTCAATTATTTATAACCTTGTAGTGTGTTCTAACGAACTTTTCATCTTTGACAAGAAAAGTTACACTTCTTGCAAAAGTGTCAATATGCAATTTTTGCATTTTTACATCTTAGACTTGGTAGAACTATACCTTATGACTAAAAATAAATACATTTAAGTTATTTAGTCTATTTTTTATACCATTTCTATTTCTACCTACCCTTCTATGCTTACTTAGCCCTCTAAATCAATTTTTTACACTTTTCCCCCTTATTGACAATAAATGCAACATTACATCTAATTGCCCATCTCATGCATTATATTGGTGTTTGGTGTTTCACATGCATGAGTATTTATTGATAAATATGTCTTATGTCTTATCAATACTCCTAGACTCTTATTTTCTCCCTAGTGACCTATCATAGGTGCTCCTACACCACAATCTAAGAGATTATTAGATGTGAAGTTTGTGATTATGTATCAAGATCAGAAGGAGCACAAAAGTATGTTTAATGGGATAGAACAAGATGAAGGATAAGTATAGTTTAATTCTATTATTCTAAAATTAATAATACATAGGTAATTTGGACAATGGATTCATTGGTCTCCCCCCTAAAGTTGTTTGGATAGTGAGTCCATCTTCCTTCCACAAATTCTAACAGGGTTGGAATCTCCTAACATGGATTTAAAGTCCCCTAACAAGGAATGATATTTACTAAATGTTTTTAAAAAATCCTAACAGGTTCCATCATATAACAAGGAATATTCATATTAGTACATCATCTTTTGGGTACCATCCCCACCAGGGTTTTCCCTCTGATCAAGGGTTTCCCTAGTTAACATATCCAATTTTATTCTGTATAAGTATCTTTTTATGGTTGATGATTATATTTCTCATATGTTTAAGGTTTAATAAGGTTGATAATTGTGATAATAGTTGTATAACTAATTCACCACTCCCTCCCCTCTCAATCATATTGGTGGAAAACATTGTAACAAGATGTTACTAGTTACACATGTATGTTGGAGATATGATATGTTATTAGAAACATTTCCCAAAAATCCATCACTTCATACATCAATTCCTTCTCTCATGCGATATTTGTAGTATTTATTATGTACTACTACTAACCAATAAGTACTTACTAGAAAATGAAATTACAAGTCACACAAATTTGGAAAGTAATTTAATCAAATATGTCATCTGATTACTATAAAATTATTAGAGCCCAAAAGAAAACACCATACCACTAAAATATCAATTATCAACAAAAGGGGTTTACTTTGCATTATATTCTCTCTATTTTCTTTACATTTCATCTTCATGGATATATATATACCAAAAATGGTTGTACTTTCCCTCAAAAAGAGAAGTGATAAGCTTCAAACTATTACATTTCAAATTAATACACTTTTTGATAATATGTTTTACAAAATAAACCCCAACTAAATGGATGATTCTTCATGTAACAATTCTTTTATCCTTCAAATCATCCCAAAAGAGTTGAAGTTCCATTTTTTTTGTTCCACCACATTTTTAATTTGTTCTTCAAAATTAGTATGGTTGAGGCCCATTTCAATTAACATTTCTTGGAGGTCTTCCTTTTCCTACTCCTCTTTTAGCACTTTGATGGTGTCCTCGGGACTATTAGAGAGAACTAGAAAAGATGCAATAAGTCTAGTAGTAAGATCACTTTGTTCCTTATCCTCCTCCATAATCAAATCTTTGTTGACAAAAGGGGTTGGATTTTCATTTGATGATCCCTCTTCCACAAGGAGTCCCATTTTTTGCAACCAACTACATTTCTAATAATGGAAACCACTGAGAAGGATGTCTATAATTTAAAGAAGGTTTTCTCAATGAGATTCCACTCTATTATTAATGCAATAGGTTATTCCACTTATGTGTCGTCCTATAGAAAGATCACTTTCTTATCACTCTTTGATTTAATACATGACATTGTAGATCACTTTCTTATCAAGTTTTTAACAAAAAATGGACATACATTCAAAAGAAATTATAGATGAAAGGTTTAAAATAGTTTAAATAAAAAATATATTATATGATTGTATAGCTAACATAGAGACCTACAATGTCATGTAACCTAATCTTAGTGATGGTCAACCACAAGGAATCTTGAAGGAGAGCACACACAAAAAATCAATCATTTTTTGTATGTTTGTAGCAAAACGCATTTCAGACTAGTTTATAGACTCTAAACCTTTGGGTTGGATCCCCAAGGCAAAACCAAGCCTTGGGCTTGGTAGAATGCAAAGGTTTGAATAGCATGTGTGCCCTATAGCATGCACACACTATTTAAAGCTTTTTAAATTTTAGTATTAATAGCATGTCTATGCTTTAGTGCACAAACACTATTGAGACCTAAATAGTGTATAAAGAGGGAAGAAGAGAGGCAGAGCAAGAGTGTGTGTGTGAGAGAGAGAGAATGAGAGATAGGGGATGGGTGTGTGTGTGTGTGTGTGTGAGAGAGAGAGAGAGAGAGAGAGAGAGAGAGAGAGAGAGAGAGAGAGAGAGAGAGAGAGAGAGTAGGGTATGGGAGAGGGGAGAGAGAGGAAGTGAGAGAGAGTATGAGATGGGAGAAAGATGAAGTGTAAGAGAGAGTAGGGGTGGAAAAGAGAGAGTACAAGATGGGATAGAGAGATTGAGAGTAGGGGATGGGAGAGAGTGGAAGTGTGAGAAAGAGTAGGGGTGGTAGAGAGAGTACGAGATGGGAGAGAGAGATTGAGAGTAGGGGATGGCAGAGAAAGAGAGTAGGCAATGGGATAGGGAGAAAGAGAGGGAGAGTGAGAGAGGAGGATGGGAGTGTGTGTGTGTGTGTGTGTGTGTGTGTGTGTGTGTGTGTGAGAGAGAGAGAGAGAGAGAGAGAGAGAGAGAGAGAGAGAGAGAGTAGGGCATGGGAGAGAGTGTGAGAGAGAATATGGGTGGTAGAGATAGAAAGTAGGGGATGGGAGAGGGGAGAGAGAGTAAGGGATGGGAGAGAGAGAGTAGGGGTGGTAGAGAGAGTGTACGAGATGGGAGAGAGAGATTGAAAGTATGGGATGGGGGAGAGAGAGTAGGCAGTGGGAGATAGAGTGGGTGAGGGAGAGTGAGAGAGAGAGGAGGATGGGAGTGCCTGTGAGAGAGAGAGAGTAGGGTATGAGAGAGGGGAGAGAGAGAGGGGGGATGGGAGTGTGTGTGTGTGTGTTAAAGAGAGAGTAGGGAATGGGAGAGTGGAGAGAGAGAGTAGCCTGAGAGAGAGAGTGAGTGGTGGGAGAGGGAGAGAGAGGGGGGATGGGAGTGTGTGTAAGAGAGAGAGTAGGGCATGAGAGAGAGTGTGAGAGAGAATAGGGGTGGCATAGAGAGAGAGTATGGGATGGGAGAGAGAAAGTAGAGAGGGAGAGAGAGAGAGTGTGAGAGAGTAGGTGGTGGGAGAGGGAGTAGGAGAGGGAGAGAGATAGGGGGCGATGAGAGTGTGTGTGAGAGATCTAGAGAGAGTAGGGGTTAGGTGTGTGTCTATGAAAGAGAAAGTAAGGGATGGGAGAGGGGAGAGAGAGAGTAGGGGATGGGAGAGAGATAGTGAGAGAGAAAGTAGGTGGTGGGAGAGGGAGTGGGAGAGGGAGAGGGGGGGATGGGAGTGTGTAACATAGAGAGTAGGGGATAGGATAGAGAGAGTAGGGGGTGTCAGAGAGAGAGAGTGAGAGTAGGGGATGGGAGATATTGTGAGAGTGAGAGAGAGAGTAAGGGGTGGTAGAGAGAGAGTAGGGGATGGGAGAGAGAGAGAGAGTGAGAGTAGGGGATGGGAGAGGTAGAGTAGGCAGTGGGAGAGGGAGTGGGAGAGCAAGAGAGAGAGAGAGAGCAGGAGGATGAGAGTGTGCAAGTGAGAGAGAGAGAGTACAGGATGGGAGAGGGGAGAAAATAGGAGATGGGAGAGGAGAGAGAGGGGGGATGGAAGTGTGTGTGAAAGAGAGAGAGTAGGGGATATGAGAGGGAGGAGAGAGATAGTAGCCTGAGAGAGAGTAGGTGGTGGGAGAGGGAGTGGGAGAGGGAGAGAGAGGGGGGATGGAAATGTGTGTAAGAGAGAGAGTAGGTGATGGGAGAGAGTAGGGGATGGAAGAGAGAGTAGAGAGGGAGAGAGTGAAAGTGAGAGAGAGAGAGAGAGAGAGAGAGAGAGAGAGAGTAGGTGGTGGGAGAGGGAAGTAAATGAGAGATAGAGTAGGGAATGCAAGAGGAGAGAGAGAGGGGGGATGGGTGTGTGTGTGTGTGAAAGAGAGAGAGTAGGGGATGGGAGAGAGAGAGTAGGTATTGGGAGAGGGAGAGAGAGGGGATGGGAGTGTGTGTAAGAGAGAGTAGGGGATGGGAGAGAGTGTGAGAGTGTGAGAGAGAGTAGGGGATGGGAGAGAGAGAATGATATTAGGGGATGGGAGAGAGAGTAGGGAATGGGAGAGAGATAGTAGGGAATGGGAGAGGGGAGAGAGAGAGTAGGGGATAGGAGAGATATTAGGTAGTGGGAGAGGGAGTGGGAGAGAGAGAGAGGCAGGAATGGGAATGTGTGTAAAAGAGAGAAAGTAGGGGATGGGAGAGAGTGTGAGAGTGTGAGACAGTAGGGGGTGGTAGAGAGAGAGTACAAGATGAGAGAGAGAGTGAGAGTAAGGGATGGGAGAGAGTGTGAGAGATCAGGGGATGGGAGAGAGAGAGTGAGAGTAGGGGATGGGAGAGAGAGAGTAGAGAGGGAGAGAGAGTGAGATAGAGAGATAGTAGGAAGTGGAAGAGAGAGAGAGAGGGGGGATGGGAGTGTGTGTGAGAGATCTAGAGAGTAGGGCATGGGAGAGGAGAGAGAGGGGGGATGGGAGTGTGTGTCTATGAAAGAGAGATAGTAGGGGATGGGAGAGGGGAGAGAGAGAGTGGAGGATGGGAGAGAGAGTAGGTGGTGGGAGAGGAAGTGGGATAGGGAGAGAGAGGGGGGATGGGAGTGTGTGTAAGAGAGTGAATAGGGGATGGGAGAGAGTGTGAGAGTGTGAGAGAGAGTATGGGGTGGTAGAGAGAGAATGAGATGGGAGAGAGAGAGATTAGGGGGTGAGAGAGAGTAGGGGATGGGAGAGAGAGTAGAGAGGGAGAGAGAGTGAGAGAGATATAGTAGGTAGTGGGCGAGGGAGTGGGAGAGGGAGAGAGATGGGGATGGAAGTGTGTGAGAGAGATCTAGAGAGTAGGGGATGGGAGAGGAGAGAGAGGGGGGATGGCAGTGTGTGTCTATGAAAGAGAGAGAGAGAGTAGGGAATGGGAGAGGGGAGAGAGTAGCTAGAGAGAGTAGTAGATGGGAGAGAGAGAGAGAGAGAGAGTAGGTGGTGGGAGAGGGAGTGGGAGAGGGAGAGAGTGGAGGGGATGGGAGTGTGTGTAAGAGAGAGAGAGTAGGGGATGGGAGAGAGTGTGAGAGAGAGTAGGGGGTGGTAGAGATAGAAAATGGGATGGGAGAGAGAGTGAGAGTAGGGGATTTGAGAGAGAGAAAGAGTAGGTAGTGGGAGAGGGAGAGTGAGAGAGAGAGGAGGATGATAGTATGTGAGTGAGAGAGAGAGTAGGGGATGGGAGAGGAGGGAGAGAGAGTAGCTTGAGAGAGAGAGTAGGGGATGGGAAAGAGAGAGTAGGAGAGGGAGAGTGAGAGAGAGAGTAGGGGATGGGAGAGGAGAGAGAGCAAGAGAGAGAGTGGGAGAGAGTGAGGGATACAAGAGAGAAAGTGAGAGAGTGAGAGAGGGAGAGCAAGAGAGAGTAGGGGATGGGAGAGAGAGTAGGAGATGGGAGAGAGAGATAGATTAGGCAGTATGAGAGGGAGAGAGAGAGAGAGAGGGGAGATGGGAGTGAGAGAGAGAGAGAGACCTATAGGGGATGGGAGAGGAGAGAGGGTGAGAGAGTAGGCAGTGGGAGAGGGAGAGCAAGAGAGTAGTGGATGGGAGAGGGGAGAGAGAGTAGGGAGAGAGAGAGAGTAGGGGATGGGAGAGGGGAGAAAGAGTAGGTGATAGGAGAGAGAGGGGGATGGGAGTGTGTGAGACAAAGAGAGTAGGGAATGGGAGAGGAGAGAAGGTGAGAGAGAGTAGGCAGTGAGAGAGAGAGAGTAGGGGATGGGAGAGGAGCAAGAGAAAGAGAGAGAGTATGGGATGGGAGAGGAGAGAGAGAAAGAGAGAGTAGGGGATGGGAGAGGATAGAGAGTGAGAGAGTAGAAGATGAGAGAGAGAGTGAGAGAGAGTGAGAGAGAGTAGGGGATGGGAGAGAAAAGAGAGAGTAGGGGGAGAGAGAGAGTAGGGGATGGGGGATGGTGTGATAGGGAGAAATTTATTTTCACATAGTGCGTACGCACTATAGTGCATATGCACTATGTGAAATCACCAAAAAAAGGTCATAAAGCAATTTTGGGTCCCTTTTGATCTATATTCAGATTTTTGTCTGTTGTGCATTCTATTGCTCTGAAAGAAAAAATGGGTTTCAAGCTATTGGAAGTTAGCAAATACTATTTGAAGACTTTTTGAAGCTAGCATACACCAAATTCAATCATTGGTTACTCTATTCGAAGGCTTTTTGAATATTCTTTCTATAGAAAAGGTTAACTTGTAGTCCTTTTTAAATATTGTTTGTTGATATCTACAGAAATTTTTTATTATAATTTGACATGTTGTTTAATATATAAAGAATTCATTGAAATTTGTATGTTTGAATGAATTATTATTTGGAAATGGTTAAAAATTTGGAAAGTTCTTTGATATATATTGTGTATTCATTAAAATAATTGTAATTTTTATATGTATTTGAATGATTTGTAATTTAAAAATTGTAAGTAATTCAGATGTTTGAATAATTTGACATATGGAAATCATCATCATGCCAAGGAAGAAACCACAAACTCAAACAAATGAAGAGAGGGAGGCAAATGTGGCAATTAAAAGAGATAAAATGAAATTACTACATGAACAAATAAAATTGCAAAGCAATAATGAAGAATTGACTTTCAAAGAAGAACAAGAACTATCGATACAAAGAAACAAAGAGGAAGAATCGGAAAGACAAAGAGAATGAATGAGATTGTTACACTTAAGATGACAATTGAATTGTGAAGCTACACCATCTTCCAATGTTGGAGTCATATCATCCTCTCATGTTGAAGAGATGGTAATTTGTAGATCTGACGATGTACACACTCCATCATGTCATGTTTAAGGCACAACATCAACATATCAAGTAGGTGATATTCCATCTTTTGCATCTTATTGCCAAGGCACATCATCTTCAGTTTAAGGTATGCAAAACACTCAACCTTATGTTCATGTTCAAAATGTTGAGGGAATGGAAGAGATTATAACACCTAGAATTTGTTTTAGAAGACCAAAATATTTTATTGATAGTGATAATAAAATTTTCAAATCAATGCCTGACAAGATTAACAAGCATACTTGTCAAAGAAAATTTAATCGTATGTGGAGATTATTCTTTGAAGAATTAAATATTACAGGTCAATGCCAATTATCTGTTGAAATGATGAGGAATTTTAAATTTAGGCCTATAATGAAGATTCTTGGACTAAGAACAATGGATGATTCAAATGAAAAAAGAATTGCAAAGAATCTAATGAGTGCTTATGACAAAGTGGGTTCTAAATCATGCACCAAAGATAGTAATATCACAAGACAAGTACTTGCATCAAAAATAGTAAGTACCCAAATGAAGAAAGCTCAACTCATGAGAAAGATAAGAAAAACATCAAAATTGGTAGAGGTACTCTAAGGAGAGCCATGCTAAGGTGTGAGAGATTGGAAGATCCAATAAAAAATGAGTTATGGGCATTTAGCGATAGACTACCATGAAAGGATATAGAACTTAGTGAAACTTTGAAATCATTGATCAAAGATTTTTGGAAAAATAACACATGTTTCCCTTAATCAAAGAGATGTTGTAAGGAGGATTGGTAGCCAAAATCATGATCCACATGCAAAACATTTTCTAGACTCAACTCAAACACAATTTTTTGCAAAATTTATTGGTATGTATCCTCAAATTCGAATAAGTCAAATATTTTTTGAGATGGGTAAACCTTTTTGTGTGAAGATAAATCACACACAAACAACTTTTTGTTGTATGATACATATTGAATTTTCTAACCATTTTGATGTTTTTAGGCATATATATGTGTTTTTTGCATTCTACGTTTGTTTTGCAGGATTGTGGCATGAATGAGCTACCAAGATCTTCAAGGAATTCATGTCCAACATTTAATGTGAAATAGAGGATGGCCAATAATTTTAGAAGACATCATGCTTGGATGATACATGCTTATTATGTGGTTCTTTGCAACTTTTTATCAACTTGTGAACATATGGATATTACACATGCAATTGGAAATGAAATAGTAGATTATGGAAATTTTAAGATAGTGAAATATGCTCTAAAAGATGGGAAATAGGGTAAAAGATGTGATTTAGTCATTGAAAAGATTCCAGTGTATGAGTTCATGAAGATTTTTCATGAAAATATTATTTACGAGTATGCAAGGCATACACATAGAGCTTGGTGGTTGGATTTGCAATTCAAGTTGTGCAACGATACTTTTCCATTGGATAACATTATTTCGGTTGTAGACTTCATAGAGAACTATACACTATAACCACAAAATGAGGTGCAAGAAAAGTATTATACTTCTCAAAAGGTATCCATATTTGTTCACATAACATTCATGCATTCACCTACAAATACATAGGATGATAGGAAGATTTTGAGGGAGTACCATTTTTACATCAGTGATGATTGATCACATTATATAGAGTTTGTACATGGTTGTTTTCAACTATTTTATGGAGATTTGACTAACAAGGGCATCACATATTGTAAGCACATTATTTGGTTAAACAATTATGCATCTCAATTCAAGAATGCATGAATGTTCTATTGGTTGAGTAGGATGCACAAGTTGTGTAGAATTCAATATATATGGAATTTCAGAGAGGCTAGACATGGAAAGGGAGAGCACAATGGTGTAGTTGCATGCATCAAAAGAGCCTTATCTCATGAAGAACTAAAGTACAAAGATGGAGCAAGATTGAAATATGCAAAATTCATCGTCTAGTGGTGTAATGCTACAATGGGTCTAGGTAAGGAAGGTGAGTCTATGGTTCGTAGATTTTTTTGGTTGATAGATAATACTAACATTGCACCATATGAGGATTGTTGCACACTAATAGGATCAAGTAAGTTGCACTCTTTTAGAAGCTCTAATGCAGGTTCATGGAGTATTCAAACATGAAAAATGGCATGCTATTGTCCATCATGTACAGAGGAAAATTGGTATGACTGTGAGTAAACTGAATGGGTGGACAAATGGGATATATGGGTTTTGGACCCAATTGACACCTATCATCCCCCACAAGCACTGAAAATGGTAGAGATGGATTTGTCTATTGACTTTGACCACTTGTCTGATCTAGTGCAACCTAGTAATATATATTTATATATCTTTGGAATTTCAATATGTAACTTTATAAAATTTACCTAATTATTTTTTGAATTAATGACCACATTTTGTATATTTGTCACTGTAGGCCATGTTTTTGATGTTATTGCACCTAAAGACAATAAAGAAGGGATAGATTATTATTTGTGTCATTGTGTCCAAGCCAAACAAATATTGGATCACTCAGTTATAGATGATGAAGGTTTAGAGTACCATATCAGTGTGGTGGTTGTAACTGACACATGGCTTAGATGATATTCTATGAAGAACCCTAATTTATGGTTATTTGAGGATTAGCAAATAGAGAGGAAGATTCTTCATTATTTGAACCTTGTTGTCACATCAAATGTCCACTTGATAAAATATGGTGGAAAATCACATAATAAGATTATTTGGAAATTTTGTGAGTCAGGCCATCATACTTCACACATTAAAATGTAGAGTAGATCTAGTTGGTTCATTAGATTGAATATGGAGAGAGGTAGAGAGAGAGAGAGAGATGGAGTGATCAATTAGATCCAAATACAATGTTGCAACCTCTCCCCCAAGACTTTCCACATGACAAGGTGGGTATTATTATTATGTGTAAGTGATGAGATAAGTTTAAATCATAGATTTTATGTTTTGATTTGAATCTAGATACATTATTTGAATTTATATTAGAATATTTAATAGGACCCATTTTCAGATTAGTCATTTGAATAAGTAAAATTTTAGAATTTATTGTTTAGATCAAAATGTAATGAAAGAACATGAAATTTTTTAGAATATGAATGTTTTGTGATGTAAAGTCATGATTGTGTGCATGTAACTAGAAACTTGAAACTGGTGAAAGCAAGGATATAATGGGAGAAGTTTCCAAGACTCATCAAGCCATTC
Organism: Cupressus sempervirens; assembly: GCA_028749045.1. NCBI lineage: Eukaryota > Viridiplantae > Streptophyta > Pinopsida > Cupressales > Cupressaceae > Cupressus > Cupressus sempervirens. Next base: position 518,313,482 of record CM053790.1, read on the forward strand.
ATTAAGTTATTTGATCATTGCTAGAAGCTGAAAAAAATACTTCTTTGCATTTGGAACATTGTTACCAATAATGATATTATGACTAACACACTTTTATCTTTTATTTGTTTTGGCATCTATAATTATTTTAGATAAACTCCAAAAAAAAATTATTTGTGAATCATAAACTTATAAAACCCATCTTATAATGTTAGATTGAATTTTGATGTGGATCATCTAAGATATATATAAATGTATGAGAAGTTTAAATTAGTTGAACCTATCGAGATAAGTGGTATATTAATGGATAGTTTTAAGATGCATTTGAAGAATATAAAAGGGCATGAGTGATGCAGGTCATTAGACAAAACAATATCTTAACTGGAAATGGAATTAGGAGTAGCAAGAGTTGTGAGTGGAATGAAGATGAATGGAGTGGAGATAGAAAATAAATCTTCTACCAAAAAAGAATTTGTTGTGGTGGGAATCAACATTGCTTTTAGTAGTAGAAAATGACATGATTCTATCTGACACACTTGGATGCCACAAGGTCAACAACTATACTCAATTAGAACACTTATAACAATTGTAAGTTTTTTAATTTAAATATTACTATGTCTTGTTTGAAGCCCACAAATAAAATGGGAAATGGGAAATGAGAATGGAAAGTGCAAAGCTGAAGAGGTTGGAGGAGGAGAAGGGGATAGTGATAAGGTTTGTGATTGGGCATAGTGCTACACTGGGTGGCATTTTGGATCATGCAATTGAAGAAGAAGATGCAGAGCATAATAACCTCCTTAGACTTGAACATGTTGAAGGCTACCATAAGCTCTCAGTAAAGACCAAGATCTACATCTCTACAACACTCACTAAATGGGATGTTGATTTCTATGTTAAAATTGATGATGACGTGCATGCCAATCTAGGCACATTATCATTATTCATGGTTTCATCTAAATAGTATATTTTATGTTATAATTTGTTTAGATAGTTCATGTGTTTTTTTTTTGGGTAGAACTTATTTTTTGTTTTCATTTGAGATGGGTAATTCTACATAAAAAGCTAGTGCCATTTTATATGTTGTTTAAAGTTGATATCTATCTTAAAAATATAGCATTTTTTACATTTGTGTAATATTTTAATCTAAAGATAATTGAGAATTCATTGAGTCTTCAAGAACTAGGTAAAAGTTATTTGAAAAGGTGATAAGTTGGCCTTATCCTTTGGAAAGTTTGGAAGTTTGCCAAGGAAAACTAAATTTTTACCTACTAGGATTTCTAGGCCTAAGTTAGGGATATTGATCCTTTGAAGGTGTTTGGGCCTTGAAAGTGCATTAATTCTAGTGGTTTAGTCCTAGAAATGCTGAATCAAGTCTAAGTTTGAAGTCTTGAAACCTTTTGCCTCATTTTTTCTTAATTGGCCTAGATGAGGGAAAGTTTCCCTAAAGCCATATTTTGATCCAAGTTTGCCAAGAGCCCTAGGAAAAGTGAAGGACTTTAAGAGAGTGGATCCCACTTGGATAAGTAAAGGTCATCATTTGGAAAAGGCTTGTAACCAAGACATCATCCTGAAGTGGGTTTGGGTACCCTTAGAGGTTTAAAAACCAAGTGGCAAAAGTAGTTCGTGTGCTCTATAGATCAATAAGGGTCATTAGACCTAGGTGTGATAGCTAGGGTGTAGGAAGTTGTTGGCTCCTTATTTAATAATTTTACAAACAACCAAGAAGCCAAAAAAATGCATCTAAGTCTACCCAATTCCTATGACAGATACACTTGACTATAGTCTTGGGCCAACTATAAGGCATAACTCCTTCTTCTTTGGGTTCTGCAAGACCTAGGCGAGTGAACCTCAAATTCAATTGATACCGTACCAGTGCAAAAACATATCCATGAATCTATTAAGAAGATGAAAACCCCTTATATCTCCTAAAGCCTTATGCAGTAACAAAGGAGTACAGTAGCTAATTACAACTCTACGAAATGCACAAGTTGAGTGAGGGTTAAAATTTGATAGCTCTTCAACATAAAAGGGTAAAACACATTTGATTAATAATGTTGAATTCAGAAAAACCTCAGATATGCAACAGTAAGACCTAATGATCTTGTAAACCAATCAGTGCCTTAACCATTGGGCAAATCTATGAATAAAAAACACACATATGGATATCTAATACTTATGTATATATTCAAATATATGATCTATCTATTTACCTTGTAAATAAACATGTATGCTCAATCCAAACCTCATTCTTACATGATATCCTTCTCAATAAACCTACAACCCTATCGATTTACTGAAGCATTTTACATAACCCCTTGAGTTACAAGAAACAATAAGACAACATACAGCCTTAAGGGATTGCAGCTACGATCTAGGCTCTTAATTCAAAGATCTTAAAACATTGAAGCTCACTAAGATAGGAGACAAGATTCAAGATGAAAATCAACCTATTGTTCTTTGTATTAATTTCGTTGAAACAATACAACCATATGCACGAAATGAAAACATGAAAACACTTAATAGATCTAAACTATCTATATTAACCTTCCTAATGATGTTCACACAAGAGAATTATGCTAAAATAATCATGTCACAATCATGGGAACACATCAAAAATTGGAACCAAAACCTGGTATTATAGCAGTGAGTGGTTTTTTCTCCAAAAATTGGAACCTGTACAATGAGAAAGAATGAGAATGATATAGGAAGAAAGAATTCTTCGATCTTCTCTACATCTAACATGTGTCCACTTGAAATTCCCTCTCTTTGCCCTAAAAAGACTCTCTCTAATCTCTCTCTTCCATAGGTAAATCAAAATCTTTCATCATTTTACCTCTGAAAGGCATCAAATATCTCAAAACTTGATGTGAATCGTAACTAATTTTGATATCAAAGTGAACTTATAGTAAAAGTAAAAAAATCAATTAACTAGCTTCCAGAAAACAAGAAAACCTTTTAGAGTCAATTTTCTTCACCATCAAGCTCCAACAAAATTTTATGTCTACCTCCTAGCCACTACTAATAATCCATGATCAAATCTACCTATTCTACTACCAATGCCCTGGGAAACACAAACTAGCCTATGGCACAAATTGGTGAATACCTGTGCACAATCTGACCTCATATTCAAAAATTTCATCTTATTCTAGTTCTAGTGGTATATTGGAGTGCCCATTTTAAATAAAAATCACCCCAGTTATGCCCTTTTGAAGTTCAAGTCTCTGTCTCAGGTTTGCATATAATATTTTGTAAAAATGTAAGCTTTTATATAGTTTGAACTATATAAAGTTTCAGACTTTATTTAAATTTCTGACCTACATGTTTGGAGGAAAAAATCTTTTAAAATTAATTTTTTTTAAACTCTTAAAATTTTCCCTCACAAGTTTCATTCCGGGTCAAACATAGTTTCACCATCTCGCCACGTGTCATCACGTGATTGGCTCAAGCTTATACAAATGGGCACCATATCATTGCCACCTCATCACCAAATGGTCCCGCCACATAGGCACTCGCTATGTCACTACACTAACATCCTTGCATCTTTTCTTTAGCGACATAGCAAGAACCACTTGATTTGGGCACAGGTTTCCATGTCAGCATCTTTATCACAGTCGCTACTGTGCATACTACCACTTGTCAATTTTTGGTTTGCTAACATCGCCACATCACTAAATCACCCTGTCAAGTAGGCCTTGCAACTCCTCCTGCCAGAATTTTAAGTTTTTTCGGCTAGTCAATACCTCACTAGCCAGAAATCCTTGGATTTTTTGGAAAGTGACATAGCGACTAGCTAGATTTTTTAACTGTTTTAGCACATTAATCCTACTGATGTCATCATACTTCATGCATGTTTATTTAAAATTATACTGGCACCTCCAGCTAGCCATCCACTAGCGCATGGGCCCCACGTGTGAGCATTGACTTTCCAAAAGGCGCCTTTTCTTAAGACAATAAACATGCTAAGCGCTTTTGTATTTAAACATTATAAAATAAAAAAATAGGGGCGATCTGGGATATATGAGCTTTGACTATTCTACTCTGCACTCACTTCATAGTCACCTCTTTCTTCATTTTTATGACATGAAGGCACCACTTGAAAGCTTTGGGTAGCAAAATATAAATTTACATCAGTAATGTGTTGGCAATGTTGGAGCAAAGCAAAGTCAAATCTCTGATATACGTCATCTGGAAAGTGCATGATATAAACCAGTAGCAGTAGTTCTAACTGGGGTGTCCCATTTGCAGACTTCAAACTATGTGTAATCCTGGCTATTGCTGCCCACATAACCCAACCTTCTCTACAAAACTACATGAACCTATCGATGTCATTATGAAAGCAAATAACCAACAATAGTCATAATCGTCTGCTCTTCCAAGCAACCTAATTAAGACCCTCACGCCAAAGACTTAACATTTGAAATAATAATTTGATACACCTGATCCAGAACCATTTCACAACATAGAGAATCAATTTGTGTTTATGAGTAGAACCTCCATGCAATTGGCATCTCCCACTACATCAAACTACAGAGTTCATACATCACCACACTTCAGAACAGACCCACTGTGGGACACATAGACTCTAGTAGCAATATAACTACATGCCAAACAAAAAGCCTCCATAGTTTGTTTTAGTCTTCATAAAACTAGATTTTATTAACAATGTGTCACTCCAAAATAGTAGGCATCTACTTCCAAACAGCTCCCCTACTTTTTCAAAGTGAAATGCTCTTTTTCATTGCTGCAACCTGCTCTATTTTTTACATTGCCCCTATGTGAACTTTAACCCTCATGCCTAATGTTTTTTCTTATTGGATATGTGGATTTCTTTTATTGTGGAGCATGCTCCTTTTTATGTTGTGGAGTTGTGTCTTGATTCTTCCTTTTTTTAAATCATGGTGGGCTTTCCTTGATGTAGGTGTGAGTTCCTTTTAATGTGTCTTGATTGGCTTTCTGCATGAGTTTGTTCTTTTTTGAAGATATCAGCTTCTTCTTTTGAAACCATAGACTCCTTTACCTCTTTTATGAAGTTGCTTCCTCATAATTGGCGTGATTTCCTTTAACAAGGTGTGAGACTATCCTTTAGATTTTCCTTTGTTTTCTTTTCTTGGCATGTACTTGGAAACTCCTCCTTTATATCTAGTGCTTGGTGGCTTCAATGACCACGTGGTCATTTAGACAGCTCCCTTTGTGTTTAATGCATTGGTTATTCTTTGATGAGTTGTGGGCTTCTCCTTTTCTTGGTTTTTGCATGGAGGTTCCCTGCAAATGTGTGGGAAATGTGTTTTAAACATGCCTTTTTATTATTTACCACTCCCTCTTTGTGGGTACTCTAGATGAAATGCAACCTCCTCTTGAGTGTATAGATTTTCAAATATCAGTATTTGAGTTAGATAGGAGGATCACATAGGAAAATCACATGAAGCATATTTTCTAAAGCAATTTGTTTGGTATAATGAAGCACCAAGAACTCCATTGTTATACACTTTCAAAATAGTTGTGACTTGCTATTTGGTATAAAACCATTCAGACTTGGCAATAGAATTGTAAGAACATGAGAAGGTTTGCATAAAAGAATGAACAAGGTAAGCCGCTCTAGGCCTCCCCTATTTTGCCTAGGTTGAGGCTCTTTTTTGTACTTAATCTACAGCTCCTTTGCACTTAAATGGAATTAAGAAAAAAACCTTTTGACTTTATTTAAGTAACATAAGGATTTAGATGCAATTAGTCTTTGATTAATAAATTTAAATCCACACCTGGCTTGTTCACCATGTCTAAACTATTTTGTATACATGGTGAAAATGTCAAATCATTATCCATCTTTTGAACTTTGTAGTATTCCTTACCTTAGCATCCTATTGATGTAATGAAATTAGTCGGGCCCCAAAGTGGGTTCGACTATAAAAAATTTGTTTCCAGCAATTGATATGCCAAACTGATCCACTGGCCACCTCATATTGATTGAAAACACATTCGACCTTCTGAACAATCATTCAAAACTGATTTTACCATTATTTTGCAAAATGTGAATTTCATGTCAAGGGGTCCATTGACTGGCCTTAAAAATTGATCAAAAGACTGATCAAGCTTTGAATTCAAACACACTAATTCTCTACTCTACGTACTTGCACCCTATCAAATCTTGTCTCATGAAAAACTTCTAGTTAAAAGATATTTTCTATCAAAGTTGATCTCTAAGAACTACCTACAAGAAAATATGTTAGAAAACACTAAATTGGGTTCGGAATTGGCTTCGAAAATTTGGCAAATGAGCACATGGGGAAACAAAAATTGGGACATTGATTCTCTATCATGAGGTGAGTATGGAACTATGATTTTGGCTCATGATGAATAATTGGGCGCAAATGGTTAGAAGTCAAAGTGGGCTACTCGGATTTTGACAACTGGAAAAAATGTCTAAAATGCAATTTTTTGCAAATGGAATGGACTTGGAAAAGTGTGTAAATGGATTCGTCAAGACTTAACAACTGACATACTTGGAGTATTTCTAGAGGTCAACATAGGGGTACAATCCATTTGACTTAACATATCACGGATTAGGAGATATAACATCACAAACAAGGGTTCCAAACAATCTGCATTTTATGATACCATTCAAAAGATAGAAATCCCGTTTGGAATCGCATTTGAAAACTAATCAAACATATTCATCATAAGTTGAAACTTGAAAAATAAAATGTCTCTAACCTCTAAAATGCAACACAAAAGAAATTTTAGCATTTTGGTCAACTAGATCAAAATTATAGCATGTCAAATAGGGCTTCCCAGAATTTGCACAATTACACAAAAACATGAAACAATGACTGACCAACTTTGAGGGATTCAAAATCTAATCAACCGAACTCAAAATGAGTCAAAATCTAAAACGTAGGTTCTTGGGTATGGACACTAGATATTCCCAAAGTGGAAAATCACAAAACATTTCTGGATGCAAGATATTTAGGTGCAAACATGGCCTCCTATCTCTGTTTGACACGGGTGAAAAATAGATTTAATAAATGCTCAAAATGGGACTTCACGAAATGACTTGAAATCTCATTTTAACTTCATGGAATGCTTAGACAGGTTGAATGGAAGGTGTTAGAAGCATTGAACACCTCTTAGGCCTCAAAGGTACAACCAAGTACAATCTCATTTAAAAGCATTTATAGGGCTCAATTTTCAAATTGTGACTGAAAATGGACCATGTAATTTTCATTCCCAATAGTGGCTCTATCTTGGGATGTATGCCCCTTATGGGCATGGCAAGATTTCAGATCTATGGAAGAAGTAGACCACACACCTGACTTCAAAACTTGTCTCGAATAGCTTTATTGAAAACGGGGAAACAACAACTACTATTTACAAATGATGACCTCAGGCCACCGAACGTTAACAAAATTGTTTACCTCTATCATAAACATGATTCTCATCTGAACTTGCATGAGGTAAACTAAAAATATCACTCATATTAGTTTCACCAATTAGATACACATCTTGAATCTCACCACTTAGCAAAACTAAATCTACATCCTGACTTTCACAATGCATATAAAAACTTACTTCATTTTCAACCACTTGCTCATCATGAAAGTTCTAATCAGCATGCTCAAACATATTAGATTGAAACTGAAAATTCTCTTCATTTAATGACTCATGCATGCTATCATTCTCAAATATGAAGGCTTCATATTCAATTTGGGGAAAAGGATCACACATACCTTCAAATTGTATATCCTTATACATAACCATATGATACTCATATGAATACTCTGACTTGTACTCACACATGTCATCAATATCATAGTCTGAAACTAATCCATAATCTTCAAATGGTTCTTCACAATCAGCAAATAGATTAGTCTTCACATCAGAATGTTCATGATAAAAAACATTACAAGGTGCATGCTGATTTTCAATAATATCTTCATCAAAAACCTCGTTATCATAATCAAATGCAAGATAATCATCATTTTCACTATCATACTGAGAAGAAGAACAGTCTGACCTCTTATAGTAGTATGAGAAAGTATCATCATTAAACCCATCCTCAATCAAATCTGAAAGTTCCATGTCTTCTTCAAACAATGGGTTAATAACTCCATGTAGTGATCCTTGTTGAACATCTTGACAAAACATAGGCTGATCGTCATCACAATCTTCATCATATAAGGCATTAGTATATACTTTAAACTCACTATCTATTTCATCTTCATGGAGACTTTCAGCACGTAAAGAAAAATCAAAACTACACGTAGACTCACTTTCTTCTTCATCAACGAAGCATGTGGAATACAAATCAAAGTTACTTTCATTGTCTTCATGTAGGTGATTCAAATGTCTTGCAAGAAAATCATCATTTATGTTACCCATAAGTGCTAATGTATTAACCTTAGAATCATTTTATGCTGATTATCACTGTACTCATTCTCAAGACATTCATCTACACAATTAGGTAATCTCTTTGTCTTCATGGATAATCTCTTTGTCTTCATATTGTGTAGAAAAATCTTCTTCACAACTTTCAACATCAAGCTAACTTGTATAACTCTGAAATGAAACTTCACTTTCAAACTTAGAAATAAAACTCATACCTTTATTGATGTAAGAATACTCACTCTCGTTATTACTTTCTTCTTCCCAATTTGCATCTGATTCACATGAGGATGAACATGTACTAGCACTGTCCTCTTCTTGACTTGAGAAACCACTCTTGTCATTGTCTTCACATGATGCCTCTTCATAATACAATGGATCAGAAACTTTATTATCACTTGAAAGATGACTTTCAGCTTCATCATACTCACATTGATATGACTGTCTTTCAAATTCAAATTTAATAATGTTTTCAACATGATGCAATCTATGAAGAAGATGGATCATTTCTTTGCCTATCTGACTAATCAAGTGAATCTATATTACCATTTATTGCTGAAACATTACAAACATGTGAACCTTGTTCTTCTAACTGTGACTGAGATAAGTGTGATTCATATTCTCCATCTTGTATTATCTCTCCATGACATATCAGATCAGAAACATCAAGTTCATGATCAGAGAGATAACTTCTAGCATTCTCACTTACATAAGACTGAGATTTAGGTGCAACATCCTCAAAATTTGAAGCATTAGTTACATCATCATACATATAATTATCATGAGAAGAACTTACTACTGTAACTAAACTTTGATTCATAAAATCACCACAATGCTGATCCTTATCAAAGTCTGAAATATATCTTATTGTTGTAACATCATGAACATGTGTGTCATCATTTGTAACCAAACTAACCTTACTTATACACATATTCTAATCTAAATTTTCCACTTGATTAAAACCTACAGTAGGGGTGCTGATATTCTTATTTGAAACTAAAGAATCAACATTATATTCCACTTTTCTTTCAAACACATTATACTAGCAATCATTCATAGCAAAATGACCTCTAATCAATCCATACTTCATGTTATTCTCAATATCCCTAGTAGTCACAAAATCTTGATATAACATCTATGGTTCTTTATCCCTTAGTAGATAATTCATTTTCTTGTCAAATGCATCAAAATACACTGTTAAACACATTTGATCATTGGGTCTATAATTCGTAGGGATTTCATTCAGAACCTTTGCAAATCTGATATTAAATTGAGGAACCAATTCATCATCCTCAATGCAAATCTTCAAGAACTTATCATAAGAATCAGATATGCTTACCCATTCTCCCAATTGCTCCATGAAGGCTGAATGCAACTCACCACAAGATGAAATAGAATGTGCTGGTAGGAAAGAAAACTAGTCTCTAGCATCACCTTCCAAAGTTTGAACAAATAACTTCATGTGCATATCCTCATGAGCAATCTCATAGTCACCCATTAAATCATTGAAAAATTCAACATGATGACTAGCTAAAACAAGATGGTTCCTACTAAACTTAGGCAAACATTTCCTAACATCATTAGGAATGTCATTCAAGAAACCATGAATACCATTAAAACATAATGGCATATACCACTTGGTAGAAATGGATCTAGGAACTTCACTAACTGGCTGCATCTTAGGTGAAATGAAACTTGACATCCTTCAAACAAATATGAAACTCATTCACCAATAAATTTGTTTTGCAATTTGCAGCAGATCTATACCCTTCTACCCATGAATCATTTTTGAAATACACTTCACAAATTTTAAAAAAAACTGAAACTTGATCCAATGAAGTGTATAAAACCTTAAAACTATTCTCCTTTTCTTAGTGCTGAAACTTCACTTGACAAAGAACACATATGTAAAACTTACTTTCTCTCATGACAAGAAAAACATCATGAAAATGAAATACCTCAAGTGTTGCTACATGAAACCACTGATCTGCTAATTAGCCTGGTGTTGATCTCAATTCCTCACACCATTGATCATATCCTTATAGAGTCACCATCTCCTTGAGGAGAACTAAATGAAATCACAACTGTGGTTCATTTTTTATCATTAAAAATTCTTATGACAGAAAATCAACAACACTCTAAAACTTATTGGTTAGAAACTTATATGGATCTCTCTTCTTGTTTGAAATTTCACATAACTTTTAGATTTGACCGATTTAGCTGAAAACTCTTTGAAAGCATTTATACATAACTGATCTACACTAGTATAGAGATCCTTTAGAGAGTCGCCACTCACAATTGTGAGAAAAAATTTAACACATGATTCATACATGACATATCTAAACTAAAATTTCACTTTGTAGAATTTTGCAAAACTTTTAAACACTGTAAAAAGAGAAACCTTTTTTCAACAATTCTGACTTTGAATTACGATAGTATTTTGAAAGCAACAACCAATTGACTTTACTGAAGATGAATACTCTTAGCAACACAATCTACATTCAACCTTAAAAAATACTATTGTAATGGATAAAACTTAACTAGGGTGCATGGTTTGGAGTAAGAAAACTAGAAAGAACATCAGAGAGCTTACTCCTAAAACTTTCTAATGCACTTCTCCTGTTGTATTGAATCTCTTCTTTTCAAATTCTCAAGGTTTGGCTTAAATATGATTCAATACAATCCCCAGAAGAGTCACCATTTTGTTGGTTCTTGGATCCTGATTTAATAGTTTTACAAACAACCAAGAAACTAGAAGAATGCATCTAAGGCTACCCAAATCCTATGACGGATACACTTGACTATAGTCTTGAGCCAACTATAAGACATAAATCCTTCTTCTTCTTCAAGTTTTGCAAGACCTAAGCGGGTGAACCTCAAATTCAATTGATACCATACCAATGCAAAAACATATCCCTAAATCTATTAAGTAGATGAAAACACCTTATATCTCCTAGAGCCTTATGCAGTAACAAAGGAGCATAGTAGCTAATTACAACTCTATGGAATGCACAAGTTGAGTGAGGGTTAAACTTTGATAGCTCTTCAACATAAAAGGGTAAAACATGCTTGATTAATAATGTTGAATTCAACAAAACCTCAGATATGCAGCAGTAAGACCTAATGATCCTATAAACCAATCAGCGCCTTAACCATTGGGAAAATCTAAGAATAAAAAACACACATATGGATATCTGATACTTATGTATATATTCAAATATACGATCTATCTATTTACCTTGTAAATAAACATCTGTGCTCAATCTAAACCTCATTCTTACATGATATCCTTCTCAATAAACCTACAACCTTGTTGATCCACTGAAGAATTTACATAACCCCTTGAGTTACAAGCAATAATAAGACAACATATAGCCTTAAGGGATTACAACTATGATCTAGGTTCTTTTTTCAAAGATCTTAAAACATTGAAGCTCACTGAGATAGGAGACAAGATTCAACATGAAACTCAACCTATTGTTCTTTGTATGAATTTCTTTGAAACAATACAACCATATGCACGAAATGAAAACATGAAAACACCTAAAAGATCTAAACTATCTGTATTATCCTTCCTCATGCTATTCATACAAGAGAATTATGATAAAAGAATGGTGTCACAGTCATGGGAACACATCAAAAATTGGAACCAAAACTTGGTATCACAATAGTGAGTGGTTTTTTCTCCAAAAACTGGAACCTATAAAATGAGAAAGAATAAGAATGATATAGGAAGAAAGAATTTCTTGATCAACTCTAAATCTGACATGTGTCCACTTGAAATTCCCTCTCATTGCCCTGAAAAGACTCTCTCTAATCTCTCTCTTCCATAGGTAAATCAAAATCTTTCATCATTTTACCTCTCAAAGGCATCAAATATCTCAAAACTTGAAGAGAATCGTAACTGATTTTGATATCAAAGTGAACTCATAGTAAAAGTGAAAAGTTAACTAGCTTCTAGAAAATAAGAAAACCTTTTAGAGTTGATTTTCTTCACCATCAAGCTCCAACAAAATTTTATATCTGCCTCCTAGCCACTACTGATGCTCCATGATCGAATATGCTTGTTCTGCTACCAATGCCCCGAGAAATGCAAACTAGCCTATAGCATGAACCAATGAATACTTGTGCACAATCTGACTTCATATTTAGAAATTTTGTCTCATTCTAGTTCTAGTGGTATATTGGAGCACCCATTTTCGTTAAAAATCACCCCAGTTATGCCCTTCTGAAGTTTAGGTCTCTGTCTTAGGTTTGCACATAATATTTTGCAAAAATGTAAGCTTTTATATAGTTTGAACTATATAAAGTTTCCAACTTTATTTAAATTTCTGACCTATACATTTGGAGGAAAAAATTAAAAAAAATTAATTTTTTTTAAACTCTTGAAATTTTCCCTCACAAGTTTCATTTTGGGTCAAACATAGTTTCACCATCCCGTTATGTGTCATCATGTGATTGGCTCGAGCTTATACAACTGGGTGCCACATCATTTCCACCTCATCGCCAGCTGGTCTTGCCACATAGGCACTCACTATGTCACTATACTAACTTCCTTGCATCTTTTCTTTAGCGACATAGCGAGAACCACTTGATTCGCCACGTGTTGCAATCTGGGCACAGGTTTCCATGTCAGCGTCTTTATCACGATCACTTCTACGCATATTGCCACTTGTCAATTTTTGGTTTGCTGATGCCGCCACATCACTGAATCATCTTGTCAAGTAGGCCCCACAACTCCTTCTACCAAATTTATGAGTTTTTTCATCTAGTCACTACCTCGCTAGCCGAAAATCCTTGGATTTTTCAGCTAGCGACATAGCAACTAACCAAATTTTTTAACTTTTTTGGTGCGTTAATCTTGCTAACATCATCATACTTCATGCGTGTTTGCTTAAAAATATATTGGCACCTCCAGTTAGCTATCCACTAGTGCACGAGCCCCATGTTTGAGCTTTGCCTTTCCAAAAGGCATCTTTTCTTAAGACAATAAACATGCTAAGCGCTTTTGTATTTAAACATTATAAAATCAAAAACAGGGGCAATGTGGGATATATGAGCTTTGACTATTCTACTCTACACTCACTACACAGTCACCTCTTTCCTTATTTTTATGACATGAAGGCACCACTTGAAATCTTTGGGTAGCAAAATATAAATTTACATTAGTAATGCTTTGGCAATGTTGGGGCGAAGCAAGGTCAAATCTCTGATATACTAAATCTAGAAAGTGCATGATATAAACTAGTAGCAACAGTTCTAATTGGGGCATCCCATTTGTAGACTTCAAAGTATGCACATTCCTGGCTATTGCAGCCCACATAACCCAACCTTCTTCACAAAGCTACATGAACCTTTTGATGTCATTGTGAAAGAAAATAACCAACAACAATCATAATCACTTGCTCTTCCAAGTGACCTGATTAAGACCCTCATGCCAGAGACTTAACATCTGAAATTATAATTTGATGCACCCGATCCAAAACCATTTCACAACATAGAGAATCAATTTGTGTTTATGAGCAGAAGCTCCATGCAATTGGTGTCTCCCACTACATCAAACTACAAAGTTCGTACATCACCACACTTCAGAATAGACCCAGCATGGGACACATAGACTCTGGTAGCAATATAACTACATGCCAAGCAAAAAGCCTCCTTAGTTTGTTGTAGTCTTCATAAAACTAGATTTTATTAACAATGTGTCACTCCAAAATAGCAAGCATCTACTTCCAAATAGCTCCCTTTCCTTTTCAAAGTGAAGTACCCTTTTTCATTGCTACAACCTGCTCTATATTTTACAGTGCCCCTATGTGAACTTTAACCCTCATGCCTAACATTTTTTCTTATTAGATATGTGGATTTCTTTTATTATGGAGCATGCTCCTTTTTATGCCATGGGGTTGTGTCTTGATTATTTTTTTTTTAAATCATGGTGGGCTTTCCTTGATGTATGCATGAGTTCCTTTTATTGTGTCTTGATTGCCTTTCTACATGGGTTTGTTCTTTTTTAAAGATATCGGCTTCTTCTTTTGAAACCGTAGACTCCTCTGCCTCTTTTGTGAAGCTACTTCCTCATAACTGGCATGATTTCCTTTAACAAGGCATGAGACTATCCTTTAAATTTGCCTCTATCTTCTTTTCTTAGCATGTACTTAGAAACTCATCCTTTATATCTAGTGCTTGGTGGCTTCAATGACAACGTGGTCATTTAGACAACTCCTTTTGTGTTTAACGCATTGGTTGTTCTTTGATGAGCCATGGGCTTCTTCTTTTCTTGGTTTTTGCATGGAGGTTCCCTACCAAGGCATGGGAAATGTGTTTTAAACATGCATTTTTATTATTTCCCACTCCCTCTTTGTGGGTTCTCCAAGTGAAATGCGACCTCCTCTTGAGTGTATAGATTTTCAAATATCAGTATTTTAGTTAGATGGGAGGATCACATAGGGAAATCACATGAAGGTTATTTTCTAAAGCAATTTTTTTGGTATAATGAAGCACCAAGAACTCTATCATTATACACTTTCAAAATAGCTCTGACTTGTTGTTTGGTATAAAACCATTCAGACTTGGCAAGAGAATTGTAAGAACATGAGAAGGTTTACATAAAAGAAAATATGAGGTAAGCCACTTTGGGCCTCCCTTGTTTTACTTGGCACGAGGCTCTTTTTTGTACTTAATTTGTGACTCCTTTGCACTTAAATGGCATTAAGAAAACAACCTTTTGACTTTGTTTAAGTAATAGAAGGATTCAGATGCAATTAGTCTTTGATTGATCCATTTAAATCAACACCTAGATTGTTCACCATGTTTAAACTATTTTGCATACAGGGTGAAAATGTCAAATCATTATCCATCTTTTGAACTTTGTAGCATTCCTTACCTAGGCATCCTGCTGATCTAATGAAATCAATCGGGCCCCAAAGTGGGTCTGACTAAAAAAAAATTTGTTTTCGGACAACTAATATGCCAAACTTATCCACTAGCCACCTCGTATTGATTTAAAACACATTCAACCTTCTGAATAATCACTCAAAACTGATTTTACCATTATTTTGCAAACTATGAATTTCATGTCAAGAGGTCCATTGACTGGTCTTAAAAACTGATCAAAAGACCTAATCGGGCTTTGAATTCAGACACACTGATTCTCTTCTCTATATACTTGCACCCTATCAAATCTCATCTCATGAAGAATTTCCAGTCAAAAGATATTCACTGTCAAAGTTGACCTCTAAGAATTGCCTGCAAGAAAACATGTTAGAAAACACTAAATTGGGTTCAGAATTGGCTTTGAAAACTAGGATGATGATCACATGGGGAAACAAAAATTGGGTCATTGATTCTCTATCACGAGGTG
Source organism: Cupressus sempervirens (assembly GCA_028749045.1). NCBI lineage: Eukaryota > Viridiplantae > Streptophyta > Pinopsida > Cupressales > Cupressaceae > Cupressus > Cupressus sempervirens. The sequence goes on from CM053790.1 coordinate 518,329,197, forward strand.
AGTATGGATTTGCGATTTGGGCTCATGACCAATAACTGGGTGCAAATGGTAAGCGGTCAAATTGGGCTACTCGAATTTTCACAACTGGAAACAATGTCTGAAAAGTGATTTTTACAAATGTAATGGACCTGGAAAAGTGTGTAAATGGATTCATCAAGACTTAAAAATTGACATACTTGGATTATTTTTAGAGGATAACATAGAGGTACAATCCATTTGACTTGACCTATCATGGATCAGGAGATATAACATCACGAACAAGGGTTCCAAACAATTTGCATTTTATGACACCATTAAAAAGATAAACATCTCATTTGGAATTGCATTTGAAAACTTATCAAACAGATTTGTCATAAGTTGTAACTTGACAAATAACATGTCTCTGACCTCTAAAATGCAATGCAAAAGGAATTTTAGCATTTCAATCAACTAGGTCAAAATTATAGCACATCAAATAGGGCTTCCTAGAATTTGCAAAATTACACAAAAACGTGAAATAGTAACTAACCAACTTTGAGGGATTCAAAATCTAATCAAACGAACTCAAAATGGCTCGAAATCTAAAACATAGGTTCTCGAGTATGGACACTAGATATTTCCAAAGTGGAAAATCATAAAACATTTTTGGGTGCAAGATATTCAGGTGCAAACATGGCCTCCTGTCGCTATTTGACACGGGTGAAAATGCAAATTTAATGAATGGTCAAAATGGGACTTCACGAAATGACTTGAAATCTCATTTTAACTTCATGGAATGCTTAGAAAAGCTGAATGGAAGGTGTTAGAAGCATTGAACACCTCTTAGGCATCAAAGGTACTACCAGGTACAATCTCATTTAAAAGCATTTATAGGGCTCAATTTTCAAAATCTGACTGAAAATGGACCATGCAATCTTCAATCCCAACAGAAGTCACAATGTATTTAGAAGAGTCACTAATTGGCCTAAAAATAAAGGCATAACTTACCATAGGGCTATGAGCAACTTAAGGGATAAGTCTCTAGCTTAGGGAAGGGTCCCTAGAATGGAATTGTTAAGGGATGACCCATTTAACAAGTTGGAAGTGTTAGGAAGTATTTTGCATGTAGTAGAAGTTTGAATTATATAGGCAGGGATAGAAAGTATTTTGAAAAATGCTTCTAATATTTCCTCCAATGGTCACAACCTTTCAAATATAGTTGTGTCAATTGGGGAAGACCTTCATATAGCCCTTTCAGGTGGGTGGAAGGTACAATGTACATTTTTGGCATTGAAATCAATAAAAAGAACCTTGTTTTCTACATTCTAGGATTTTTTTTTGCATGGTATGATTGTGTATAGATGCTTAGGGATCTATGCTTGCTATGGTTGGATAGATATTTGAATCTCCTTTCTAATGAAATTGGTTTGATGTCTTCAAATATTGTAGAACTCAAGTTATTCCTATTTTAGTGTTGGCAGCCCAAAAGTCAAGGGTTTTGAGGGTTTTGATTGAAACCTTGTATTTTTAATGCACTTTAAGATTCTTTTGGTTTCATGTGATAAAATGCACGGAGAAGGAAGAAACATGATGCCCTAGATGCATATATCTTGTATGCATCAATAAACAAACCTACTATCCTAGCATTTTAAGGCCTCAAAACTCCATATTATGCTTTATAACTTGGTAATTAGCATATTTGGGTCATTCCTCAACATCTCCAATTGGTCTCATGTTTTTAGCATGTGTTTAAATGGTACCTCCTTTGTAAATGTGGCCTACTTAGCCCTTGTGTCTAAATGTTGTCCCCACGAGTTTCGACAATTTCCTTGCTAATGGGATCTCTCCACTTTGGAATCTAATAGTACATAAAAAATAGGAAGTAATCATGGTGTTAGTATTTTATTTTCATGCTACATGTACAAGTTGCAAATCTAAGTCTCATTCCTTGGGCTACTAGGAATCCAAGAGGTTAATGAAGGAACTATGTCCTTTCCTAAGTTTGGGGTCTTCAATTCCATTTGATATGCCTATTCTAATGTAAGAACATAATTTCTTGAGTCTAGGTTCTTGGTTCCATGTCTAGTGTAGGTTTCTTGTATTAAGCAATATTTGTTGTCAAGGTGCAAGTGTGGGGTCTTGAGCCTTGTTTGGGCTGTCAAACCTTGTTAGGTTGTTCTTGTAGGTTGTACTCTCCCAATTTACCATTTTAGTACCCTACCACTTGCATCGCTTAGGCCATTTTTTTATGTCTTTGAATTCCCTTGCATTATCCTCATAGTTACTAGTGTATAGGTCAATATTTGAATCTCATCGTTTTATGTTGATAGGTACATATTGTAATCAAGTCTCTAGGAATTGATTGCAAGCTCTTTAAGAATCTTCATATGTCATTGGATTAATTCTTGCATCCCTAAAATCTAGTCTTGAAGACCTAATTTCATTTCACCCTCTTAACACAATCATAGTTAAGTATTTGAGACTTGACTACATATCAACATGTATTGAACTTACAACTTGTAATGTAGCTCTAGGACCCAATTACATATTGTATCTCTTCTGCACTTGCAATCAAGTCTTTAGGGTATTATTAAATATCTTCTTTATAGAAACTTGTAGGAAAAGTAATGCAGAGCAAAATGGGCCCTTCCAAGTTCTATGAGAAAATACTCTGAACAATGTGTTTTCCCAAAGGTTTCCAAATGCAAAAGGCTTAAGCTTCCCAAATCAGGTAAATGACTTATCCAAAGACTTCTTACTAATATAATGGTTTTGAATACCCTAATACACCCCAAATAAGTAGTTTACCAAATACTAAGAGCCTATCTCTAAGGTAAACCAATCATCCTAGCCTACTAGGCCTACAAGTCCCAATTAGCTCTCAAATGTTGTCCTCTTGCATTTTTCTCCAAATTTTTCCATAACATCAAGAAAATAAATTGAATATAAAGATACCCATTTGGCTTCTCTATAACATATCGAAAGATGAGGTATGGTTGTTTTTTACCAAGTCTTTGCTATTACACTATGGGCCACTTTTTAGGCATAAAAACCCCTCCATTTACAAACAAACTATATGGAATAATTATCCCCCAACCATAAAACTTTGAAAAGTATCTTAATATGATCGTAAAGTGAGGATTATTTAATTGGATTGAACCCATCAACTCTCTATATGTGCCTTTTATGAAACCCTCACCAAACAAGGCAAAAAAACAAGGGCCTCTTCAAATCTAACCAAGAAATCACTTCTAGGACCTATTAGTTGATCCTAAAACATGTTTATGATGATAAATTTTACTATAAAACCATGTCCTCCTTTAGGCAGATCTCTTGTTTCTATGCCTATGGCTTTAAATTTAATGCATTTTCATGCACCCAAGCACTCCAAACTTGTCTAGTTGGATGATCATTGGTGCAGGGCACCAATGCAAATAGATGTGTTTCATCATAGTTGTGCATTTGGTTTTAGGTTATGATCTATTCATTTGTGTAAGATATTTCCATTCTACTAAAGGCTGCCTCGGTAAGCCTATAAATTGACTACAATGCACTTATGGCCCTCTAACTTGCAATCCAATAGTGGGATCTTGATGCCATTTGGTGGGAAGAAAGTTAGGGGTTTATTCTTAGATATGGTAGAGTTTTAGGGGTAGTAAATCTGGTTTACTATTTTTGATTGCAAGCCCTAGCTTGAACATCATCATGTGTTCAGCATGATTTTGAAGAGAAATTGGTGTAAAACACTCAAACTTGTTGTAATGACCCAAGTGAAGGGTGGAATGGATTTTTTTCATGGTGAGGAAGAGTCTCAAGTGGTTTTGTTTATTCTATGACCCCATCTCTTGACACTTGCCTTGGAAAAATAACCTAATTAGGCCTATTAGGACAGTGAACCTAGTTGGTGTTTGGGTATGCCAAAGTAGGATCAACCCATGAGTCTTTGGAATCTTCAAGAGTTTGAAAAAGGGTACCCAAAAATGTATTTTTTTTGCCACATTGTTTGGGGAGTTTGGGAGTTAACCTTGGGAAACTAAAAATAGACCTACTAGGATTTTTAGGCCTAGATTTGGGAAATAGCTCTATTGGTGGTGTGGGAACCATAAAAGTGGATTAATTCTAGTGGGATAGAACTAAGTATGAAAAAACAAGCCTTTTTTTGAGCCCTTGAAAGCATTTTTCCTAATTTTCCCTATTTGGCCTAGTTGAGGGCTAGTGTCCCCAAAGCCTTATTTTGGCCCAAGTTTGCTAAGAACCCTATGGAGAGGGTAAGACCTTGGATAAGTGGATTCCACTTGAAGAGATAGAGGTTAGGATTGGGTAAAGGCTAGAAACCTTGTTTGGCATCATGCAATGGGTTGGGTGCTACTACACACTTAAGAAGGTTTTGGTGGATTAAGGCTATAGACTCTGCACCAATCATCTACATCCTCTGATTGTGCTCTACATTAGTCTACATAATTACATATGATACATGTTAACAATCTATCCTCAAGTCACAATTAGAAAAAAAAGGGGATGGTTACATCATTTTGCTTGAAGGAAATTGGTGTAGGGCACCAAGGTAAATAGATAGTAGTCCTAGTTTTTGATTTGGAAGATTAATAATAATGTTGTAATAAGACCAAAATTTAAGGTCAATTAGGCTCTAGGTACCATTATAAGCCAAAGTGCCAAATTGTACCAATGGGTCAAAAATAAGCAATTTTGGTGGTTTTTCAATGCAAATAGAATTTTTGTGATCCTTAAAAGGTTTTAATAGTCCTTAGGGTCATTTGGTCAAGTCCTATCTTCTCCAAATTTTTTGGTATTCTTGTATATCAAATATACCTAACAAAGGAGACATAGACATTGTTTTGTTCACACCTCTTACTAAACTTGGTTCACACCTATCTTTAGAGTATAGAGTAGAACTTAATGTTCATGTGAAAACTAAAAAAACTATTTATATTAATTAATTGTAGTATACCATATAATTTTACTAGGTCTCTATATTGAAAATAAATTGTGGATGCAATTATAGTTACATGTCTTGGGTATAAATCTCCCTTGCATGATTATTTTGGAAAAGAATATTGAGGGATGAAATTCAAGATGCAATAGATGTACTTGCTAAACACTATAAAGAGTGAGATATGATAGGTTATCATATCAGCTAAAATGACTCACATGATTAAACAATAATCTTGGCATAAATTTTCATGAAATCTATAGATGCATTACATAGGCCCATATCAAAACATACACTTTTCACTTTATTAGATTATGTGGTTAATGGAATATAAGTTTTAGGATCTAATATGCACATCATTTAAGGTATATTTATATACTTTTTGAGATCTTCATTCATATGAACAAGAATTGCACAAATGTAGAAGTCTTTAATTAGAGTTTTGAGACTAGTTGGCAGGAAAAATGGTGTTGATTATTAAAATGACACAATTGATAAAAACCAAGGGCATCAACAAGTCTAAAATACACAATAGTCTAAAGATATACATGCTAATATACACTATCATAATGATAAATAGGATTAGTAGATGCAATGTTCCCTCCATTTTGTATGCTTAAGGTACTTTATGCAATTTATAAGAAAAAGTTGCTCATTATTGAAATTCAGGATTTTTAATGTTTTTGGTCAAGAATTCCTAGGACTAAGTTTTTTTTAGTTGTTTTTACGTATTTTGGAACCTTTTCCAAGTCCTAGAAGTGGAATCAAGTGAAAAATGTAAAAATTGCACTTTTTGTGCAAAGTTGCATTGTTGAAAGTCATAAAATTTTCTTAAATTTGCAACTTAGTGGAAAAAGGGTTATAACTATTAAAATATTGGTTAGAACCATTAAAATATACATTATATATATATATATATATATATATATATATATATATATATATATATATATATATATATATATATATATATATATATATATATATATATATATATATATATATATATATATATATATATATATATATATATATATATATATATATATATATATATATATATATATATATATATATATATATATATATATATATATATATATATATATATATATATATAACTCATTTTTGAGGTTTGGAGGGCATTAATATACGGATTGGAAGAAGTTGCAAAGAAAAAAATTTAGTTTTCAAGTCATTTTTACTATTGTTTGCATGTTCCACAAAATGTATGAAAATTTAAACTAGATGTGATGGATTTCTAAGATAGAGCTTTGAATCAGCTTTCTTTTGCTTCTGGTATCATTATTCTACATGTTTTCTAACACAAGTTATTTCATTTTTTGTGAAACTAGGTTTTTAGGACAACATTTTGGTGCACACAGCAAAAATGGGCCTCTAACTAAAATTTTCTTGGTTGAAACTTCATGCCCACTTGGGAAATGGTAGTTAGTAGGGTTCTTTTTAAGATTCCAAAGTTTCAATATTGGAGGATGTGTTTTGTGATTTTTCCAATCAAGCCCTAGGTCAAGTACCATGAAGGATTTGACCTCTTGTAGCATTTTGATTTGTGAATGGAAATATTTTGGAAATTAGTGAAGGGATAAGAATTTGAAAATAATTTATTTTAGTATTTCTAAACCTTTTCTAAGTCATAGAAGTGGAATCAATTGAAAAATATAAAAATTGCACTTTTTGTGCAAACTTGCATTGTTGAAAGTTGTAAAAGTTGCTCAAGTTTGTAACTTATTTGGAAAAGGTTCATGGGATTGAACTGTATGTTCTATTAGCTCTGGGTGGCTGGGTAAATGCTAGTCCTAAGCTCGTCCCATCTTATTGAGTGCTTGAACATTCTTGAGAACAGTAAACTGAAATGTCCCTAAGGGTCACTAAATGCCATAGGTCAGTGATCTTCAACAGGGAATATCTCAAAGCTTGTGCAAGGTATGGATGCAATTCTAGATCCTATAGGACCATGCTATGGAGACTTGCAATAGCCTCTCTTTATTTTTGCAGATCTTACTCTATTTTGATTTTGTGATGCCATCTTGGGTGATGCTGAAACTTGTAGTGTTGGCCAGTACAAAGTTGCCAATTGCCAAATCTCCCTCACCCTCACCATTCATTGTGGGATCGAACTCTCTATTTTGTTAGGTCTAGGTGGCTAGTTAAACCCTAGCCCAAAGGTCATCCTATCTTTTTGAGCACTTGAACATTCTTGGGCACGCCGAACAAAAATGTCCCTAAGGGTCACTAAATGCCATAAGGTAGCAATCATTAATGGGGCATATCTCAGAGCTCATGTGAGGTATGGATGCAATTCTAGGTCCTATAGGACTATGTTGTGGAGACCTACAATAACATCTCTCACTTTTTAGAGATCTTACTACATTTTTATTTTGTGATGCCATCTTGGGTGATGCTAAAACTCATAGTGTTGGCTAGTACAAAGTTGCCAACTACCAAATCTCCCTCATAATTCATCGTGTGATTAAATTATCTATTCAATTAGCTCCAAGTAGCTAGGTAAACCCAAACCCCAAGCTCATACCATCTCATTGAGAAATCAAACATTCTTGGGCACGCCGAACCGAAACATCCTTAAGGGTCATTAAATGCCATAAGGTAGTGATCTTTGACGGGGCATATCTTGGAGCTTGTGTGAGGTATGGATGTGATTCTAGGTCCCATAGGATTTTTTTGTAGAGTTCTACAATTACCTCTCTCACTTTTTGGAGATCTTACTCTATTTTGATTTTGAGATGCCATCTCGAGTGATGCTGAAACTCGTAGTATTGGCTAGTATAAAGTTGCCAACTACCAAATCTCCCTCACCATTGGTTGTAGGATTGAATTATTTATTTTGTTAGCTCTGGGTAGCCAAGTAAACCCTAGCCCTAAGCTTATCCTATTTTTTTTAGTGCTTGAACATTCTTGAGCACACCAAACTGAAATGTCCCTAAGGGTCACTAAATGCCATAAGGCAGTGATCTTTGATGGGGTATATCTCAAAGGTCGTGTGAGATATGGATGTGAACCCTATAGGACTGTGTTTTGGAGACCTACAATAATTTCTCTTTCTTTTTGGAGATATTACTCCATTTTAATTTTGTGATGCCATCTCAGGTGATGTTGAAACTCGTAGTGTTAGCTAGAATAAAGTTGCCAACTACCAAATCTCCTTCATCATTCATCATGGGATCAAACTGTTTATTCCATTAGCTCCAAGTAGCCAGGTAAACCCTAGCCCCAAGATCATACCATCCCATTGAGTGCTCAAATGTTCTCGAGCACACCAAACCAAAACATCCCTAAGGGTCACTAAATGCCATAACAAAGAGATATTTGATGGGGCATATCTCAAAGCTCATGCTAGGTATGGATGTGATTCTAGGTCCTATAGGATCATGTTGCAGAGACCTACAATAACCTCTCTCTCTTTTTGGTGATCTTACTCAATTTTGGTTTTATGATTCCATCTTGGGTGATGCTGAAACCTATAGTGTTGGCTAGTACAAAGTTGCCAACTACCAAATCTCTCTCACCTTTCATCGTGGGATCGAACTGTCTATTTTGTTAGCTCTAGGTGGCTAGGGAAACACTAGCCCCAAGCTCATCCAATCTTGTTGAGTTCGTAAACATTCTCGAGTATGCCAAACCAAATCATCCCTAAGAGTCACTAAATGTAATAGGGCAGCAATCTTTGACTATGATAACTAGATATGTTATCTCATCCAATGATGGAGACTCATGAAAGAAGGTAAAGGTGTGATCATACACATCATTTTGAAAATGTTATTTTTTTATGGTAATGAGGTAATCCTTTTTTGTAGGGTCAAGGAACTTGAGGTCACCTATAAACCCAAATTGTCTTAGTCCTAATTATTTTCCTTTTTTTGTTGTTTTTGTTAATAATTTGACTCAATAAGTGTTTTGAGAGTCATTACACCTTATATAGATACATTTTATCACTGAATGGAGTTAGTGGAAGATGTTAATGATCTTCTTGGTTGTCTTAATAGTCATTTCATGGGTTTGAAACATAACCACTCCCTTTTGTAAAGAGTTGTCTAAAAATCAACAAATTACATGGTGTTGCAAAGAAAATATAGTCATAGAATGTTGGAAGATTATTTTCACTCATAGGATGTTGAAGAATCTCTTGGAAGTTGGTGTAGGAGCACCCTTTCAAGGCTCTCACCATATCATTTTTGGTGTGATGAACTTCTCTGAAGAAGTATGTGAATATAATAAGGGAATTTAACTCATGCTTGTATGTCGAAGCTAGGATAGGTCTTAAAGTTTCCTCTGTGGTCTATGTTGAGAATGGTACCTTGACTTTGAGTTGGTATCCTTCTTAGCTCTTTGTTGGGGGAAGGTTGATTTAGGATTTTTTATTGCATTTTAGGCATGGGTGTGCATTAAAAGAACCTTCCAAGGTGGACTACTTGTTTAGAAGACCAAAGTGCATGAACAATGTAATGTTATTAAATCTGCCACCTTATGGAAAGGATATTATGAATTTGGGGATTCTTATGTAAAGCAAGATAGTGAAATTTTCACTCCCAAGGATGTTTTGGGAAGGCATAGCATGGTCTTGAAATGTGAGTCAAAATAAGACCACTTGAGCAATAAAAATTGCCCCAAAATTGCTTACAATTTTTAAAATTTTTTGAGCAACTTTTTCTAATTGTTGCTAAAAGACCTACTTTGTAAAGAAGCTTTGAAAAAGCCCTAAAACCTATCTCTAACCCAAGGAGAAACCTATTTATGCTTGGAGGAACCCTAATCAAGGGTTAGGAACTCATTTCAAGGCTACATACACTAATGTATTATATCATGTACGAAAGGGCCATGAAAGTGAGTGCAAATAATTCTTTGACTAAGCCCTAGGTGAGCTAGGCAATGCTTGACTAGGGACTATCAGCAAAGAAAGTGCTCTCGAGAGAAAAGCTTGAAGAATGAAGACTTGCCCTTCTAAGGAATTGAAAAGGGGTATGAGGAGGTTCTAACTTTTGGAGGAGGAGTCTTTATGAAGTGTGGAAGGTTTCTTAAAAGTGGGGACAACAAGTAGCAAAGAAAACCTTACCAAACCCTCAATTTTGTTATTTTTATTGTATGGCCTGTAGGCACCTTGAGACCCTAAAAATCCTTGAGCACGGGTCCTATGTATCAATTGTTCTTAAGAATAGAGGGGTTGAAACTCTAAGACAAAGGAGCTATTGGCCCTATAAATCTGGGTGGAGGCCTAATTAGGGGCTCTCCTTATAGCCCTTTTGTCAAAAAAATCTTGAAATTGGGTACAAACCCATTTTTTTTATCCATTCAAGAATAGTTACAGTGTTTGTATAACACCTTAGGACATCATGGAAACCTTGGATGGATTGGGGAGTGCTATGGTACCCTAGTATACCTATAAAACATTTGAAGGGATAGTATTCCTAGAAGAGTAAGGGAGTGATGCTGCAAGTTTGGATCAATTAACCCGGTGAGGAGGTTGGGCAAGGTCAGGGGATGTTCTGAGTAGCAAGAGATCCTATAGACCACATAGGTGTAGAGAAAACACCAAGATCCACATATAACATACAAGGTTGCATAGGGATGGGGGTACTTGGGGTACTTAGGGTATAGGTATATGTAGAGCTATTTTGTATAATAGGGGATGGGGGTACTTGGGTATGTCAAACTTTATTTTTAATTATACTTTTATATTTATAGAAAACCTAAATTTATGTGTCATGAAAATGATTTTTTAAATCAAGAACAATGATAAAGTTTGCAAATGTAATGTATTGTTTTTAGTTTTAGATTTGTTATATGTTTGTAATCATAATTGATGCTAAATGTTTAGATGCATAACATAGAAGGTGAGCTTTAAACAAAAACAAGAAGATCATAAATCATATGAAAATGACATATTGCAAATGATAAATTTATAGCTTTAACACTGATAAAGTTTATTGTTGATTAATATTGTACCAAATTTTCAAACTGATTAGGTATTGAATTAAGCTTGATAAACAAATAAGAAGGAAAACTTTAAACATGAACAAGATCATAAATCATATGATGATGGCATATTGGAAATGATAAACTTATGCTTGAATAGTGATAAAGTTTATTGTTAATCAATATTCTATCAAAGTTTTGAACGGATTAGGTATTGAATTAAGCTTGATAAACAATGAGCTGATACACAAACAAAAAACAAAAAAATATAATCTGAAATCTCAATCAAGGACTTTATCTATGATGCTCTCCACCAAGTACCCAGTACTTGGGATATGTGTATCCAATACTTGGATACATGGGTATGAGTACTAGAGGCGTGGATACAAGTACCCATGCAACCTAATAATATATTATGATAACCAATAATGTCATACATGAATGAACATATAATATATTATGAGAACCAATAATGTCATACATGAACAAACATATAATATATTATGAGAACCAATAATGTCATACATGAATGAACATATAATATATTATGATAACCAATAATATCATACATGAACAAACATATAATATAAAATGATACACAATAATGTCATACGCTAACAAACACATAATATATTATGATAACCAATAATGTCATACATGAACAAACATATTGATGAGGCTAATTATTGCCTCTATTTTATGATAGTTTTAAAACACTTTGTTAATACTCTATTTTATTTTCATCAAGACATTTGTGAACCTATGGATAGATAGTATGTCATCTTTTGCCAATATCATATATATATGATGCAATATTTCATATAATTATCAAAATGTGTGTTCTTATATTTGAATTTAATTTGAAAATGCTTATTTGCAATTATCTCTTCATTATAACTAACTTGTTATAAATGAAGTTAAAGATGATAAGAAGAATTAAAAGATGAACATTGAAGACAACCAATAGCATTCAAGAATAAAAGAACATTGAGATGTAGCCATAGTGGAGAAAAGTCATAACGGTTCCAAAGGACATGACAGTGAGTATGTTGGAGCTATGAAGACTTACTACATTCTCCACATTTATTATTATGGCAACCAGTTGTTTAGACTTTATTATTCCCACCTTAAACTGTTATTTCTTCTTCCCACCTTGAGTTGTTATTTTCCTTCTTTCTCTCATGTGGGTATATAACTAGGTTGTTTACTTTTTTTTTTTGGAATAAGCATCAATCTCCTATATACAGGAATCAGACCAAGTGTGTTAGTTTAGTTAGTTAGAGGGAGAAAGTTTATGAGAATAGACTATTAACTTTTATAGTGAGTTGTGTTTTTATAGTTCCATGTGTTGTTTCTATGTAATGAATTTCTAAAATGTAATGAAATAGTTTTTGGCTTCTATGTTGTGTTAGTAGTTTAGTTGAAGCCGACCAAGGGGTCCCACTTGGGAGGTGGATTAGATTAGGATAGTAAAGATTTATTCCAAAGCATTTTTCATATTGTAAGTAGTAGTAAGTTCCTTCCTGTAGCATCATACTTTGTGAATGTTCCTACAACATCTGTGAGAATAGTTATAGTGGATGAACTAAATTAGAATTTATGTTAGCCTTTCATTGTATTTCTAATATTCATAGATTAAGTGTGTTAGTTTCCTATAGCAATAGTGTAAGTTCTTTTCCTTGCATTATAATTTCTTGCAGCATAAGCATAGTGACTCATTATGAGACCTAGTGTACATACTATTCTAACCATTTCAAGTATACGTCCCTAGGTTGACAAGATTAAATGCACCTCATAGTGGAAAAAACAATCCTTGGATTGAATACATTATTCTTAAGCATGGAAAAGAGCATGATTATTATATACCTATTGTGAGGCAGGTCATTTTTGGTGCTACTGCCAGGGATGATGCCAAGCTAGGAGCATTTTTGAGTCATAGTTCTTAGATAAAGTTTTTTTAGAATTTCTAGTTTTGAAGCTTCCTTCACTAGTGTGAAGAGTTTAATTGCATACATTGAAGAGGAAGACAACGAGATGAATATGGCAGATTTCTTCCACAGGAGTATGTTAATTTGAATGAAGAAATTGAAGAAGAGGAAGTTGAGTTTCCTTTTGAAGACATAAGCACTATTTTTCCTACAGAATCATCTTCAAGAGCACAACCTATAGATACAAGTGGTCTTCAACGTTTTGCTGAAATTTTGGCTAGTTTCATTGATAACATTGCCTTAAATCCACCAATTGTTAATAACCTAGTACCTAATTTTCCTTTTCAATAGCAACTTCATAATTTTAATACCTCTAGTAATGGCAGAACCTACTTTTCCATTCATTCTTTCAAGTCTTGTGACCAATGATAGTCTCAAAAACATACATCCAACTGCTCTTCCAAAGTTCTATGGTCTTGCAACTGAAGACCCTGATACTTTCTTGTTTGAATTTGTCATAGTTTTGACTACAACACTAATGCACATCAGCTCAAATTGTTTCCAACAACATGATGGTTCATGGGTTTAGGAGCCAATGTAGCAGGAACTTGGAATGAGATGAAAACTCTATTTTTGGTTAAGTATAAAGAGTATTGTAAAGCATCTGGTTCAAGAGGAGATGATGTCTTTAGGATATCACAAAAAGAGGAAGAAACATTGGAAGACTATGTTTCATGTTTCTTATATACATTGCAGAAGAAACCTCAACATGTGTTATCTGAAGATTCACATAAGCTAGTCTTTCTAAGAGGTGTGAATGATGACTATCTAGAAGCATTAAAACTAATGGCTAGTGGTGATGTATATCAAGCTTCCTGGGATGACCTCAAGAATATCTACTAGAACTATTCAAGATCAACAATGATTAAAGGTCGAGGACCTCGTTCCACAGTTGCTAAAGGAATTACCCAAGATATTTCAAAGCTTGAGATATCTAATCTATTGTCATATTTCAAACAAGAAATCATCAATGATGTCACTACAAATTTTAACACAATGACTACAAAGAAGAAGCATTTAGAAGCTAAGTTATAACTAGTTGAATACTGCTTTGATTGCCAAAAGTAGAAGAAGGATTTCCAATGTAAACTGGTTGCAAGCATGGAGAACTAACATCTTCCAACTGAGTACCAAAAGATAGATGAATATGATGAGCAAGTATTTTTTGTTGCTCAATGCCAGCCATGGGCCCAATGTCAAGGTATGCCTGAGGACCCTTTGAAAAATTCAAATTCATATGGTAATCAATGGAAAAATCATAATCGCCAAGGTCCTCTATAATATCAACCTAAATGGAATAATGCTAGGCAAAACAATCCACAACAACCCTAACGGCCTCAGAATTTCCAATCATCCTAGCCTAAACAATACAGTAACCAATGGTAGAACCAACAAAACTACTAGCTAAACTAGTAGAGCTAATGATAACCACCCTAAGGGAATTGGCATTCTACAAACCAATAGAGGGGATCTCAACAATGGCCTAACCAAAATACTAGTACTCCACAATTACCACCTCCAGTTCAACAACCTGCTCTAATGCCACCACTTGCAAATCCTACACCTCCAAAGTAGACATAGTTACCTACACAACCTCAGCCAAACCCAAATAACCAATAGCCACAACAACCCATGTATAGAGTTGATGCTCAGCAATATCATACTTATGCTCTGAGTGTTGTAGATAAACATATGAGATCTAGTACAACTTTATCAATGCCTAAACCACCCCTTATAACTAAAATATCAGATCCTCCTGTAGCATCAGAACCCTCAGTTGCTAAAATAGTTGAACCAACCAATGTTACTATGTCAACCCAAGCTCAACTAGTAGTAGAACCTCCTTTTCCAAAAAAGTTTATACAAAGAAAACCTATACAAGTAGAGGAACAACCTTTTGATATTGTTGATCAGTTGAAGAAGATACATGTCCAAATTCCCCTATTCCAAGCCATTAAAGATGTTCTAGTTTATGGAAAAGCCATTAGAGATGCTTGCCTAAGAAGCCTGGAAGGAAGAAAAAGGACCCCACCATAGTCCATGTTTTGGGACAATTGGCTGACATTATGTTAGGAAAATTGGTCATACCAAAATATTCTGATCCAAGTAGTCTAGTAGTGAATGTCAGTATAAATGGTCAATCTTTTAAGAATGCCTTAATAGATCTTGGTGCTGCTATGAATTTCATGACCAAGGAAACTATGAAGAACTTGAAAATAGAGGGATTAAGGGCTACTCCAACAATTCTGCAACTTGTAGATAGTTCTACTATCACTCCTAATGGGACGATAGAAAACATAGTTGTAACCTTAGATTGTCTAGAGTATCCTACAGACTTCATGATTCTATCCCCCAAAGTTAATCTATCTTGCTACCATGTCATCCTAGTTCCACCATGGTTAGACACAATGGATGCAAATATAAGTTGCAGATCAAGGAATATGACCATATCCAATAGCCAAGCAACAAAGAAATTTGGTTTATATCATCTAGCACGACCATTACAAGATTTGAGCACATCTATTTGGCTAGATTTAGGGGATGAAGAAGAAGAGTTAAATTCAATAGTACAGCTCATGATGTTGCATAGACAATCATTTCTAAAGTTGCAAGAGGATGATTTAGTACTTTAGAGTATCCTTACTAACAGTTGTGTGGTAGAAAAAGATGTATTTGAAAGTTTTGTGTTGGAATTAATCACATATGAGGAATATGATGAAAGTTGTACTTTTCTTAAAGAACCTAACATTATCCATCCACTCTTACCATGTGAATTAGAAGAAAGTCCAATTTCTAAAGCTACTACGATAGAGTCTACTACTACTATTGAATTGTCTAAAGGTCATAATCTCCATGTTAATCCCAAATTAACACCCACACAGATGGAACCATTAAAAGAATTACTTCAAAGGCATGAAAAGATCTTTGAATGGGACTATAGTGATATGAAAGGGTTGAGTCCTACATTGTGCACTCATAGGATATACATTAATGAAGGTTGTCTACCACTCTATCAACCTCAGAGAAGGATAAATCCAAGCCTTAGAGAGATAGTTAAAATTGAACTACAAAAATTTCTTGATGCTAATTTTATTTATCCTATATCTAATAGTAGATGGGTGTCACCCCTAGTCATAGTGCCTATAAAGGAGGGGAAATGGAGAATTTGTGTACATTATAGAGAATTGAACAAGGCCAACAAAAAGGATCACATTCCTTTACCATTTTTTTGGTGAATAGATTTTCTTTTCAACTAATTAAAAAGTTCACTCTATACCCAAGGCATGGAAAACACAAAATGTTCACAAAAATTGAGAAAACCTTATGTTATTTAGTTTTCTCTTTGTATTTTAAAGGTACAGATCCCTTATAAAATCTTCAATGAATTCAAAAATTACCTTCATACTTTTACCAGAAAGTGCATAAGGATCTCTCACATACTCCAAAGTAGTGAGGTAAGAATCAATTCAAACAACAAAAAGAAACATTCACCGAACTATGCTCCCATAGAACATCTATTTAAAGGAATGAATAACACCATAAATTGATATTAACCACTCAAGCACTTTAACTAAAAAAAACTTACAATAAGAACAACAATAGATATCTTGAACCAATAAACTAGAGTTCACAAAGTAATGATGATTTAAATGCTTTGAATGCCAAGTTTCTAAGAAAAATCCAAGATGATATACTATCCTTCAATTACTATCCTTTGATTACTATTTTAAAATATCTACTTATCATAATTTTAAGCTATCTATTTCTAACCCTTAATAAGTTCCATGCCCTAGCATTTATAGTTTTTAATACAAATATGAAAGGCCTCTATCAAAACCTAGCCATTTCAGTTAAAACCAAGAAAAAATTATGAACAAGAAAGCAGTTATAAAATAGGTGTCAAAATGTAATTAAAAGCAACTATCTTGTTTATAAGTTATCACTAGTCTTCTCTTACTTGCCCACAATCTGTTGCACCAACTTCAAGCTTTTGAAAGTGTTCATGAACTCCTGCATTACGTGGGAATGCAGATTCTTTAGACTCAGCAGCCTAGCCCTACATTTGTCCTTCTACTATTTGAATTCCTTTATCTTCAGGCTTTGACATGGCATAAGGTTCTTGTTGAGAGATAACATGGATTCAATATTCACTAGCGTAGTGAAGTCATTGGCACTTGGCAATTCATTATCTCTAATTTGCTCAATAGCTTCATTGAAACTCTTAGTTAGTGTCTCAGAATCCATGTTCCCATCATCAAATTGTAGAATCCTTGTAGGATTTATTATATTCATATCTTTAAGGAGTTCCTCATTCATTCTTGTAATTTTTCTCTCAATGCCCTACACTTCTTTGATTGTCTCCTTATAAATTGACTCCTTCCAACTCATGTTATTTTTCATGATGAATGACATGTAGGGATCTATATTCTTCATAGGATTCTCATTTAGAAACTTAAGCACCCCAAACTTCTCAACTTTAGTTACTTGAAATACAATTTCTTGGCACCGGCTTTGCTCTGTTTCCCATCCTAGAATGAAAGTTTGAATCTCTCCCAATAGTGATTCCCCTTTGGCATATAGAATGATGAATTCCAAAATAAACTTATTGCTCACCTTGATGATAGTGTCCACCCAATCTTTCATAGCATCTACTAGCAGCTTTGCCCTTTGCATTTGCTTCATTAGTTATTGGCTTCCTATAGAATTCAAGTCGAAGGACTAAGGGGCTTGAATGATTTGCAATGAACCAAGATTCATCAAACAGTCGATATACATGGCCATAGTCATCACCATACTCTTAAGCTCCTTTTTCTCTCTGCTATCTTTCTCAAATTGAGTTAACATATGATTGGTAGAAAATTTGAAAAAGTGATTCCAGTGCTTCTATTGATGGTCCCCAATTTGACTGAGGTGACTTAGAAATCTTTGTTATTAATTTCTTTAGACTCTATTTTCTACTTATAAGTGGCTATTTTAGCCATTATCTTTCTAGTCACTGGATCCTTGGTTAGATGGGAATCTATTTTCAATTTCTTAATCTTTGAACCCCAAGCAACATATTTGGTTACAATGTCCTTCATAGGTGTTGAAACTAGCTGCATGTTCCTTTTCATGTTGATTATATTAGATAACCAAGAAGGGATAGTAGGGCTTACAAAGATTGTCTAAGCATCTCTAGTGGGAGCATGAACTTTAGCTTATCCACCTTAGGGGCCACAATGAACTACATATCACCATCAATACCATCCAAGAAGTTGAGACCATCATTTGAATCCTACCCCTAAGTTCACACCTTTTCTTTTTGAACCTTGTGTTTCCTAAGGGCTTTGGATTTAGCTTGAGACCTGGTCCTAGGAGCCATATTTTTTATATGAGTGGGCATCCTCTTCTACTTACCTTAAGCCAACATACTACCTAAAATAGGAGATAAAAGTTGGATGTCAAATGATGATGGTTTAGAAAAAGAAACCATCCCTAAAGAGGGTTCATTGACAACATTGTTGCTCTACTTCTTTATCCAATCATCTGTGTAAGTATAAATCTAGCTCTTAGATTTATATCCTCTTCCTCATCCTGATTCTAGTATACTAAAAGTGACTTTGATTCATTGGATTCTTCCTAGCCTAGTTAAACCATATCCAAGCCATCTTCAATTGCCCCCTCTATTCTAAACTTCAACTTTAGGGAATTGATTTTCTATAATGTCCTCCTCATCTTTACAATCTTGCTATAGAACTTCTAACTATGGTATTGCCGATGGATGACCTTTAAGACCAAGAGTCTAAACTACATATCCTTTACTATCAAAGCTTCTTCTTCTATGATAAGAACCAAAATTAAATCTAAGAAAATTACTACAATTAATAGAAGCATTAATCATGTTGTTACAGACTAGAGAACCTAGCTTAATAGGACAGGCCAACTCCCAATCCTCCTGTGGTAAATTATCTTTAATGACAGAGAATAGTTGCTTGCAAATCTTAGCTAAAACAAAACAATCCAGAGCATATCGCAAAAGTTTTAAAGGTTCCTCTTTGAATCCACCTATTCTCAAGTAAGTGAACTTGGGAAACTGCATGAAATAACTTCCATATTTTTAAATTAATCTTTGAGCTTCAGGAGACAACCTAGGCATTGGTGCTTTCTTCAAAGTTGCATGTACATTTTCAATTAACACATCATGAACCTTCCTAAAGTTCTCCAGCACTTTGTCTTTTTGTAGCAGAGTGCAATATTGGAAAACTATTATTTCTTCATTCTAGACTCCATGAGGACGAGGGGTAAGGTCACAAACATAGGCAATGCAATAAGTCAAGTAGGAAGCCATATAGAAATTTTCCCTCAATTATTTGGCATGTTTGAGTTACACCCTTAATGAACTAGTGATAATCTCTACCCAATCTATCCATTGCTCTCCCTTCAAAATAATTTATATATATCTATACATTCATTCTTCAAAGAGAAAAAAATGATCTAAATCTTTGACTCTATGCAATAGCACCACAACGTCATGAATATGAGGTTTGAGGTGATCCTTGGTGACCATTTTAGGCAACCTAGAACCCCCACTATAGTTTGTTTCATTCCACTTCCTAGTAAGAGTATTATAGAATTTTCTAGGGGTTTCTTAATATTTAGCCAGGGATTGAATAGGGAAAAATGTGGCGAAAGTGCTCTCTATAATGCAATACATAGGAAATGGTTTCTCTTGAAATTGAGTGTACTATTTCACCATATTTGTTTACAATACTTTTGCTTCTAACATCATAATGATAAATACACATTTGAAGCAATTTGGGACTTAGAAGGGATGGGGGAAAGGTTGTGGCTTCAACTAATCCACTGGTTAAAACTTCCATGCACCCATTTGTTTCATTAGCATAATCAAAGAAATTTGCTTGTAAATTCTCCAACTTAACACCTTCTAGATTTGTATCACATATGACTGGCCTTTTACATTCCAAACTTGAAACATTGCCAAAGAAATGTAATACAAACTTCATCCTTCATAAAAAATAGCAAGGCTTCGAACTGATTATCTTGGAAAACACAAAGATTGTAGAACAAAAACAAGAATTTCTATGGTTCTCACTTGTAATCTACCAAAAAACAATGGCTTTCCCTTTCTTCCCTCCTTAACAGCCTCTTCTTCAAACTTTCAATTCGTCGCATGATAAACAAAAAAAAGAAAGTTAAGCTTATTTTAAGAAGGAAAAGTACCTTTGTGTGAAAGTACAACCTCATTATGAGGCATTTATGACAACTCACTCCTTGTTAAGGTTTACATATTTGAAAGACTTATGACATAAACATCTCATTTAATAATTCCTCTTGTGGCTATATCAATAATGATTAGCTTTATTATGTCATCCAATCCCCTTTCTGGCTAAAGATTTTCCACTTTTCCTCATAATGATGATCTTTTGCATTGGGAATAAAAAAATCCTTTTAATCATTACTTTTTGACATAGCCATAAATTCCTTGTGAAATGATGATACATTGTACATCATGATCCACTTTCACCAAGAAGCCTCTATCATTGAATGACTTTGAACTATTTTGAATTGAGGCTCAAAGTGATTCAAAGTGATTCAAAAGAACACCTCACTGATTTGGCACATATTTCCGGTGAGAAAAAATCATTAGCAAAAAAACCTTTGGTTGAAATACTTTAAATTTCTTTGAACCAGAGTTCAAAGTGATTCAAAGTGGTTCAAATGAAGAAACATTGATAGGGAGATTTCGGGGCTTTATACAACACTTCGAACAACACTTCGAATGATGGCGAATATGTAGGGTGACAAAGGAAAGACTTTAGCAACTGGATGAGCAAAAATTCAAGGAAAGAATTTAAAGAAAAGAAATGGAAACTCATTAGATAACTAACAGGGGCTCTGATTGGGGATTGGGTACATAGAGTACACAAAGAACTCAGAAAGCTAGAAACAAGGACAAACCTAACCTAACACAAAAGGAAAACAATGGAAAGAAAAACATGATACAAACAAAAAGCTATGTACATGACTAGGAACTTCACAAAACTTAGAACTTAATTAACTTCAAGTCCTACCCATTGTAGGTAAAGGGTAGAACTATACCATTTGGATAACCCAGGTGAAAGGTGTTTGGGCCAATGACTTTTGAAATGATAAACAGACCCTTCCAGAGAGACTCAAATTTTCCATGTGCACCCTTTGGTTCTCTCCTTTTGTCCCTGAGTAGCACCTCATCATTCTAAAAGAAACCATGTGGTCTAGCTCTCATGTCAAAGACTTGATTTACTGTCATCTGATGCTCAGTGATGTGCTCAACCAGTTTATTCCCTTCATCTTCCAACTTGTGTAGATACATTACTCTTTTCTCTAGAGAATCTTTAAAGAATTGATCTGCAATAATAGATTATAATTTAGCAACAAAAAACTCCAAAGGCAATGACACTTGAGCTCTGATTCCATACACCAATTCAAATGGAGCCATACCTATAGACCTCTTAGGAGTAATCCAGTCAACCCATAATGCTTAATATAGTTTCTTATGCCAGTTCCAAGAATTATCAAACATCATTTTTTTAATTATAGCAACAAGATTCTTGTTACTAGACTCTGCTTGTCCATTCCCTTGTTGAAAATAATCTAAGGAATGGGGTAGTGATATGCAATGTTCATAGCAGAAAAGAGAGATTTCCTTAGATGAAAAATAGGTTGCATTTTCCAAGACTATCTTTTGGGGAATTGCAAACCTAACAAAAATATATTCCATTAAGAAGTCACATACCACCTGAGAATCGGCTTTTTTGGTTGGGATAGCCTCCACCCATTTGGTAAAATAATCAATTTTTGTTAATATGTATAAATTCCCAATGCTAGATGGGGGACTCAGAGGCCCAATAAAATCAATTCCCCATTAATGAAAGGGTTCATCAATCACTACTAGTCTAAGGTGCAAGGCTACTAACTGAGGACGTCTAGTGAATAGCTGACATTTCTCAAAATTATTAACAAACTTATAGGCATGTTTGAACATTCCCAACCAATAGAAACAATTCCTTAGGATTTTAAAGGCTATTACAGTAGTTGATAAATTTCCTCCACACACATCCGAATGATATGCCTTTAGCAACTTTCCTTGCTACTCTGCATCTACACACCTTAAAAAGGTTCTGTCTACCCCTCTCTTGTACAAGATACCATTCAAAATCACATATTTAGCAGCTTTTAGTCTGAGATTTTTCTTTTCTTTATAGCTCATGTTTGGGGGGCATTCACCATATGTTAAAAGGTATGCAATATTGTAGAACCAAGGGTCTGTAAGGCTGACTAACAAAACAATAGGTGCTTCTCCAACATTTTCAAGAGACAAATCTTTGCTTTCAGCTATCAATTTCCATAAACCATGACCTCTCACCAAAGAAGTGGGCTTAATGGTTAAGTCATATTCCTAAACTTTAGTTACCCATATAGCTCTTTTATTCATCCCAAATTCTTTTTGAGTTAATATACTTTTCACTGCTATCTCTAGCACATACACAACTAAATGGGAATGTAGAATGTAATACCTAAATTGCTTCAATGCTTTCACCATAGTGAATGCATGTTTCTCCATTTGAGTGTAGTTTACTTCATTCTTCTTCAATGGGAGACTCATGAAGGCAATTGGGGCTTCATTATCCTGATCATCTCTTTGAGTCAGAATGCCAGATAGAAAATGCTTCAAAGCATAGTAGTAAATGATGAAATCTTTTTCAAAATTTGGGCTCGCTAGCATGGGAGCATTTGAAATAGCTATTGTAATATCTTAAAAATATATTTTACCTTCTTCTTGCCATCTAAAGGGGTGTTTCTCACTCATCATATCTAACATATGTCTCACCTTTTCAGAGAATTCAAGAACAAAACTTCTTAAAAAGTTGATTTGACCAAAAAAGGACTTCAAAACACTTCTATTGGTGGGTAAGGCCAGTTTCTATATTTCCTTCACTCTTTTTGGATCAATCTTTATGCCACATATTTTTTAGGATTTAGATATATACCATGTTGTCTGTATCTATCAAGCACCCTTTCTAGGTCCCTCAAGTGGTGTTTTCTTCTCTTAGAGTAAACAGTCAAATCATCAAGGTATATCATGATTATTCTGTCCCTAAAATCCTTAAAGGATGAATTCATTTCCCTTTGAAAGGTTTCCCTTGCATTGATTTAACCAAATGGCATCTGATTATAAGTGAAGGTACCCCATGGAGTAATGAAGGTTGTTTTATGTTGATCATCTGGTGCAATGTTGATTTGATTATATCCAAAATAACCATCAAGCATTGACATGACCTCGAATCTAGAAACTATTTGCAAAATATGATCAATAGTGGGAAGTGCATAGTTGTCTTTGAGACTCACTTGGTTCATGTTCCTAAAATATACGCAAATCCTTATTTCACCATTTTTCTTTCTTATAGGACCAATTTTCACTACCCATGTTGAATGATGAATTGGGTGTATTATGCGAGCCTTTAACATTTTCAAAACCTCTCTAAAAATAGCTTCAAATGCTTTAGGATTATAGTTTATGAGTTTTTTTCCTTAAAGTAGTTGCTTCTAATTTTACAAATTCTCCATTGCTAGAGTTCTTTAAGTCTTCATACCCCAAGCAAAGACATCCTAATACTGAGTAAGGAGTTTACTCAACCTATCTCTCTCCTTCTCAAAATAGGTCCTACCAATAGAAATCCATCTAGGATTTTCCTCATTTTCGATATTGATTTTATCATGCTCCTCTACATTTTTATCAAAATTAACTTCTCTTTTTAAGGCATTGTCATATTTTCTTCCAAACAAGTGTTCTGGAGGAATCAATCCCTTAGGAATCTAATTATCCTTTAGTTGAGCAATTTCTCCTAATTCATTTGTTTCTTCTCTGATCGATTTATCATCATGATTAGACCCTTCAAAGAAAGTTTCAGCAAAATTTCCAACACATTCAATGAACTCTTTCAATTGTGCATCATCATTAAAAACCTACCAATGATTAACATTGTCTAGAACTCTAGGCCTATAAATCATTTTAATTCTATAGGTATTGCTTTTACATTTTGGATGTGGTAATAACAATGATACTGAAATGGCTAAAGAATCAACTTTGGTCTTTTGGGAGTGAGGTATAAATTCAATAGAATATGCTTCAAAAGACTCAATTTCATTCCAAACCAAATTTCTATAGTGCTTTAGCTTATCATTTTTAATAGAAAATTACTTTCTTACCTACTTCACAATAAGCTCAGCATCACCTTTCACCCTTAGCTATTTCACTCTTTTCGCTTTAGCTTCTTGCAGACCAAGAAGAAATGCTTCATATTTTGGAGTATTATTGGTATTATGGAAGTCTAATTTAAAAGAGAAATGAAAAATGTCCCCTAAAGGCAAGATGAGAACAACACCCATGCTTGAACTTGAATTAGAATAGCTTCCATCAAATTCTAGATTCCAAAGGGCTTCTTTGTAGCTTAGTATCTCCCCTCCTCTACATTCTTCTTTAGGCAATATAACATATTTTCCAAACTGAGATTCTTCATATAGTATCTATGCCTTAGGATTATCTAATGGAATGACTATGTACTTATTCTTTGGCTTAGGTTTGAGCTTTATCTTCTTCTTCTTTACTGGAATATAGGCTTCAAACCAATCCATTTTAATTTCCCCACCCATATCCTTACAGAAAGTTTTGCTGAGTAGCATTCCATAGCTGGCTGGTATATCAGCTACAAGGATGGTAAGCTTCAATATTTTCTCTAGACATGCATAGAGGATAGCTTGTATGTCTTTCACTTGACCAACTAGGGGTATTTACTTCCTTTCCATAGAATAGCAACATCCAAAGGTTTTTGTGAGCTCCAGACTAAGGGCTTTTAAAAAAAGCTTGGGAAATATTATCTGATGCTCTAGAATCAATAATATAGTTATTGAGTTTTTGACCATTTAATAGTAATGATATATAAAATGGATTGGGTTTTTTCTCTTCTATTTCCTTTTCAATGGAGTTAACAAATGCTTCTTTATAGGGGGATCTACTCTACATTTTTTAGACACAAAAATAGGTTTGTTTACAGTCTTTCAGTTTTTAGTGATATCATTAGCAAAATGTGCATTAGTAGTAGAGCCTCCCTTTGCATATTTAACTAACTTGTCTAACTCCTTAGGATTAAGTCTCAAATATTTGGCTGGAGAAATAGATATAGAAGAAGATTTGCAAAATTATACAATATCAAAAGTTGATGTACTAGCCGTTGATTCTGTTCTAGACAAAATTCTCGGTTCCATAATTTTTTTTAAATCAGCATGTATATGTTCCTTTCCTTTAGGAGTTGACACATTTGGATTAGCCCCTATATGAGGTCTCTAGTTTCTTTGACCTCTGGTCATTACTATGCAAGTGGGATCTTGAAGTGTCATGAAAATATTACCTCCCCTTTGTGAATCGGATTCACACTCAAGAAAATAAGCACCTAAATCTCGACCTTCTACATTCTCATTTTCAGGCATTTGTTCTTCTACAAGGGCATTTTTCATGATTTGAACACAATTGAGCCAATTAGGATAACTTCATTCATCATGGTCTGAAGTCATATGAAAAGAACACATTGCTTCTTTAGGAGCTTCTTCAATTTGCAATCTTGTTTGAGGGGCAACCAATGTGGGAGATTTACCAAAATTTTGAGGCTGTTGCTACCTATGAATATCCTAATAAGGAGTCTGATAAGAGCTATGGATTTTATTTTGCTATCTCATCATCATTGCTACTTCATTCATCAATTTATGTAAAACTAGGTTTGTAGAGGTAGAAGAGGAAGTGGTTCCAGATGTTTGAACTTCTCTTTTCCATTTACCAGCATTGATAAATGCATCTTCTAATTGAATAGCCAACCTTTAAGTAGCAGCCAAGTCAGTGCACACATCTTTAATGATATGAAAACTTACATCTAAAGGGACAACATTGGTAAAGAATGTTTTCTAATTTTTTCATTAGGTCTAGATGTTGCAAGAATTCTCTGAACCAACCTATTAAATTTACCAACAAATTCCTTCATAGGTTCATGCATTTCCTTTTTTATTTGACTAAGTTGAAGCAACAAAGAGCATTCATTTTCAAGAGCCTTGAATCTATCATCGAATACATTTTTCATGTCATCCCAACTGGTGATGGAATGATGGGGTAAGTGATTGAGCTAATCAGCACTAGCATTGGTTAATGTTCAGATAAAGAGTCTCACAACAACTTTTTGAGTGGGAAGACTTATGACACCATAAGCTATATGAAAGGCACTCAAATGATCATTTGTTGAGACTTTACCATCTCTACTAAACTTAGGTAAGATTTTAGAGGCTACTTTCAGTAATGCTGCAAGGTTAACACCTAGATTTAATGGCCCTATGCTTTTCCTCCATGGTTGATTAACAACCATTTTTGGTGGTACAACTTGAAAAGGTTGGATATTTAAAGGAGCAGGGACAAGAGCTCTTAAAGGAAGAAAGGATTGGACTAATGGTGAAAGAGAGGATTGCTTTGCTAGTGAGCTAGGTTTACTTCAGGACTTGATCTTCTTCTTTTTGGGATCATTAAAATATGGTAAGAATTTCAAATTCTTTAGTGGCTCAAAATTTTCAGCTAGGATCCCTTTTTCTCTTTCCCCCCTCGTATATCTATTAGCAACTAGCTCTATTTCCTAGTTCTATGTTCAAGGTCTTGCAAGCACTTGGGAAATTCTATTAACAATTACCTCTTCTTGAACTTTGGGCAACCCTCTTAATAATTCAACCCTTTCTTCTTCGCTTTCCAAAATATTCAATACTTGTTGAAATTGTTGATTACTTCGACACAATGTCTAGGTGGTTGAAGACAAGTATGAGATTATATCTTCTTGTGTATCTTCAAATCTAAGATTAGGTTTTAGCACAAGGAAAAAATCATTATGTGGAAGAACCATTTTTATTCATGATTTTTCAAAAAAAAGGTTCTTTTTCAAAGGAACTCTTTCCCCAGCGGAGTCACCAAAAATCTGTTGGTGAACAGATTGTCTTTTCAACTATTTAACAAATTCACTCTATACCTAACGCATGGAAAACACAAAACATTCACAACAGTTGAGAAAACCTCATGTTATTTAGTTTCTCTTTGTATTTTAAAGGTACAACTCCCTTATAAAATATTTAGTGAATTCAAAAATTATCTTCGTACTTTTACTAGAAAGTGCATAAAGATCTATCATGTACTCCTAGGTAGTGAGGTCAAAATCAATTCAAACAACAAAAAGAAACATTCACCAAACTATGCTCCCATGAAACATCTATTTAAAGGAATAAATAACACCATAAATTGATATTAACCACTCAAGCACTTTAATTGAAACACACTTACAGTAAGAACAACAACAAATATCTTGAACCAATAATCCAAAGTTCACAAAGTAACGATGATTTAAATGATTCAAACGCCAAGTTCCCAAGACAAATCCAAGATGATATGTGTGTGTGTGTGTGTGTGTGTGTGTGTGTATATATATATGTATGTATGTATGTATGTATGTATGTATGTATGTATGTATGTATGTATGTATGTGTGTGTGTGTATATATATATATGTATGTGTGTGTGTGTGTGTGTGTGTGTGTGTGTGTGTGTGTGTGTGTGTATTTCTTCATGCCCATAGTCATTCAAAAAGAAACATTCATATACTATCTTTTGATTACTATTTTTAAGTATCTACTTATCAGAGTTTTAAGCTATCTATTTCTAACCCTTAATAAGCTACATGCCCTATAATTTATAGTTTTTAATACAAATCTAAAAGGCCTCCATCAAAACCTAGCCATTTTGGTTAAAACCAAGAAATAGTTATGAACAAGAAAGTAGTTATAAAATAGGTGTCAAAATGTAACTAAAAGCAACTATCTTGTTCAAGAGTCATTTCCAGTCTTCTCTTTCTTGCCCATGGTCTATCACACCAACTTCTAGCATCTAAAAGCGTTCATGAACTCATGCATTGCATGGGAATGCAAATTTTTTAGACTCAGTAGCCTAGCCCTACATGTGTCCTTCTGCCATTTGAATTCCTTTATCTTTAGGCTCTAATGTGTCATAAGTTTTTTGTTGAGACATAGCATGGATTCAATATTTGCCAGCATAGTGAAGTCATTGGCACTTGGCAATTCATTATCTCTAATCTACTTAATAGCTTCATTGAAACTCTTATTCAATGTCTTAGAATCCATATTCCTATCATTGAACTGTAGAATCCCTATAGGATTTATTATATTCATATCTTTAAGGAGTTCCTCATGCATTCCTATAATTTTGCTTTCAATGCCCTGCACTTCTTTGATTGTCTCCTTATAAATTAACTCCTTCCAACTCATGTTGTTTTTCATGATGAACAACATGCAGGGATCTACATTCTTCATAGGATTCTCATTCAAAAACTTAAGCACCCAAAACTTCTCAACTTTAGTTACTTGAAATAAAAAAGCCTAGCACCGACTTTTCTTTGTTTCCCATCCTAGAATCAAAGTTTGAATTTCTCCCAACAATAATTCCCCTTCGACATATACATTAATGAATTCAAAAATAAACTTATTTCTCCCCTTGATGATAGCATCCACCCAATCTTTCATAGCATCTTCTAGTAGCTTCCCCCATTGCATTTGCTTCATTAGTTGTTGGCTTCTTGCAGAATTTAGGTTGAAGCACTGAGGCACTTAAACGACTAGTAATGCACCATGATTCATCAAAGAGTCAATATACATGGCCATAGTCATCACCATACCCTTAAGCTCATTTTTATAGATGCTATCTTTCTTAGATTGAGTTAACATATGATCAACAAAAAATTTTAAAAAGTGATTGCCAGTGCTTCTACTGATGGTCCCCAATTTGACTTAGGTGACTTTGAAATCTTTGTTATCAATTTCTCTAGACTTTTTTTTCTACTTATAAGTGGCTATTTTAGCTATTATTTTTCTAGTCACTGGGTCCTTGGTTAGATGGGCATCCATTTTCAATTTCTTAATCTTTGAACCTCGAGCAACATATTTGGTTACAATGTCCTTCATAGGTGTTGAAACTGGCCGTAGGTTCCTTTTCTTGTTGATCATATTGGATAACCAGGAAGGGATAGCAGGGCTTATAGAGATTTCCTTAGCATCTCTAATGGGAGTCATGAACCTTAGCTTATCCACCTTAGGGGCCACAATGAACTACATATCACCATCACTGCCATTTGAAAAGTTGAGACCATCATTTGAATCCTACCCTTGAGTTGACATCTTTTCTTTTTGAACCTTGTGTTGCTTAAGGGCTTCAGGTTTAGCTTGAGACCTAGTCCTAGGAGTTTTATTTTGTATATGAGTGGGTGTCCACTTCTTCTTACCTTGAGCCAACACACTACCTGCCATAGGAGATGAAAGTTGGATGTCAGAAGATGATGGTTCAGAGAAAGAAACCACCCCTAAAGAGGGTTCATTGACAACATTCTTGCTCTGCTTCTTTAGCCAATCATCTATGTAAGTAAGTATAAATCTAGCTCTTAGGTTTATATCCTCTTCCTCATCTTGATTCCATTCTACTGCCAGTGACTTTGATTAATTAGATTCTTCCTAGCCCAGTTCAACCACATCTCAGCCATTTTCAATCATCCCCTCTATTCTAAATTTCAACTTCAGGGAATTGATTTTCTATAATGTCAACCTTGAATGGTCTCTTCTCAAAACCTCCTCCTCATCTTTACAATCTTGCCATAGATCTTCTAAAAATGGGGTATTGATGGGTGACCTTTAAGACCAAGAATCTGAACTGCATATTCTTTACTATCAAAGTTTATTTTTCTATGATAAGAACCAAAATTAAATCCAAGAAAATTGCCTCCAATAACAGAAGCATTAACCATGTTATTATAGACTAGAGAACCTAGCTTAATAGAAAAGGCCAACTCCCAATCCTCTTATGGTAAATTATCTTTAATGATAGAGAATAGTTACCTATAAATCTCAGCTAAAAAAAAACAATCTAGAGCATATCATGGAACTTTTAAGCGTTCCTCTTTGAATCTACCTATTCTCAAGTATGTGAACTTGGAAAACTACATGAAATAACTTATGTATTGTTGAATAAATATTTAAGTTTCAAGAGAAAAATTAGGCATTGGTACTTTCTTCAAAGTTGAATGTACATTTTCAATTAACACATCATGAACCTTCCTAAATTTCTCTAGCACTTTGTCTTTTTGTAGCAGAGGGCAATATTGGAAAACTATTATTTCTTCATTCTAGACTCCATGAGGAAGAGGGGTAAGGTCACAAACACTTGCAATGCAATAAGTCAAGAAGGAAGCCATATAGAAATTATCCCTGGATTCTTTGGCATGTTTGAGTTGTGCCATTAATGAACTAGTGATAATCTTTGCCTAGTCCATCCGTTGCTCTCCCTTCAAAATAATTTCTATATTTGTGTACATCCATTCTTCAAAGAGAAAAGCATCGGTTGAACCTTTGACTCTATGCAATAGCACCACAAGGTCATGAATATGAGGTTTGAGGTGATCCTTGGTAACTATTTTAGGCAACCTAGAACCCTCATTGTAGTTGGTTTTAGTCCACTTCCTAGCAAGAGTATTACAAAATTTGCTAGGGATTTCTTCATATTCAGCCAGGGATTGAATAGGGGAAAATGCGGGAAAAATGCTCTCTAGTAAATGCAATATAGAGGCAATGATTTCTCTTGAAATTGAGAGTATTGTTTCACCATCTTTGTCTACAATACTTTTGTTTTTGACATCATAACGATCAATACATATTTAAAGCAATTTGTGACTGAGAAGGGATGGGGGAAATGCTGCGACTTCAACTAATCCACTGGTTATAACTTCCATACACCCATTTGTTTCAATAGCATACTCAAGGAAATTTTCTTGTAAATTCTCCAACTTAACACCTTCTAGATTTGTATCACATATGAATTGCCTTTTACATTCCAAACTTGAAACATTGCTAAAGAAATGTAATACAAACTTCATCCTTAATCAAAAATAGCAAGGCTTCGAACTAATTATCTTTGAAAACACAGAGATTGCAAAACAAAAACAAGAATTATTATGGTTCTCACCTGTAATCTACAAAAAAATAATGGTTTTTCCTTTCTTCCCTCCTTAATAGCCTCTTCTTCAAACTTTCAATTCATCGAATGATAAACAAAAAAAGAAAGTTACAATTATTTTAAGAAGGAAAAGTACCTATGTGCGAAAGTATAGCCTCATTATGAGGCATTTATGAAAAATCACTCCTTGTTAAGGTTTACACATTTGAAAGCCTTATGACATAACCATCTCATTTAATAATTCCTTTTGTGGTTATATTAATAATGATTAGCTTTATTATGTCATCCAATCCCCTTTATGGCTAAAGATTTTCCACTTTTCCTCGTAATGATGATCTTTTGCATTGGGAATAAAAATGTCCTTTTAATTATTACTTTCTGACATAGCCACCAATGCCTTGTGAAATGACAATGCATCATACATCATGATCCACTTTCACCAAGAAGCCTCTATCGTTGAATGACTTTGAACTATTTTGAACTGAGGCTCAATGTGATTCAAAGTGATTCAAAAGAACACCTCACCAATTTGGCGCATATTTCCTACGAGAAAAAATTGTTAGCACAAAAACCTTTGGTGGAACTACTTTGAACTGCTTTGAACTTGAGTTCAAAGTGATTCAAAGTGATTCAAATGAGGAAACATTGATAGGGAGAGTTCTAAGATTTATACAACACTTCAAATGATGTTGAATATGCAAGATGAAAAATGAAAGACTTTAGTAGTTGGATGAGAAAAAATTCAAGGAAAGAATTTAAAGAAAATAAATGGCGACTCATTAGATAATTAACACATTTATAGACCAAGTTCTAGACAATCTAGCTAAAAAGAAATATTTCTCTTTTCTAGATGGTATAGTGGTTATAATCAAATTAGTATTGCTCCTGAAGATCAAGAGAAAACCACATTTACATGCCCATGGGGTACTTTTGCATAGTCTTTTTTACCATTTAGTCTACCTAATGCTCTTGCAATGTTCCAATGAGCTGTTATTAGCATCTTTTCTAATATATCACATGATTGCATGGAAATATATATGGATGATTTCACAACATTTGGAGTCACTTTCGAGGAAGCAATGATGAATCTTGAAAAGGTTTTGGTAAGATGTCAAGAACATAATTTGGCTCTTAATAGTGAAAAATATTTCATGCTCATGCAGGAAGGTGTGGTACTTGGTCATTTCATATCAGCTGCAGGAATACAAGTGGATCCAGCTAAGATAGAGGTAATCCAAACATTGCCCATACCTACAAAATCAAAAGATGTAAGATCTTTTCTAGGTCATGCTGGATATTACAGATGTTTTATGAGAGATTTCAGAAAAATGGCTAGTCCCTTGTATAAGTTACTCACAAAAGAAGCTAAATTTAGTTGGACATTCGAATGTGATGAAGCCTTCTTGCAACTTAAGAAACTTCTAACTATAGCCCCAATTTTACAAGGTCTTGATTGGAAGTTACCTTTCCATATATATATATATATATATATATATATATATATATATATATATATATATATATATATATATGCTTTTGATTATGCCATAGGTGCAATTCTAGCATAGCAATCTCAAAATCTTGAAAATGCAATACATTACATTAGTAAGAGGCTTCACGAACTAGAATTAAACTACACAGTGACAAAAAAAGAATTACTAGCAATAGTTTATGCCTTGAACAAATTCTAGCATTACATAACTGGCTATTCCATATTTTTTCATACTAATCATATAGAAATTAAATATCTCATGAATAAACCTATTATAATAGGCAGCTTAGCAAGATGGTTATTGTTGTTGCAAGAACTTGATATAACTATTGTTGATAAGCATAGAAGAGCCAATGTTGTAGCTAAATATTTATCAAGAATCCATCATGATGATACTGACACTACTTTGGGAGATGATGCATTTCCAAATGAGCATTTATTTCACATTGATGTTCAAACTCCATGGTATGTAGACATTGCTAATTGCCTTGTAGCTAATAAAATACCAAAACATTTTTCTTACAAGGAAAAGAAGCTGCTTGTAGAGAAGAGTTTCCATTTCTCTTGGATAGATAATCTCTTGTTTTACACTGGACCTAATCAAGTTATGAGAAGATGTGTGAGAGAGGATGAGACATATGACATTCTACATGCATGTCATGATGAACCATGTAGAGGACACTTTGTAGCCAAAAGAATAGCCTTGAAAATCTTGACAACTGGTTATTATTGGCCTACACTTCACAAAGATGCAGTCAACTATAGACAGAAGTGTGATAAGTGTTAAAGGATGGGATGACTAGCAAGACTAGATGAAATGCCTCTTAACCCATAGATGACATTAACACCATTTGACAAATGGGGAATGGACTTCATTGGTCTAATTGATCCTTCGTCTAATGGGAAATCCTATATTCTTATGTGCACTGATTGCCTAACAAAATGGGTTGAAGTTAAAGCTATGAAGCATGCTCATGATGAAAAAGTTACAAAATTTCTATATGAAGAAATTTTTACCTGCTGTGGTGTACCCAAAGAGTTAGTCACTGACCAAGGTGCATAATTTCCCTCTAATATGATCTTAGAACTAATGAAACAATATAACATAAGGCACTGGAAATCCAGTCCTTATCACCCTCAAAAAAATGGACAAGTAGAGGTCACAAATCATGAGCTAGAAATTATTCTCACAGAAATAGTTCATCTACACCATAAGAATTGGACCAGTAGATTACAAGAAGTTGTTTGGGCTTACAAAACAACCTGGAAGACTAATACAGGATTCATACCATTCAAGCTCTTGTATGGACAATTAGCAATGTTCCCCATTGAATTTGAACATAAAACTTTGAGAATTGCATTGGAATTAGACATTGAACTTCCTGTAGCATAGAGAGAATGTCTTCTGCATCTTAACTCTTTGGATGAAATGCGCAAAAGTTTCTTTGGAGTGCACTAAAATTGTTCAAAAACAAAGGAAACAATGGCATGACCCCATATAATCAATAAAAAATTCCAAGTTGGTGATTGGGAACTACTATATGATTCTAGATTTAAAGATATGCCATGCAAGCTGTAGACAAGATAGTTGGGTCCATATGAAATCAATCATTTGTTTGATAATGAATCTATTCAATTAACTACCATTGATCCAGTACCTTTCAAATTATTAGTCAATGGTAAAAAACTTAAGTTATATAAATGGCCCCAAACAAAAGAGGACTTCCTGCAGTAGTTCTAGTGGCCAAATTCAAATACAAACAAGGTAACTCTTCCTATAGCCGAAGGTGTCAACCTTCTGCTAGCTGCTCTTCAACATTAATTTATTTGTGCATGTTCATAATAAAAAATTTATGTCCACATAAAGTTGAATTTCTCATTCACTTTCTCATTCCATCTTATCTCTCTACCTTCCACCCATCCACCTCATCTCATTTCTTTACCTTCTATCCACCCACTTTCCACGTTATTAATTTCTCATGTTTCTAATCAGCCTCGTGAGATGCTGACAAATGTTGTTGATGATACCACTTCTTCCACCTTTTTGGTATTTTTGATGATCACTTAACACATATAAGGTTTTCAAATTATAATTCATTTATAGTCCACAAATTTTGTTAATTATATTTAATACTACATTCTTTATATGGTGGCGACATTATGTCAATTTTCTACCCCTGTACTAAGCTTGACAAGTGCAGAAACTTGCCCTCATTTTGTATGGGGAACAGAAGGTTGCTAAAACCTAATGACTATATTTATTCATAAAAAATTTTCCAAATCTTCATATTTTCTTAAGTACACAAGTGGCTAGGTGTCATAAACCTTATTTTTGAATGATTTTATCATCAGGCTATGATGTGACTTGTGTTTAAATTTTAAGTGATGTGAACTCATTTTTGGATAATTTTCACACACTTCCATGATTTACTCTCATTAAAGTCATAATATTTATCATAAAAAATTGGTATAGCATTAATTATCTATCAAATGAAATATGAAATAGTTTGTAAAACAATAATTGAAACTTGAATTTGTAAGGGGGAAATAGTGAAGTAGTGCAAACAGTGAAGTGTTAAAGAAGAATGGGTGGACAATTTCAAAGGAGAGAACCATTAGAGCATACCATTTTGCCCTCAGATGTAGAAGCTGTGAGGAGGTTTAATGCATGCAGATGGTTAGGGTACTTTTTTGACTACATATGATGAAGAAGTAGCCATAGAATTCACAAGGACATTTGATGAAGGGGAAGCTTCTGTATGGGGCTTAATAGTGGTTGCTATAGAGGAACATATAGAAAAAGTTACAGGGTTACCAGTTGTAGGAGAACATTATACCAACACTCATGATGCAAGGTCGAAGAAAGCTCAATTTCTCATACCAACCAACCCTCAAATGGACATTACCAAGAAAGGATGTAAGAGAATGTCTCTTTTACCACCATAGAATGAACTAGTCATGCACATTATTAGGTACCTCACATGCAAAATCAGATTTTCATATTTGCATGCACATCATTTTAAATTGTTGAGTTGTATAAGGTATAATCATCTAGTTAATGTTCCCAATTTCTTGTACAATATCTTTTGTATTAGTGCAAAATAAACTCAAAAAGGAAAAGAAAATTATATCACCCATCATGTCCTAATTAAATTACTTATAAAAAGGTCACTTAGGGATATTTCTACCCTGTCATGGATAGAATTTGTCCAAGCCAAAACCTTACAACCCTAGGATGCCCTTCATGAATAGCCTAGTGAGGAGAATGTAGTTCCCACTAAGAAACCTATTGAACAAAGTACCTAAGAGGCTGAAACCAAAAATGTGCAAAGCAATGTACAAGAAAACATACAAGAAAATGTTCAAGAAATGTGCAAGAGACTGTGCCTTCATCTATTCAAGAAACCTAGAAACCTATCTCTAGCCAAACAAAGAGAAAATGAAAAGAAATCTCTATTCTAGTAAAAGAAGAGCCAAGACCTATAGTTGTGAGGAAAAAGAGTACTAAGAAGGGTTATATAGTAGTTACTCCTGCAATAGAGACACCAAAAGGAAGAGGTAGGTAGAAAGCTATGATATTAGAAGAAACCCCTATAAGCAGAAGTCCTAGAATGAGAGGACAAATTTCCAAAGAATCCCCTATATAGATTGTTCCTAACCACTCTCCTCCTCACCCTAAAACTAAAGACATTCCTAAAAAACCTAACGAGGGATGTAGGGTTGAGGTTAATGAAAATCCAAATGATACCCCAGTACACTAACCAGGTACTTCAAGCTATAGGGATAAAATAGTTCTTGAGCAAGTTAATCCAAACACTGCCCTAGTTTCCTATAAATACACATGGTTTATTGATGTTGTAGAAAAATTATGGAGGGAATAGAGAAAGAGGAAAATAAATCATGAAGAAGACAATGGTTCAATCACCCTACAAAAACTCCTTTTTTAGTTGTTTGGACAACATATGTTTTCTAAGGCCTTGTGGAAGAGGAGAAGAAAAGAATGAAGAAAGATAGAGTGTCTCTAAATGTAGAAATTATAGATTTAAAAGAGCAGTTGGCTAATTAAAAATAAAGGATGGATCATGCCCTCAAGTTGGTTGATCAAGCACTTGCCTATAGATCACTACCATGAGTTTATGCTCACTATTTAAAAGAACAATTTCTCTTGTTCCAACTCATGGTAACCCTTAAGAATATCAATGTAGAGTTTAAATCAACCTAGGAATTCTATGGTTTATATTAGACTCTTCCATCCTGGTAGTAGAATTTGCTTTGTGAATTATATGTGCATAATTGTGTTATCCCTTCAAAAACCCAATGGAACCCTTTACTTTATATGGGGATATACATTTAAGAGCTTTCATGTCCTAGATATCTAATGTAGCAAACTATGATAGGCAGCTGAATAATTATAGAGATGAGGAAAGGATAGAACCCCTACCATTAAGAGTCAAACGCAGTAAACTAGAAGAAGTTCTTAGGGACTAGTTTAGGTTAACTTATGGGGATAAGAACTGTTGGAATTATGATATATTTGTCATTAGTTACAACACTTATTCAATTCTGAATGCTTACCAAGCTCATCACTCAGTCTACAGTTCATACTGAGCGTTTAGTAGTGGTTACTGAGTGGAACAGTTCATACCATGCTGAACAGTGGTTGCCGAGAAAATGGGAAGTTCAACAATATTTACCAAGTTCTCAGTGTTCACCGAGTCATCAGTTGAAATCAGTGTTTACCAAGTGAACAAGGTAAATGAAGGACTTAGTGTTTATCGAGTGATCAAGGTAAATGAAGGACTTAGTTTTTATCAAGTGATCAAGGTAAACGAAGGATTTAGTGTTTACCGAGTGATCAAGGTAAATGAAGGAATCAGTGTTTACCAAGTGAAGAATGTTATCAATGGATTAATTTTTTACCGAGTGACACAATATTCACTAAGTCACCAATGGTTACTGAGTTCCAAACTACTTAGAGTGATTAATATGGACCGTGCCTCTACTCTTACCAGGTGCATGATGATGCAGTGTATTGTAGTGGATGCCGAGTATCAGAAGGTCACCGAGTCAGTTTAAGGAGCCTGAGTTTTCTACTATCTGGCTGACTTAGTAATGTTTTGTTCACTTGTGTTTGGTCGACCTTGCTAGTGTAAATATTGGAATGGTATATATGTAATGTATTATATCATTTGTAAAATATGAGGAAATGTTGTATATCGTTGTTGGTGTTGTATTGCAATATTTTGAGAAGAGTAAAAGTGAATCAGTAGCAAAATACAGGAATATAGCAAGGTCAACATAGATGTAGAAAAGTTATATCTATCACATTAGGTGATCAGTGCATAAAGGATCTTATTAGCAATCAGTTGTAACCAGATCCACTGCTTCATCCTAATACGTGAATCAATTTGTAAATCCTTTAATAGGGTAGACTCAATAGTCTTTTATAAATCTCCTAACAGAGTGCATACTTCATTATATGTTTGTAAATCCTCTAACAAGGTGGATCTAGCAATCCTACTTGCTCCTAATAGGGCAGATCACCAGAAGTGATCATTGTAAGTCTTAATAGGCCAACTTTATAATGCAGTATTGAATTTTTGTGGGCATCATCCCCACCCTAGTTTTACTTTCTAATTGGAAGGTTTTTGGGTCACCAAATTAGTGTGTTCATGTGTTATGAATGTTTATCTTTTCATGCATACAGTAGATTAGATGGATGAATGGTGAATATGTTATTATGCTGAATTGATTTAAAGTTTTAGGGTTACTGATTCACCCCTCCCCTCTCAGTAACCTTGTTAGTCTTGATTATTTCCAACAATTGGTATTATAGCATTGTGGTTCTCAGGATAAAGTTTGACAGCTTGAGAAAAGATCAAGGACAATGAAGATATTCAGACTTGACAAATCTATTGAGAATGAAAAGCTAGATTTGGAAATGGCCATGGCTCAACTCAAAGAAGCAAAAGAGCATCTTTCTCAATCCCTAAAAAGAAGAAAGGAACTTGCAAGAGAAAAAAATGATCATCACTATGTTGAAGAAAAGATTGAAGACCTTTTACCATCAAGTAGCTCAAATGAAGCTAATTAAGCAATCAAGGAACTCCTACCAAAGAATGGTTCTCTGCAGGAAGAAGTAAGAAAGCTTAAAAGAGAACAAGAAATCCAATCCATCAGGCTATGTGAAGTTTTGGAATAGAGAAACAAGGAAAATGAAGACTTAGAGGTAAGAAATAATCAATCGCTTTAGCATGAAAATCTTATAGGTCAACTATCTAATGCGAATGAAGAAATTGTGATTTTAAGATCTGAGAATGAAAGTTTGAGAAATGATTTAATCACTAAAAGACAAATCAATGCAAGCTTACAAAGTGATCTGAGATTTGAAAGACAAATCAATTAAAGTTTGGAAAATGACTTAATCGCTAAAAAGAAAATCAATGATAGAATGATGAAATCTCAAATAGATGTGGATCAATTGAATCAGCAAAATGAGCAGAATCTTCATAGACAAAAAGGTAAAGTAGGCCTTGGATACAATGAAGAAGGTGAATCTTCCAAACAAGGTGCCCAAAAGAATCAAAGACCTACTTGCAATCACTATGGCAAGATAGGTCATACATCTAACAGATGTTGGAGCAATGGTAAAGGAAAATTCAATGGTAAATGCTACAATTGCAATCAACATGGTCACAAAGCCAATAAATGCAAAGAGAAACCAAAATTTGAAGGAAAATGTCAAAAATGCAAGAAAAAAGGTCATGAGGCATCTAAGTGTAGATCTAAATCATTAAATCCAACAGAAAAAATTATCCAAGCATTATTTGGTTGGGACTACAATACTTGGTGCAGACGTCACTATTGTGGAGAATATGGACACATTGGAGTAAACTGTACAAGGCATCACCTAAGGAAGAAAGATACAACCATAAGATGTTATACATGTACCAAACTTGGTCATATATCTAAGAATTGCATGAACATAGGAAGAGTTGAAGATGAAAAGAAAGCTAGAGCTAACAACATTTGAAAATAGATGAAACAATAGTGGATTCCTAAATCTACTGAACCAGAAAGTTCAAATGATGGCAATGTCACTCAAGAACTGGGTGACTCCACCATTTCTAATTAGACTCATCAAGAAGGATTAGGAACTGCATCTTCAAGCCATATCCTAAGTAGTTCCAGAATGAAGGAGTGCAAATGCCAAATTAGTATTTCAAATACAAGACATAGTTCACTGTGATGCATCTACCGAGAAAGGTTGGTCTCAGACTTAATCGAGCTAGGTCGGTAATATGAAAGGTTTTGTTTGTTCACCAAGTCTCAAGGTTTATCGAGTAAGTCGGTGACTATCTGAAAAACCCTAGGTCAACTCAGCTACCATCATACCCGAGCATTAATGGTAGATTTTTCATCAAAAGGGCAGAATTTGATCTCATTTTTCACTGCAAATTTAGAATATATAGAGCAAAGAGATTTCCAAGAGCATGCAAGTGAGTTCAAGCAGTTTGAAGTAATTTTCCAATGAAGAATTTTTTTTATGAAATCGTTCACTCACCAACCAGCAATGGCATCCGCGAGCA
Organism: Cupressus sempervirens; assembly: GCA_028749045.1. Taxonomy (NCBI): domain Eukaryota; kingdom Viridiplantae; phylum Streptophyta; class Pinopsida; order Cupressales; family Cupressaceae; genus Cupressus; species Cupressus sempervirens. The sequence continues at coordinate 518,369,253 of CM053790.1, forward strand.
CCAACAGTAGCAAGGTGAAGAGGGTCTCTAAAATGCTTGTGAAGAGAGTCAAATGGAAAGCACCTAGCTTCAAGCTCATTCCTGCCATAGCTGAATCGCTCGACTTGCATGGAGCTCAATCATGAATTCCACCAAAGGTACTCCTTTTTAACGATATTCATACTCATTTTAAGTGCAATATTCAGGAAATTGGAACATTAGAAATGGATAGTGCCCTAGCTGAGTTATGTGTGGATGGAACCCTCAAACCCGAGCACAAGCATCTGGAAACCAAAGGTTTGACCCATATCTCGCACTTGCCAAGGAACTTTCAAATGAAATGGATAAGATACATTTTAAGCCATGTGCATAATGGTCAGTTGTGGTTAGAGCAACCCGTCATGATAACAAAAAAAATGATTCATAAGATCACGGATTTACCTATGTTAAGAAAATCCAAAACCACTAAAACCCTAAGTCGAGATGAACTTCAGAAGTTAACCCTAGCTGAATGGGATGGCAAAGGACTGAAACTTAACAATGTATCAAATATAGAGCTAAGATTTGGAATTCTTTTAATTTCATATAAGATGTATAATTCTAGCAGATTGAATAGTGTGCCCTGTGAAGCTATGGACTTAGCGTATAAGGTTGTGAAGAAGAATATAGAATTTGACCTGGCAGTTGTACTGTTGAAACAATTCAACAAAAATATGGATAGCATAAGGACTTCAAAGAGAAACCCTTGTAAATTTGGTTCTTTGTTAACCTGTTTATTTTTCTATGTGCAAAATTTTTTCCCTTCTAAAGGTACAGTAGTATGGAGAAAGGATGTTCCAATTTTTTATCAGATTAATGAATTCATTGCAGAAATGGGCAAAATTTTTGATAAAGTAATGGATATCTATTTTGAAGATTTCAAAGAGAGGATGAACAATAGGTTTAGAATTCCCCCTAAGCTTGTTGAGGACTATAAAGATGATGTATTCTTCATGGTTGACTATGACAAAGTGTATATATAGGCAGTCATACCCTGAGTGGCATGGGTAAAACCATTTCCTTATGAGCTAAATATTGATGAAGCAAGAGATATTATTGAGGCACTGATGAATGAGCCAACTATTCCCAATATTCCAGCATTTGGTACCTATGATGAGGCAAAAGAAAGAATTGAACTTGAAATCAAGTTGCCTCAAGCAATTAACAAAGGAAAGAGGAAAATTGCTAAGTTAAAAATTGATACTGGCCCTCTTATGCTTACCAAAGGAAAAGATGAAGATGTAGAAGAAGAAGAATCTGAAAGAGAGGAATCAAAAAAGGAGGTAGAGCCTGTGAAGAATAAAGGTAGGGTAATCATTACCAAACCTCAACTAGTATTTACAAGGAGAAAAAGGAAAGGCAATAAGGAAAGTGAAGTTGTGTTTAACAAGCCTCCTCTCACATTTGCAGATAGGCTAAAACAACTCAGGATTGGTGCAGGAATCAGAAACTTTAAAGCCTTAAAATATGAATCCAGGACTCCTGCTGAGCAAAAGGAAATTGAAGATCTAGTAATGGAGAAGTTGGGAACTTGGAAATTCTCCCCAAACCAATTTGTCTCCCAAATTTCTACAATATTTTTTGATAAAATAAAGGTAAAATGGGAGATCATCGAGCAAACTGTTAGAGTCATTTTTGAATAGAAATTGAGAGAACTGGTACCTAGCCTGACAAATGTAGAAATCAAAAAGGCAATGAAGGATCAGGAAGGAAGAATGAATATGAGATTCAATACATGTCTCATATTGTTAAAGAATATTGAACTAGTTGTTAAGAATGCAACTGATGTTTGGAATGATACTTATAAAATGCATAAGCCAAGTGATGAACCTGTGGAAATCAAGGATGATGATAGTAATGATGAAGAAGATGTGGATGGTGATAACTCTATCACCATGGATGTAACTGATGAAGATCTCCAACAATTAATGAAGGAGAAGGAAGAAGAAGAAAAGGAGGAAGAAGCAGTTGAGAAGGAGGACAATCCAGTTAAAATTGTAGCAGTTGTCATTGCCTCCCTTCCTCACTGTCCACCTAAAATTGTTAAATCTATGGAGATAGGTTCTTCGAGCAAGATTGTGAGCACCATAGAGACATCAATAGCTCAAACTCCTCTAGTCACCTCTCAGCTCTAGGTATCTACAATGGAAGTATCAAGTACTTCATCTACCAAGCTGAAGATCACTTCTTCATCTACTGAGCATCAGGCAATATCTTTAGTCACCAAGTCATCCACTGTAGTAGTCACTACATCAGGTGTATCAATTCCTCCTACAGTATGTACATTAAGTTTTCCAGTTTTCACTTCAATTTTTTCATCCCCAGCCACATTGGGTCTAATTTTTGCTCCAAATATTCCAATTTTTACATTAGTTTTGGATATGGGAACATCAATTTTTCTCATAGTTAGCACCTCTCTCAGTCTTCCTTTAGTTGGTCCTATTCTAGTTTTGACAGCCAGTCCAACCTCATCAACCATTGTCTCTATTTTCAAAGGCAAAGATGTTAGCACAACAAAAAAACCAAAAACTCCATTAAAATTTCTACTTACAGGCAAGACAGTCGATGAGGATGTAGACTTGGATAATGAAATTGTCATTCCCAAGATAGATACAAATACTACTTTAGTTGATGAACTAAGACTGCTCAGTCAGTGTATAGAACTAAAGGCAAAGCAGAAACAACTAAGGAATGAGAGAGATAGAGAGTTTAATATTATTGAAGGAGTGAAGAATATTATTACTGAGGCTATAGGTGTTGATGTTGATACTTCTCAACACATTTTGTTACAATTAGAAGAGGTAGTTAATAAATTCAATGAGGATATCTTTGGTCAAGAAAAGTTGATGGAGAAGGCAGAAACGAAGTTTGATAATAAGGTGCTTGAGAAATTGCTCAGCATATAGCAATAAAACAGGTTGAATTAACCACAGTTTTGGCCAACTTTGAAAATTCTTTTAATAATGTAACATCTCTTTTTGCTAAGCTTTGTGATGTTACCAAGTATACTAAGGAGATAAGAGAGCAATTGAATAAGATAGATGAGGATCTAAAGGAAAGTGCACAAAAGCTGAAGCTTGACCCCTATTCAAGCTCATCTCATCACCTCAAGATCAAATTTTTGTCAGAGAAGAAAGCAGAGTTGCTTAGAGAAGAAGGAAGCATTCGGTCTACACTACTAGATATCTAGAACATGATTCTTCCTATCATGGACACAATGCAGAAACATATTGCATACTCCAAAACATTGATCCATGACAACAATTTCTCTGTTGCAGACCATGTGATTGAACTTTCTATAGAAGTTCAAGTAGCTCTATCCACATGCAAAATCTTGCAAGAGAATTGGGATAAGACTCTACAACTCATTCTCAAGGTACATTCTAAGTTTATCTCACATTTTGGTGTCTCTATGTAAATACATTATTTTATTCTTTGGCATTATTGTCAAAAAGGGGGAGAAAGAGATACTCAGAAAGAGATATTGGTAAGATAAATGTGCAAAAGGGACAAAGAGATACTATGAATAAAAGTCATATAACTCATGTAAATACATTGTGTATATTGTATGGGGGAGTTATATGTAAGGAAGCCATGTATATTCAGCAGAATCAGATGTTAGTATGTCAGATGGTGTCTATAAGTTTTGGCTCATAAGTGTTTTTGTCACTAATTCCAAAGGGGGAGATTGTTGGAATTATGATATATTTGTCATTAGTTACAACACTTATTCGATTCTGAATGCTTACCGAGCTCATCACTCAGTCTATAGCTCATACCGAGCGTTTAGTAGTGGTTACTGAGTAGAACAGTTCATACCATGCTAAACAATGGTCACCGATCAAATGGGAAGTTTAGCAGTGTTTACCAAGTTCTTAGTGTTCACCGAGTCATTAGTTGAAATTAGTTTTTACCAAGTAATCAAGGTAAATGAAGGACTTAGTGTTTACCAAGTGATCAAGGTAAATTAAGGACTTAGTGTTTATCGAGTGATCAAGGTAAACAAAGGACTTAGTGTTTATTGAGTGATCAAGGTAAACGAAGGAATCAATGTTTACCAAGCGAAGAAGGTTATCAATGGATTCAGTTTTTACCAAGTGACACAATATTCATCGAGTCACCAATGGTTACTAAGTTCCAAACTACTTAGAGTGATTAATATGGACCATGCCTCTACTCTTACCGAGTGCATGACGATGCAGTGTATTGTAGTCGATGTCGAGTATCAGAAGGTCACCGAGTCAGTTTGAGGAACTCGAGTTTTCTACTATCTGGTCAACTCAGTAATGTTTTGTTCACTTGTGTTTGGCCGACCTTGCCAGTGTAAATATTGGAATGGTATATATGTAATGTATTATATCATTTGTAAAATATGAGGAAATGTTTTATATCATTGTTGGTGTTGTATTGCAATATTTTGAGAAGAGTAAAAGCCAATCAATAGCATAATAGAGGAATACGGCAAGGTCAACATAGATGCAAAAAAGTTATATCTATCACATCAAGTGATCAGTGCACAAAGGATCTTATCAGCAATCAGTTGTAACCAGATCCACTATTTCATCCTAATAGGTGAATTAGTTTGTAAATCCTTTAACAAGGTAGACTTAACAGTCTTTTACAAATCTCCTAACAGAGTGCATACTTCATTGTATGTTTGTAAATCCTCTAACAAGGTGGATCTAGCAATCCTACTTGCTCCTAATAGGGCAGATCACTAGAAGTGATCATTGCAAGCCTTAATAGGCCAACTTTATACTGCAGTATTAAAGTTTTGTAGGCATCATCCCCACCCCAGTTTTACTTTCTAATTGGAAGGTTTTTGGGTCACCAAATCAGTGTGTTCATGTGTTATGAATATTTATCTTTTCATGCATACAATAGATTAGATGGATGAATGGTGAATATGTTATTATGTTGAATTGATTTAAAGTTTTAGGGTTACTAATTCACCCCTTCCCTCTCAATAACCTTGTTAGTCTTGATTATTTCCAACAAAGAACAAGGGAGTAAGGGATAGGATCTTCACTACTAGAGCCAAGACCTATGCTAACTATGAGTACTTTATCTACTTTTTTTTCTAAAGAGCTATGGTTGGTGCTAGAAGTAGATGGACCAAATTACCTGAGTCACTTAAAAATTTAGAGCCACATAGTCCCATCAACTTGGAATCTGCCCTTCACCGAGCTCCAAAGTATCTGTAGCTAGGAAAATAGGCTACACCCAAATTATGGTGCCCACTTACTATGCAACCTTTAATGCTCATGTGGCCTTTATATGACATTAACGCTAATAGACTTGACAAGCTATAAGAGGACAATAGAAGGGAGGTTTTGGAAAGAACTTGAGGTTTCTATTATACCTTCAAGAGCAGAAAGAAAGGAAGAGCAGAAGTGGGGGAATTTAGGTCACTGACTAGGGAATGCCATGCTTGAGGACAAGTATCAGTTTACCAAGGGGTAGATGATGAGGCTAATTATTGCCTCTATTTCATGATAGTTTTTAAACACTTTGTTAATACTCTATTTCATTTTCATCAAGACATTTCTGAACCTATGTTTACCTAAACCAATGGTTAACCTATGGGTAGATAGTATGTTATCTTTTTCCAATAGCATATATATACGATGTAGTATTTCATATAATTATCAAAATGTGTGTTCTTCTATTTGAATTTAATTTGAAAATTCTTATTTGCAATTATCTCTACATTATAACTAACCTGTTATCAATTAAGTTAAGATGATCAAAAGAATTCAAAGATGAGCATTGAAGACAACCAATAACATTCAAGAAGAAAAGAACATTAAGATGTTGCCATGGTGAAGAAAAGTCATAATAGTTCCAAAGAACATGGTAGTGAGTATGGAGTAGCTATGAAGACTTACTGTATTCTCCTCATTTATTATTATGGAAAGTGGTTGTTTAGACTTTATTATTCCCACCTTAAACCATTATCTCTTCTTCCTACCTTGAGTTGTTTTTTTCCTTCTTTCTCTCCTACGGGTATATAGCTAGGTTGTTTGCTTTTCTATTTCAGAATAAGTGTCAATCTCCTATTTATAGGAATTGGACTAAGTGTGTTAGTTTAGTTAGTTAGAGGAAGAAAGTTTATGAGAATAGACTATTAACTTTTATAGTGAGTTTTGTTTTTACAGTTCCATGTGTTGTTTCTATGTAATGAATTTCTAAAATGTAATGAAATATTTTTTGGCTTCTATCATGTGTTAGTAGTTTAGTTGAAGTTGACCAAGGGGGTCCACTTGGGAGGTGGATTAGATTAAGATAGTATAGATTTATTCCCAAGAATTTTTTGTATTGTAAGTAGTTGTAAGTTCCTTCCTGTAGCATCATACTTTGTGAATGTTCCTACAACATCTGTGAGAATAGTTATAGTGGATGAACTGAGTTGGAATTTATGTTTGCCTTTCATCGTATTTCCAATATTTGTAGATTAAGTGTGTTTGTTTCCTACAAAAATAGTGTAAGCTCTTTTCCTTGCATTTTACTTTCCTGCAACATAAGCATAATGACTCATTAAGAGACCTAGTGCACATACTATTCTGACCATTTCAAGTATATGTCCCTAGGTTGACAATATTAAATGTGCCTCATAGTGGAAAAAAATTCCTTAGATTGAATACATTATTCATAAACATGGCCTAGAGGATGATTATTATATACCTATTGTGAGGTGGGTCACATATCATATATTAACCAATAATGTCATAAGTCTAATAATGTCATGCATCAAATAAATGTCATACATCAAATATAAAATGTCATATATACATCAAATGTATATTGAATATGTCCACTGACATAAAATTCAATATATATGACTAATGATGCCTATACATGTGTGTCTATCAGCTACATCTTCTCCTTCCTACAAGGGGAAGGAAACAAATCTCTAGAAGTCTACAGCTGTTCTGTGGAGGGAGATCATGGGGATGATGGAGTCTTCTTCACATGCTCACTTGTCCTCTTATTTGGGGTCTTCTCTAACTCGAGCTGATACAAACAAATTAGATATGAATCAATAATTATTATACATTGAAATCAAATATATGTACACACAAAATTAATTATTTTCTTACTTCCATCAAATAGTTTCTCTACAAGTCCACCTCAAAGGCTCGTGGATGATTGGATGTAACAAGACCCTAAAAAAATTCAATCAATATAATCACTTATAAATATCATTAGAAATTTTGATACTAACTATTATAAACAACAACTAAAACCAAGAAAATTCTTTCATATCTCAATAAATGGCTCTGAACTAGCCATAGTTGTAGCCACTCCATGACCAATGGACTGCTGAAGATGAGGAGGAGTCTCAAATGTCAAGAGTTGTATGTCACACAATAAACGTTACAGGTAACATTATTAGTAAATAGATTGTCTCCCAAGAAAATACGTAAGCACTAATAGTTGGATAGGTTATCATTGGATTTATAACCTTCCTCTCAGTTTTATTGGGTACAACTCCTTGTGTAAAATGTACAATGAATTAAATATGGATGCTTTTAACTAGAAAGCACAAAAGGTTTAGAAACATCTACTCATAAAAATGAAATAGATGCAAAAAACTAAGCAACCAAAGGAAACGAACGACAAACAACACAAAGTTCATTTCCTCAAAAACTACATTACAAAATGAAGAAGATCAAAGAAATAATTTCCATCCTCCTAAGAAAATAAAGAACCAAAGCTTCAAAGATATCTTAATATCAAAATGTATTCATAAAATAGCAACATTAGATGCACCTAAAAAAAATTGAAAGTTACATAAAGATAACAATCAGTGGAAAGAAAACTACCCAAACTCAAAGTTTTAGTTTGCAATTATCTCTCAAATCTCCCTTCTCTAAGATGTAAAGGCTATAGAGGTCTTATTACAAACTGCATCAAAATTTCCATCTAGAAGAAAATGAAAATCTCCTCCCATACATTACAATTCAAATCAAGAATCTCCCTTTCTCAACACAAAATTTTAGAAAATATAAAACCCTATTCTTCTTCAGCACCATAATCTCTCTCTCAAAAAGTTTGGAATAATTATAAACATGATGGAACTCTTCCCCTCACTATAGCACAAAGTCTCCCTCTGAAAAGGAAAGTAGAACCCCATCTCTATTCATTCTTTCAACATAAATAATTGCAAGAAGATACTTATTCAGTTTTATAACTGAATCTTGAGACCATTTATGTCATGCTTATCTGTCTTTCGATTTTTGTGATACACCTCTTCTTTGTGGATTTTACTTTATTATAACATTGCATCTAAATTAAAAATATTTAGCTATAACTTTATAATAAATCAAGACATTACTTGGTTATCCACAACTTGGTAGCACCAATGAGATGTGTTCTATTCTAGAGAAATCAATGAATGTCATTAATTTTTCACACTATCTTTGATTTAAGGATGACTTTACTATTCTCAAAGAATTGAGAATGGATGAATTTTGCAAGAATTATATAATAATATCTTTTAATTTTCTTCTACCTAGTGAAATTGTATTCTTCACATTTTATTCACATCTTCATCATTGCAAAGATTGATATTTCATTCCATTGGAATTCATATTCCAAGGTGTCAACTTATAGATTGCATTTTTTTTTTAATTGATCATCTTTTGTTATGAGTTGTTGTAGTGTATTCATGTCATCATAGACATGTGGCTTGATGCAAAGATTTGAACTTCTAGATGTCTCTTACCAGATTTTTTGGTTATGGTGATAGAGTTGCTCATGAATTGAAAGGTGTCCTAATAGCCTCCAATTTGATTGGGGTTGATAGAGATATTTCTTTCTAACACAAGAATTAAATGTGGAAATTTCTAAGAAACATATCAGGTTCCCCAAGACCCATGACATCCTCTATCTCATTATCAGGTATGAGCATTTGAGGCTTGGGTTAGGAATGGGTGATAGACATATGCATGTTTTTCCATAATTGGGCTTCATGATGTCAAGAGTGTCGAGACATTCCACATGATGTATTCTTCTATAATGAGGAGTTTATTCTATGTGAGAGCCTATGGGTTTCTTTTTTTATGCCATTACTTCCTTTCACATCATGATTGGCATCATCATCAATTAAATCTAAATCACAACTATTTTGCACTCCATAATCACTTTGCAATTGTGGCTCATATAGTATCTCGATAGCATACCTTGCTACCAAGCTGCCAAGTGAGTGAGCACAAATGATATTTTCTAAGACTAAGATTATTCTCTATGATTGACTCAACTCCTTCAGCTAAATGAATACTATGTCTTACACCCCTAAGTGCTCAAATTTTCACTTCAGTCATCGAGCACCAACTTTTTGATACTTATTTACATCCATCCTTTATAAAAATGAGATCTGATATGATACCTTTAAAGCTAACCTATTAGTCCATCTGTTAATCATCATTTTCAAATGTCATATGCAAAAACCAAATCTAGGACATCTACTCATTAATGATGCTAGTTTTGGTGGTCCCCATAATCGGTGTATATCTTTGAAAGAGAAATGTAATTATGATGTCTTGGCTCCAGCCAGTGACAAGCTCTCATGTTGAGGGATTGATCCAGGGGATAAAAAATTACTAAAAAGTAAAATGTCCCAATGCTCCAAGAGTCAACATCATTACAAAGTGTTCGCAATTTTTACTCCAACATAACTCGAACGATCAAAATTGGAGTTCAAGTGCAAAAATTATGACTGGTCAAAATGGTCAAACTGGGATGAAAGGTCATAAAAGGGTGAAAAAATAATCATCTCAAAAGTATTTGACAATGGATTCCAAATGAAAGAGCTCGTCAAAAGCTTTCCAATGGCGTTCATTTCATCAAGAACGAAGATCGAATATAAAAGTTATGATGGTTTCAAATTCAAGCAAAAGTATAGATTTTGATGATGTCAGCATGACATCACGAAAATCATAAAGAGAGGGAAAACATTCAAATTTGAATTAAAATAGCTATTTAATTCGAATTAAAGGAATGAGATAATGGGAGTTGAACTCCTAACCATAGGCCTCCTAAAATTAAGGCCAACCAATTGGCTATTTATGGTATATAGAATATTAAGGGAAGAGTTGTTATCTATCCATAACAAATCCGCCCAATCTTACTTAAATAAGGGTATTTGTTGAAAACAAACCCTTAATTTTGGTGTGAGATCATAACAAAATAATGGTAAAAGGGGAAAATTTGAAATATGTAATCAAAATGGGAGATTATGTTGGTTAATTGTTTTAGCCCATTTTTGGCTAAATTTGATGTATAAAATGGGGGTAGTAGGCTTTGGAAAGGCATCCAGGTGATGAGAAGGAGATTATGATCTTGAAGACTTGATGATTATTCCTGCACATTGGAGAGTAATGCTGCAATTGTGCTTGAAGGGAAGATCTTGAACACTTGTAATTGATTTTGAAGCAAATCGGATCGGTCCCCCTATTGGAGCTGGACCCGGAGACGTAGTCCATACGGATGAACTCCAAGATCAAATTGTTTGCGTCTTCTTTCTCTCATTGTCTCTTTTATCAGCTTAATCTTGTTGTTCTCTTATTTCATTTACGTTAATTTGATTTGTTAAAAGTTTTAAATTAATTCTATGTAATAAATTAGCATTCCTCTGTAATAGTCCTAGATCCTAATCAGATCAAATTTGGTATCAGAGCCTTTATTGGACTAGTATTGTAGATTTGAATGCTAACAAGATCCAGGATTGAGAAAGGCGAAGGAAAGCTTGAGGAATACAATCCTGAGATTGGAAAAAAAAGGACTAAACCATCATCACAAATAGCAGATGAAGGTGGACAAGCTTTTCAAGATAAGAGTATTTAGAAGACTCTTCAAAATTTGCATACAATGGTAGAATTTTTGGTACGAGAAAGAGAAGAGAAGATGCAAAGACGTGCAGCTCGAAAGGACAAAGGGAAAAAGAAAGGTGCTGATCGTGAACCACCAAAGACACCTCCTTCTTCTCCTTCTTCTCCCTCTTCTCCTTCTTCCCCCTCTTCTCCTTCTACCCATTCTAAGTCTTCTAATATTTTCAAAGGAGGACATAAGCCTCGAATTAAGTTGGATGTAAAGTTTGACTTACCAAAATATTGTGGGGAGTTAAATGCCGAGAAACTAGATGACTGGATTCAGCAAGTAGAAGTCTATTGTAGAGTTCAAAACCTTGTAGATGATGTTGACAGAATTTAGTTAGCCACTCTTTGTTTAGGTGGTGTAGCCCTAACTTGGTAGGAGAGTAGGTCTCGGGATGAAACTTCACAACATGGTAAGTTTAGTTTGTCTTGGTCAGAATTTGTTACTGCTTTAAAAAGCAATTCTACCCCCTAGGCCATATGCAGCAGTTAATGATGAACTGGCAACATTTTAGGCAAGGGAAAGGTCAATCTGTCCATGATTACACCCATGAATTTCGCAAAAAGGCTATTTCATTAAATGTCCCATTGTATACCCAGGACACCTTACTCAAGTATATAGGTGGTCTTCATTCTTACCTAAGGCATTCTATTCTTGTCCTGAATCCTTGTAATTTGGATGAAGTATGTTTCTAGGAAACACATTTAGAATCAAGGGGTAAGGGTACTTTCATTGATAAGTCTGATAAAAATCCATCTAAGTCTAAGGAAAAGTCCAAAGGAAAAGGAAAGGGTAAAAAGATAGCAACAGTAAAGAAAGAGGGTGAGAAACCCACATGCTCACATTGCAAGAAAGAAGGGCATGATGATTCTAAGTGCTGGAAGTTAGATCCTGAAAAGAGGCCAAAGCGATATGGTGGAAACAAAGGTAAACAGAAAACTGCTGCTGTAATTCAACAAGATCTTGGATCTGACTCCGGAGATGAGACAAAGATTGTTGCTACTGGGTTTCAAGGTAAAGGAAAAGGTATATCTCTCACCTCAACTACAAATTCTTCTAGTATAAGTGCAAGTACAAGTAAAGAATCTTCTCCTAAGAATGATAAGCAAAGGAATGAATTATTTCACATCCGAGTTGTTATCAAGCATACTAAGGTTGATACATTATTTGATACTGGTTCTCAAGTTAATTTGATATCTGAAGAAGTTGTTAAAAAGCTTAATTTGACTACAACACCTCATCCAAAACCATATCCTCTTGGATGGGTTTGCAATGATGCACAGTTACAAGTAACTAAACAATGCAAATTAAGATTTGCTATCACTGCAAACTTTGTCGATGAGATAGAAGTTGATGTAGTCCCTTTAGATATTTGTGGTCTTGTACTTGGGAGTCCCTATTTTTATGATCGCCGGGTAATCTTCTATAGGGGGGAAAATAAATATCATTTGTTTAAAGACAAGATTGAATACATTGTACGGGCACATAATGTTAAGACTAATCTGGCATTAGTCAATGCTGGTCAAATGAAAAGGTTAGTCAACTCTAGTAAGAATTTTGTGTTAATTCTTGTAAAAGCGAAAGAAGATGAAACATCTGAGGCATTTAAGGGATGTGATCCAAAACATAAGGCTGAAATGGTCAAAGTTGTTTCTGCTTACGATGACTTGTTTCAGGAACCAAAGGCATTGCCTCCTAAGAGAGAGATACAACATGAGATTCAGTTGCAGCAAGATGCACCACTTCCTAATATTGGCATGTACTGCTTATCAGTGTTGCAGAATGAAGAAATCAAGAAGCAAGTTCAAGAGCTGGTCAAGAAAGGAGTTATCCGTCCTAGTACTTCTCCGTGTGGTTCTCCTATTGTGTTGGTTCCAAAGAAAGATGGGACTTGGAGAATGTGTACTGACTACAGGGCTCTGAACAAGATAACGGTAAAGAACAGGTACCCTCTTCCTAGAATTGATGATTTACTTGATCAGTTGAAACATACAATTTATTTCACTAAGCTAGACTTATGTAGTGGATATCATCAAATAAGAATTGCAGAGAGTGATATTTGGAAAACTGCTTTTAAGACAAAACAGGGACTTTTTGAGTGGTTGGTCATGCCATTTGGGCTTTGTAAAGCACCAGCTACATTCATGAGAGTCATGAATGATGTCTTTCATCCCTTTATTGATGACTTTGTCATAGTCTATTTAGATGATATTCTTGTATTTAGTAAGTCTTGGGATGATCATGTAATTCATGTAAAGAAAGTATTTGATATACTGAGAAAAGAAAAACTATATGTAAAGATGTCAAAATGTGAATTTGCAAAGACATCTTTAGTGTACTTAGGCTATGTCATAGGGAATGGTCAGTTGAAAGTAGACCCTACGAAGGTCGAATGTATTGTAAAATGGCCTAAGCCAAGTACAGTTACATAAGTCAGGAGTTTCTTAGGTGTAGTTCAATACTGGAGGAAGTTCATTGCAAAGTTCTCTTTCATTGCATCACCGTTGCATGCATTAACCAGTACCAAGGAAACTTTTCAGTGGGGAGGTCCACAACAAAAGGCTTTCGATACTTTAAAGGAAAAGTTGAGTACTGCACTAGTTTTAGCTCTACTTGATTTACATCAACCGTTTGAGATTGAGACAGATGCGAGCGGGTCTTCCATGGGAGCTATACTCATGCAAGGAGGTAAACCAGTCTGCTACCACTCTAAAACTTTTTCAGGAGCAGTAAGTAACTATCCTGCATATGATAAAGAACTTTATGCTTTAGTTCAGAGTGTTAAAAAATGGAAACATTACTTAATGGGAAAAGAAACTGTAATCCACACTGATCACCAGCCATTGCAATATTTGCACTCACAATCTAAGTTGCAACAAAGTAGGCACTTTAGGTGGATGGGTTTTCTACAATAGTTTCATTTGGTAATTAAGTATAAGAAGGGTTCCCATAACAAAGTAGTAGATATGCTATCTAGACCTCCTATTCAGAATGCTTTGATAATCCTTCAAAATAGTTCTATGGTTCATTAAAGTTTTCAAGAACAATATGCTAATGATGAGAACTTTAAGGATATCTATGTAGCTTTAATCCTTGGTAAACATGTGGAAGAGAAAGATTACTATGTGCAGGACAATTTGTTGTACCACTTGGGAAAACTATGCATTCCTAAAGATGAACATGCACATGTAATCCGTGAAGCACACACTTCTTTGATTGCAGGGCATTTTGGGGTAAGTAAGACATTAGCTCAATTGCAGAAATATTGTTACTGGCCTCATATGCAGGAAATTGTCACCAAGTATGTAAAAGGATGTGTAATGTGTGCAACCAGTAAACCAAGTAATAGGAAATTGGGTTTGTACACACCATTACCTGTACCATCTCGTCCATGGGAAAGTGTGTCTGTGGACTTTCTGGGAGGTTTACCTATGTCTAGGAAGGGTCATGATTATTTGTATGTAGTAGTTGATCGGTTCAGAAAAATGTGTATTTTAATGCCTTGTAAAAAGCAAGTTACTGCTGAATTGACTGCTCATTTGTACTTTCAAAATGTATGAGTTCATTTTGGGTTACCCACTTCTATTGTATCAAATCGAGATTCTCAATTCTTAGGGGAATTTTGGTCATCTTTGTGGGAACTCATGGACACCAAGTTGAAGAAGAGTACATCCTTCCATCCGCAGACTGACAGACAGACAGAGGTAGTGAACAGGACAGTTGTGCATCTGCTTAGAGGCTAATGCAGCAAACATCCTAAGCTATGGGATGAAAGTCTTCATTATGTGCAACATGCTTACAACCATGCGGCACACTCTTCTACAAAGAGGTCTCCTTTTCAGACTTGCTTCGGTTACTTGCCTAAGACACCAATGGATTTTGCTTTGGGGAAGGACGATGTTTTAGATGGATGCCATGATGCAAAAAAGGCTTTAAAGTTCATCCAAAAGGTCCAAGCAATCCATCAGGCACTAGAAGCACAGTTGGAGCAGAGCCAAGCAAAATACAAGGCTCGCCATGATAAGCATCGTATTGATCACCAATTCCAAGTTGGTGACAGAGTTTGGTTACATATCAGTAAGGAAAGAATGCAAGGTGAAGGAAGGAAGCTCAAGCCTATCAAGTATGGTCCTTTTGAAATCTTAGAGAAGATTGGTACCAATGCTTTTTGCCTTAACCTTCATCCATACATGCAAATTTACTCAGTTGTCAATGTTGAGAATCTGAAGTTGTATGAGCCTCCAATGATCTTGGATGAAGACGTTAGTGTTCAGGTCCCATCAGTTGATGACCTTTCACTAGAGTACATGTCAGAATTGCCACAAGATGTCATCCTTGACAGGAATGTCAGAACTTCACGAAGAGGACCAGTTGAATACCTCCGAGTGGGATTGAAGGGGATGCATCCAAGCAAGGCAAGATGGATGGAGATTGGTAAAGTGAGGGAACTATACCCTCACCTTCTTTCTGAGTAATCCAAACTTTCAGAGGTCTGAAAGCTCTTTAGTGGGGAGGCTTGATCCAGGGGATAAAAAATTACTGAAAAGTAAAATGTCCCAATGCTCCAAGATTCAACATCATTACAAAGTGTTCACAATTTTTACTCCAACATAACTCGAATGATCAAAATTGGAGTTCAAGTGCAAAAATTATGACTGGTCAAAATGGTCAAACTGGGACGAAAGGTCATAAAAGGGTGAAAAAATAATCATCTCAAAAGTATTTGACAATGGATTCCAAATGAAAGAGCTCGTCAAAAGCTTTCCAATGGCGTTCATTTCATCAAGAACGGAGATCGAATATAAAAGTTATGATGGTTTCAAATTTAAGCAAAAGTATGGATTTTGATTATGTCAGCATGACATCACGAAATCATAAAGAGAGGGAAAACATTCAAATTCGAATTAAAATAGCTATTTAATTCGAATTAAAGGAATGAGATAATGGGAGTTGAACTCCTAACCATAGGCCTCCTAAAAGTAAGGCCAACCAATGACCTATTTATGGTATATAGAATATTAAGGGAAGAGTTGTTATCTATCCATAACAAATCCGCCCAATCTTACTTAAATAAGGGTATTTGTTGAAAACAAACCCTTAATTTTGGTGTGAGATCATAACAAAATAATGGTAAAAGGGGAAAATTCAAAATATGTAATCAAAATGGGAGATTATGTTGGTTAATTGTTTTAGCCCATTTTTGGCTAAATTTGATGTATAAAATGGGGGTAGTAGGCTTTGGAAAGGCATCCAGGTGATGAGAAGGAGATTATGATCTTGAAGACTTGATGATTATTCCTGCACATTGGAGAGTAATGCTGCAATTGTGCTTGAAGGGAAGATCTTGAACACTTGTAATTGATTTTGAAGCAAATCGGATCGGTCCCCCTATTAGAGCTGGACCCGGAGACGTAGTCCATATGGATGAACTCCGAGATCAAATTGTTTGTGTCTTCTTTCTCTCATTGTCTCTTTTATCAGCCTAATCTTGTTGTTCTCTTATTTCATTTACATTAATTTGATTCGTTAAAAGTTTTAAATTAATTCTATGTAATAAATTAGCATTCCTCTGTAATAGTCCTAGATCCTAATCAGATCAGGGATGCCATCATCAAATATCACCATGCGAGCTTCAAAATCATGAGATTTAACTATAGCATTGGAATTCTATGAAATAGTTTGCAACCAACCTTCTTAACAACATAAATTATAACTATATGAGCATGATATAAGGCAAATACCTCTACAATGACCATATGACTTGTGCTATGCAATGACAACTTTCTCAAGTTTCCATGGGTCCTGCTATTATTCAACCCTGATCATTTAATGTGTCTCTTCATGCCACGTGTTCTTTGAAATTTAGTACAAGTGGCATCACATTTACCTTTTAAACTTTATCTTTTCCTTTGTTGAAGGGTCTCCACCTACTGAGCACTCTTAATTACTTATGGATGATTGATCATTTCCACAGGTCTATCCTCTATTACAAGGTTAATTATGCCCCTTTAGAAATTTAAACATTCACCTCTTGTTGTAACATAACTGATATCAAGGTTTTTAACCTCCCTTTGACCCAAAGCATATTGACATTGTCAAATTTACTAAACACTACCCAATTGGGTCAGTTGGACTAAAAAAACTTGTCTTGTGCATCTTTTACCCAAAGAGGATACATTTGGGATTGGATCAATCTAACTCAAAAATATGAAGGGAGCACCATCTATATCTTCATTTATGTCAAGCCCACATTTCAATGAAACCATTATCTTTTCTTGAACTAGGATGATCACAAGATGAGTCTTTTTATAACCTTAAGTTTTGAACCTTTGGGTCTGACAAGAGAAAATTCATATGTGAACCTATCAAAATTGGAATGAATCTACAAATATGGACTTATTTGATCCAAATTTAACCAATCTTAAGAAGCTTGGATCTCTTTGAGCTAGATCTTTGAGTTTGAACACTAAACCTTTAAATTAAGGAAGTTTGGAGATTCACCATGATGGTATTTTATTCTTTGACTGAGGTGCATCTCCAAACTATGACCTTTGAAATTCTACACTAACCCTAAATTATGAATTGAGGCCAAATTTTGAACTTTTCTAAATTAAAGGATCTGCATTTTGAATCATGAATCTAAAATTTTCTTATACCAATCTTGCAAGATGGACCATTTGAATGACTAAGCCACTTTGAACTTCTTTGAACCTTGGTTCAAAGAGGTTCAAAACCATAAAATAAAAAATTTAATATCCGGGTCCATATTGGGTACCAACAAACATGAAACATTAAATAGATGTACCTCTATGAAGCTCATATCACATCTAGGCTTAGAGTCCCTAGTGAATGTTGACAGTCCTATAGAGAATTGATGCACATGCCTAATTTTTTTTTGTCAATTTTTTGTATGATTACTTAATAAATATATGTATTAATTTAAATGATTAAATTGGTACATACCTCTGGACTTGTTGACAAGACAAAAAATGGGGCCAAGGGATTGCTACTAGGGTCGCTAACACTCTGACCTTGAATTTTGAACAATGCCAATACATGCTAATTAATTAGTCATTCATTATACATATGAAATGTGATTAAATTAGTTTATTATAATTGTAATTTACCTATGTCAATGCCAAATGTCTCATTTAGTAAATGATCAGTGACTAGCCCATCATCCACACTATCTCTAGCATGACTACCAAATGTGCATAAGGATCTGCATGATGTACACATGTGATTGTGATGCACGAAAGGCTCCTCCTCAACTAATGGACTCATGTAATGAATGAGAGTCTGTGTCAAAGCATTAATAGTCCCTAGAGTGCTAGCCTCTACATTTTTGGAAATTTGATTCAAAAGATCATTGTGATAAGAAGACTAAAGATCAAAGAGGGAGATTATTATTAATAGAATATTTTCAATCATTGTTCTATCATTGATGTCAAACCTACTATGTGTAGTAATGAAATTTTCTTATAAGATTCAAGTACTATCACTTAGTTGATTAATGAAGAGGATTTAATCAATAAGATGTAACAAGAGCACCTACGGGAAAGGTTGAGTTATGATATTATAATGAAGTGCAAGGATCAGCTAAGAAAATGGTTAAATGGTGTATTTATAACATTCTCAAAGACATAGAGGTTGGCCAAACATAGAAACATTAGAGGAATAAGTTGTAATAAGGTTGATTGCAAATCTTAAACTAAGTTCATTAGTGGGTGCCAAGCAAGCTAGTTTAAGTAGAGAAAATTCTCAGTTGGAGCCAAGCAAAAGGAAAACCTAGTGTGTGCTAAGTAAACTTCAGGTGCCAAGTAATCTTTAGGTGCCGAGTGAAGTTCAAGTACCAAGAAAAGTAACAAGTGCTAAGCATCAAAAAATCTTAGTAGGTGCCAAGTGAACTTAAGGTGACGAGCATCAGTAAAATGTAGTTGATGCCGAGTAACATAGTATGTGCTAAGCACCAATATTTCAATAGTGTCGAGCTACTACATAATTGGAAATGTCAAAGATTCACTAAATCTAAGCTAAAAAAGTGGTTACCTTGAATTTTGTGAACCAATTGGAGGATAAGCATGATGAACTGGTAGCATAGAATTCTATGTAAACTATTTTTGGACAAATTCAAAAGGATTATTCAAGAAATTTCTAGAAGAAACATAATATTAGTTAGATTCAATGAATCCTACCTAGTCCATATGAATTAAAATTAAAAGAGGGAATAATTGAGTGGGAAAGGAAATCCAATACTTCTATTTAAGGAGTTATAGACCAAGAAGCAAGAGTTGTTGGAGTGCCAAATTGTGAAGTGATTAGAAGGGTGTCAAGGAGAAGACATCTGGGAGAAGGAAGAATAGACAATAGAGGCTCTACTTTGATAAGTGATCAAGGAGAGATGATTGTACTGGTACATTGAGCATGAAGAATCAAGGAGACAAATCTTGAAAGGAGGGCAAGTTGTTAGAGCTGCAGAGATTGAAAGCCAGGCAATATAAAGGAGCTAAAGAGTGATCTAGAATCTGCAAGTTAAGTTGTATGTTGTAATTAGGTCAAATAATTTCTAATACTTTCTAGCAATTATATTAGATATGGAAATCCTATGGACTTAGGTTGGTTTAATAGCCATTTTTAAATCCTTTAACAGGGTGGCATTCCAAGTGAATGCTTTGAAGTCCTTCAACTAGGCCCATTTCTAATAGGGTGGTTAAATCCTCTAACAAGGTCACATTTAACAATGTGTTGTAAGCCTTTAATAGGGCAGGTCATTCACAAGGCATCACTTCAGAAGAGTGAGAATTGAGTATCATGTTACTAGTGGTTTTTCCCAAATTGGGTTTTTACATAAATCACTATGTTATGTGTTGATCTTTTATGTGTTAAGCTTGCATGTTGATTTATAGTAACTTGTTGATTAGGAAAGTTAAAGCTTGGATGAATGAATGATTGAATGGTCTCACTATACTTAGTGAAATTTTTTTGAATTGGACATTTGGACATTGAATAACTAATTCACCCCCCCTCTTGGTTATTCTAAAATCATTTCTAACAATTGGTATTAGAGCCATCTGCTGATTTCGTTTCAAGGTACTAGAAGCAGGAAGATCAAGATGTCCAAGAGAGAAGTTCCCAAGCTCAAAAAAGAAAACTGTGTTGCATGCCCGAGTCTAATGAACTGCACCTTGGATCAATAGGTGATTATGTAAAAACCTCAATTGGAACATAACATGTAGACCCAACTAGACCCCTCACTGTAGATGATTTGAGCAAAAGGATGGAGCACAATCAAGCAATGCTGGAAATTGCCTCTGGACTCAGTTATGCTAAATTTGATGACATCAAAGGATGTGACAACACATTCAAGATGTGGAAAGCCCTATCAGTATTCTATGGAGGAGATCAGAATGTTTAGAGAGCAAAGACAGAAAACCTAAGAGGAAGGTTTGATGACATGAAAATGGAGGAAGGAGAAAGTACTACTCAATATGGATCCAAAATGAAAGAAGTGGTAAGTGCAATAAGAAGTCTAGGTGGTCAATTGGAAGAAGAGACTATCAACAAAAAGTACTTAAGAACCCTATTCCCCATCTATGCTATTAGAGTTTTAGCCATCCAAGAGCTAAGGTGTGTACAAGGAAACACACTAACCTTTGAAAGAATAGTGGGAAGACTCACTACATTTGAACTATCCAACTTTGATAAATACAAACCTAAGAACCTTTCAAGGCCAAGTTGACAATGAAATATAATGAGGAGGTGACATAAAAAAAGAAGAGTAGAAAAGGAAAACATGCATCCAGTCATAGTAGCATAGATGAGGAAGATGTGGAAGAGTTAGAAGCATTACCGGCAAGGAGATTCCATAGAGGCAAAGGTGAATTCAAAGGTAATCTCCATATCATTTGTTTTAATTGTCATGAAGTAAGACATATTTTTGCAAGGTGTACACAAAAGAAGAACTACAAAGAAGGAAACAAGTACAAGTACAAGAGAGAAGATGATAGCAGAGGCTACAAGAACAAAGAAAAAAGATGCTAAATTGTTGAAGAAGATTCTAATGAGAATGATAATGAGGTAGTCTATGTGGCCATGAAGGATGAATCTGATAAAGATGAAGATGAAGCAAAAACATTAGTAACTTGTGTGAATAAGAATGACAAGTGGATCATAGACAGTGGATGCTCACATCACATGATAGGAGACAAAAGTAAGTTCATTACCTTTACTTAGTATGATGGAAATAGTGTTAGATTTGGAAATGATGCTTCATGCCAAATTAAAGGGAAAGGTTCTATTAAACTTACAAAGAAAATTTCATGTGATAATGTATACTATGTTGAAGGATTGAACTACAATTTTTTGAGTGTATCACAATTAGGCAATGTAGGTTGCAAAGTAGAATTTGGAAAAGAAACTACCAAGATCTATGAAAATAATAGAAATTTGATAGAAAAAGGGGAACAAACTAGGAGTAACTTGTTTTACCTAGATATGGAGGATGCAACTTGTCTTGTTGTTAGACTTGATGATGTGTGGTTATGGCATAGAAGATTGTGTCATGTTAATTTTGACAATCTAATTAGCATCAAAAAGAAGAAGAAAGTTAGAGGTTTTCCCAAACTAAAGAAGCCTGAAAACACAATGTGCAAACAATGTCAATTAGGGAAGATGACCAAGTCTAGTATTAAAAGAAAAACATACACTTCCAAAGAAGTACTAGAATTAGTCCATACAAACTTATGTGGTCCAATAGAAGTGCAAAGCTACCTAGGAGACAAATACATAATGCTCTTTGTAGATGACTATTCAAAGATGATGATTGCTATGTTTTTAAAGCAAAAATCTGATGCATTGCAAATGTTTAAGTGGTATTTGGCCAAAGTTGAGAAGGAAATAGGAAAGAGGCTAAAATGCCTAAGTTCAAACAAAGGAGGAGAGTTTACATCAAAAGAATTTGAAATATTTTGTAATGATAAAGGAATTAAAAGGAAAACATCAGCACCAAGAACTCTGCCTCAAAATGGTATTGTTGAAAGAAGAAATAGATCAGTGATAGACTGCGCAATAACCTTGATGATGGATGTAAATGTTGCTCTAAAGTACTGGAGAGAATCTATAAGCACTACTATTTACACCTTGAATAGAGTCCAAGTCAAGAAAGGTAGAAATGCAACACCTTTTGAATTATGGTATGGTCACTCACCTAATGTAAAATATTTTAAAGTATTTGGTTGCAAATGCTATATTCTTAAATATACTAGAAATGGCAAGTTTGATGCAAAAAGTGATGAAGGGATATTCCTTGGATGCTCTACTAGAAGAAAAGAATATAAGTGTTTGAATAATAACACTAACAAGATTGTGGAGAATGTAAATGTAAATTTTGATGAGCATGCATAAGTCCAATTTGATGAGTCTAAGCAACCAAAAGATTATAGATCTTTTGTATACTTCTATGAAGGAATGACTGTTGAAGAAAATGTTACCAATTAAGTTGGGAATCAACAACGAATCTCAGTATCAACTGAGTCACACTTAGTAAATGTCGAGCTACATTTAAAAGCTAAGTTGTAGAATGAAGGAAATGCACATTTTGATTCTGAAAATAGTACAGATGAAAGAGATAATTAAGTATTAGATGAAGAAGAGAAAAATGACTCTGAAGCTGAAGGATCAAACATGGAAAGAAGGATAGAATCAAGATTAGCCAAATATGTAAGAAGACATCACCCTATAGATCAAATCATTGGTGACAAGGATGCAAGACCAATGACAAGGAATAGACTTTCAAATGAATCATGTCTATTCAGCAAGGTTGAACCCAAAATAGTGAAAGATGCACTACAAGATGATGACTTGTACAAAGCTATGGAAGAAGAGATAGATCAAATTGAAAAGAACAAAACCTGAACCCTAGTTCCTAGACTAGTTGATAAGAATGTAATTGGTACTAAATGGATGTTTAGGAAAAAAATTGATGAGAATGGTGAAATAACAAGAAAAAAAGCTAGATTAGTTTGCAAAGGCTATGCACAAGAAGAAGGACTCGATTATGGGAAAACATTTTCCCTTATTTCAAGAATGGAAGGAGTAAGAACATTTCTTGAATATGTTTCTTACAAAGGTTTTAAAGTCTACCAAATGGATGTGAAGTCTATTTTTCTAAATGGTATACTAGAAGAGGAAGTCTACATAGAACAACTAGAGAGATTTGTTGATAACAAGAACAAGGATATGATTTGCAAACTACATAAGGTACTTTATGGTTTGAAGAAAGCACCTAGAGCATGGAATGAGAGACTACACAAATATCTTGTGAAGATTGGATTTGAGAGAATAGATGACAACAACAACTTGTACATCAAGGTAGAAAAAGGTAAAGACATTTTGATATCTGAAATCTTTGTTGATGACATAATATTTGAAGGAAAAGATGTTCTATGCAAAGATTTTGTTGATAAAATGAAACATGAGTTTGAGATGTCAATGTTTGGAGAAATAAACTTCATTGTTGGTTTGCAAGTAAATCAATTGAAGCATGGCATATTTGTGATCCAATCAAAATACATCAAGGAGATACTCAAAAAATTTGGATTGGAAGAATCAAAACTAGTTAGCACACCAATGGCAACAGGAAATAAATTATCCAAGAATGATGAGTTAACTGAAGTGAATTAGACAATGTATAGATCAATGATTGGAAAGTTGAAATATGTTGTATGCAATAGACCAAACATTGCATTAGCTATTGGAATAGTAGCAAGATTTTTTTAGATCCAAGAGAAAATCACCTGACGGTAGTAAAAGGAATACTAAGGTACCTAAAAGGAACTGATGACTTTGGTTTGTATTATAAGATGAATGAAAATTTTGAGCTAAGAGCCTACACTAATGCAGATTGGGGAGGTAATATTAATGATAGAAAAAACACTAGTGGAGGAGCACTTTTCTTGGGAAAAAGACTAATTACATGGACTAGTAAAAAGTAAAGTTGTACCTCACAGTCAATAGCAGAAGTTGAATATGTTGCAGCTACTATCAACTACACTGCATACTCTATTGTGATACTCTATTGTGATAATACAAGTGCTATCAACATATCAAAGAACCCTATAATGCATGCTAAAACCAAGCATATTGCAATCAAGTATCCCTATGTAAGAGAATTGGTGGAAGACAAGCAAGTGAAGATGGAATATGTAAGCTCAAAGGAACAGATTGCTCACATCTTCACAAAAGCACTACCTAAAGATGCTTTTGAGTATCTTAGAGGTAAGTTAGGGGTGATGCCCCTAGCCAAGGCTACTTGAAGAAAAAGAAAGACTGCCCTGAATCAAATGGATTGATTGTTCAAATATTATACATTGATGTAGAGGGTACCTATTTTAGGATTCATGCCTGAAGTAATCAAAAGAGCTAAATTTCCAAATTGATCACAAGCAAGGTGAAAAATGGAGAAATTGAAGGAACCTACAAAAGATACAATTGTATATTAAGATGCTAAAATAATATGTCTTTGACATTGTTGTCAAAGAGGGAGAAGTAAAGTAGAGAAACTGATCAACAACATTTGAAAAATAGTATGAAGAGAAAGAAGGAGAAGTAAAGCAAAAATTGACCAATAGTATGAGGGAGAAAGTGTAGAGACTAATAAAATCCAGAGAAAGAGGGAGATTGCCAAATCTAGAGGAAGAAAAAGAGAAGTAGCAAGAAGTTGATCAGAACATAAAATAGTAGAAGATGAGCAATGCATATAGAGGGAGAAGTTGTAAGAAGGAAGAAAGGAAAGAAAACTGATACAATAGCTAAGAGGGAGAAGTTAGCACAAAGAGGGAGATGTGAAAACTGATGTTAACACAATTACTTTTTGACATTTGACTTACTATTCTAACCTAGTTAACTTGGTTAAAAAGTTTAGTCTGATGGTTGATCAGTTTGGTTTGCCATCAATACCAAAGAGGGAGATTGTTGAAAATTTGATTGAAAAGATCATTGTGAGAAGGAGATTGAAGATCAAAGAGGGATATTGTTGTTAACAAAATGTTTTCAATCATTGTTTTTTCATTGATGTCAAACCTACTATGTGTAGGAATGATATTTTCTTATAAGATTGAAGTACTATCACTTAGTTGATTGATGAAGAGGATTTAATCAGAAAGATGTAACAAGAGCACCTAAGGGAAAGGTTTAGTTATGATGTTGCAATAAACTACAAGGATCAGCTAAGACAATGGTTAAATGGTGTATTAATAACATACTCAAAGACACAGAGGTTGCACACTTAGAAACATTAGAGGAATAAGTTGTACTAAGGTTTTCTAAAAATCTTAAACTAAGTTCATTAGTGGGTGTCAAGCAAGCTAGTTTAAGCTAAGAAAATTCTCAGTTGGAGCCGAGCAAAAGGAAAATCTAGTGTGCATCAAGTAAACTTCAAGTGTCGAGCAATCTTCAGGTGCCAAATGAAGTTCAAGTGTCAGGAAAAGTAACAACTACCAAGCATCATAAAATCTTAGTAGGTTCTGATTGAACTTCAAGTGATGAGCATCAGTAAAATATAGTTGATGCTGAGTAACACAGTATGTGCCAAGCACCAATATTTCAATAGTGCTACGATGCTACATTATTGGAAACGTCAAAGATTCGTTGAATCTGAGCTGACAAAGTGGTTACCTCAAATTTTGTGAACCAGTTCAAGGATAAGGATGATGAGCTACTAACACAGAATTCTATGTAAACCATTTTTGGGAAAATTCAAAAGGATTATTCAAGAAGTTTCTAGAGAAATCATAATATGGGTTAGATTCAATGAAACCTACCTAATCCATATGAATTGAAATTAAAAGAGGAAAAAATTGAGCTGGAAAGGAACTCCAAGACTTTTATTTAAGTAGTCATAGACCAATAAACAAGAGCTGTTGGAGTACCAAATTGTAAAGTGATTAGAAGGGTGTCAAAGAGAAGACATCTAGGAGAAGAAAGAACATAGCACAGATGCTTTGTTTCGATAAGTGGTCAAAGAGAGATGATTGCATTGGTGCATTGAGCATGAAGACTCAAGGAGACAAATCCTGAAAGGAGGGCAAGCTGTCAAAGCTCCAGAGACTAAAAGTCAGGCAATATAATGGAGCTAAAGAGTGATCTGAAATCTACAAGGTAAGTTGTATGTTGTAATCAAGTCAAAGACTTTCTAATACTCTCTAGAAATTGTATTAGATATGGAAAACCTATGGACGTAGGTTGGTTTAATAGTCATTTGTAAATCCTTTAATAGGGTAGCATTCCAAGTGAATGTTCTAAAGTCCTCTAAGCATGCCCACTTCTAACAGGGTGGTTCAATCCTCTAACAAGGTCACATTTAATAGTGTTTTGCAAGCCTTTAATGGGGAAGGCCTTTCACATGGCATCACTTCAGAAGAGTAAGAATTGAGTAGCATATTTCTAGTGGTTTTTCCCAAATTGGGTTTCCACATAAATCACTATTTTATGTGTTGATCTTTTATGTGTTATGCTTGCATGTTGATTTATAGTAACTTGCTGATTAGGAAAGTTAAAGCTTGGATGAATGAATGATTGAATGGGCTCACTACACTTAGAGAAAAAGTTTTGAATTGGGCATTTGGACCTTGAATAACTGATTCACCCTCCCTCTCAGTTATTTTAAAAGCATTTCTAACATACATGTTCCTTCACAAATGAAGGAATAGGGTCACATGCTCTTCCTATGGCTTGACAATAGGTTCCCTAACTACATTAGGGTCATGACATGCCCCCAGCCTCTCAAATGATGACCCCCGACCTCTACCCTAACATTTTAATATATCAAAATAATTGGGGATCTCCCCAAGGACAAACTCAAAATACAATTTCTTTAAGAGATACATTGGGACCTCATGATTATTGCAAGGAGGGGCATCAAAAACCATCCACCATCTATCGCAAAAATTATTTCTAATACCATCGTCTATGCACCAATGGATGGGGAACTGTTTAGTTGTCTCTCTAACAATATTTTGTTCACCAGGCTTTCTAAGCAATGCACAAATGCTACCTTTTGATATTTCTTTTTTTTTACATCTTGGTATGATAATTTGTTTGCATAATATCTTTTTTGTTCATCCCTCTTAACTTGCCAAATATCCAACTAACCACTAACAGAAGCTATGTGGGTCATAATAGAATTGATGGAGGATGCCAATTGAGCTCTGATTGAATTGTTTTGTCCATAAGCTTTCAACTTACCAATGAGTGCTTCTAATTCATTTTTGCCTCTTTATATTTTATTTATTATGTTGTTTTGTTTGCCAAGAGGAGGTTTTCCAATTCTGTGGGTTGCAAAATTTCTTCTTCTTGTTGTGGAGGGTTTTTATTATCATTTTATGGAGGGTTTTCATTTGGATCTTGTTGAGGGTTTTGGTTTTGATCTTGTTGGGGATTTTCCACTTCATTTTTCACATTTCCTGATAAGAAACCAATTGAAATCTAAATAAATAAATAAATTTAAAGAAAAATTTAAGAAAACCTACAAAAAAATTACAAAAACATATAAAACAATGTAAAAAAAAGGTTGGACAACATGCAACATGATTGTGACCTCAAACTTTCATGATGAGGAGGCATATTGAGGAGATGGGTGGCGAAAATCTTCAATTTTCTCAATTCGTGTACGCTATGAGGAGAAGAAGTTGCAAAATGAGGTAAAAATGAATGGGATGAGGGTTTGTAGCCCATTTATTAAAAAAATGGCTTTTAAAAAATGCGTATGTGCTATAGCATGTACATGCTTTCTAAAGCTAGAAAAAAAAAGGGTGTCATCTTTTTGGCACCACAACTTGGTGCACTTACCTAGGGTGTCAAATCACCTCTTGTAAAATGGATTTTTTCCATTTCCTAAGGTGCCAAAATGTCTCTTCAGAAATGGGAGAAAATGCCTTGCAAACTTCAAAAGTCATCTTGGTGAAACCTTAGGGATGTTACAAGAAAATTCAAACTCTAACAAATTCACTTTTCAACTAAAAACTCCATCTCAATTGGAAACTTAAGGTGACAACTAATTGATATATTTAATTGCAACAAAAAAAATCAACATTTTGGTGACTTGAGAGATTCATATCTACTTAGTATTCATACTAGTAGCCTCACAATCCATTTGAGATAGATTCATCTTCTTATACAACATCACAAATATCTTTTGATCTAAGTAGAAAATCAAAATTGAATGCCTCTAGGAGAATAATTTATGGTCCTAAACATCTCGGAAAGAAAAATATATATAACGCACTATAAAAATTGATCACATACAATGATTAAATAATTATCATCAACTAGCTTGTTGAAATAGCTCCCCTTCATAAAAAATTGTTTGTTTCTTCCATGCATTTAAGAACTAGACAAAAAAGTATTTATCTGACAAACATATTTTTACCTTTTGAAATTTTCTTTAAATATTAAGAATAAAGAAATTCCCTAGTATTATAATCTTTTCATTATGATCAAGATAAACCTTCACACCATTGTGGTAATTTTCCTCATAATCTACAAAAATAATAACTTGGGAATACATTCTAATTTCCTATAGAGCTTGATGCTTAATGGAATGTCCTTATTATATAGTATTAGATCAAAGAGATCAATTTGAATTTTTATTTTATGCTTTGCAACAATGATATGCTATCATTTTAAATGTGACTCCTCATCTTTTGGTGAAAATATAACATGTACCTTTTTATTATGTTTCTCATGAACCACCACCTTGGAATTTTTTGGTATGGCATCAAGGCTTGAACAAAAATCCATTACGATGTTGTAAAGATCATCTTCTAGCTTGTACATTTTCTTTACCATCTTATCAATATCATCTTATTGATATAATTTATCATTTTTGTATGTTTTCTTCTCCATATTCTATCTTTATTCCCATTCTAAGGCTTGATTAACACTTTTTTTTGTTGAAAGGTAATAACCATTTTCTTTCTATTTCTCCTCTTCTACATTTACATCAATAAGAAAGAGAATCTTGTCTGATAAGAGGATTAATTATTATTCTTATCTTTTTGTATTAGTCTGAATATAGGTTTAAACAAGTATAACCTTGTTAATTTAATTTTAAAAAATCTTATTCTCCTTCTCTACAAGTATTATTTTAGGAGTTATAGAAGTAGGAGGTTCATTTGCATAAAATATTAGCACATCAGCTTCTTCTCTAGAGAGAGGTTTTGGAAATAAACTAAGAGAAAAAATCACATGTACATTAACAAGCTTTTGTGATGGAGGGAGTTGTCTAAGATTTAAAATGGTAAGTTTGAGGGAAAATATCTTATAGTCTAATGTATATTCTTGTAAAAGGGAAGATTTTAGTTATCTATTCAAGCTAGAAAATTTTCACCAATGAGGTTTGTGTGCTTCATATGCTTTCATATAAACAATATCAAGACTTGTTTATTCCTCTTATACAACACTCCTCCTTGAGAGGTCCTCATTAAATTGTCTTTTTGGTGTCTCTCACTCTTTAGAGTGAAGTAGAGCCTTCTAGTCTTGTCTGTTTTGTTCAAAAGGGGCTTAAGAAGCATATTCCTCTTCAAAATTTCCCTACTAAAACATTGGTTATTTTTCTTCTTGTAGAGAGGTTTGATATATTATATCCTCTTATTGCATATCCATCTTTTTCTACCAACAAATTTCATCAATTTTCTTGGAGTGGGTCTACAACTACTCTTGGGTCTTCCTACCCTATTTGAGAAATTAATTACTTTGAAATGTTTTGTAACCTATATTGTGTCATCAATTCCAATATACTAGACATAGTAATTGTATGCTACAACCAATAAAAATTTGGATAGAACCAAGTTTTTTCTATTGAATTCTCTAAATAATTGAGGGGAAGTTAATTAGTTATTCCCACAAGCCTTTACAAAATATTTGTGTCAATTAATACTTAGCCAATCCTAATGATAACTTAATATTTTTCATGTTTTATCGTAAAAAGACCATAATATATAAAAGTTAAATATGCATTCAAATGAAATATAGAGAATATCATAGTCTACATGGAAAGCTCAAAATAGGGTAAGTGCACAAAGTTGTGGTACCAAAAGGGGGATTTAAAATGCCACTTTTTTTTAAATCAGTAATTTATGAACTTCAATCACAATTTGAAGATATCTATATTTAAAATTTTAAGATTATTCCTTCAAATCTAGTTTCTAAACTACTACTTTTTTAAAATGGTGGAGCTTAAAGCTCTCAAAAAAGGGGTCCACACAAAGTGGTACTATTTTTCGAATAAAAGCATAACCTAGTGTTAGGTGTGGTATGCTAACTTTTGTTTTGAAATTCTTTAATTGCTCTAGTCAGAAGTTACCTAACACCATGTAATTTATCCCATATTTTTTGGGTAATATTTTAGTGTATATTTCATTTTGCAAATTGTTTTAAGTAGACACATCCCAAAAATGTGAAATATTTGTGTACTCCCCTTAGAAATCATTAAAAACTAATAAATAAAAAAAATTTAAAAATTTGAAGTGTGTATAATGGAGTCTAGTTTCCAAAAAACTATTTCTTTTCAAAATCCAATAAACAAGCCAAAATATAGCCCCCAAATACTACACAATGGTTGTTGAGAAAAAATGGACATCATTCAAAAGAAATTATAGTTGAAAGGGTTAAAATAGTCTAAATTCAAAATAAATTATATGGTTAGATAGCTAACACAAATATCTACAATATCATGTAACTTGATTTTATTAATATTCAACCACGTGGAAACTTGATGGAGAGCACACAAGAAAAGTTAAGCATTTTTTGTATTTTTTTTTTGAAAAACACATCTTAGACCTATTTGAGTCCACCAAGCATTTGGCTTGGTAAATTCAAATGTGTTAAACAAGTATACTTTCCCTAAAGTGTGAGTGCGCTATAGCATGAGGACACATTAAAAATATAATGATTAAATAGCATGTTTGCACTATAGGACACACATGATATAGTCTACACACCCTATGAGGTGATGAATAAAGACTAGAAAACACTTTTAAATAGGTCTCACTCATACCAATTTTAGCATAAGGATCATATATACATGATATGTAATATTTAGTTTAAGATGTAACTTATACTTAAGTTAAATTTTATGTATCTACTTCTAGAATGTTTGAGAGTGGTTTCAACTTTGTAAGAGTTAAGATAAAGATTCTAGATTTTGAGGGATTTTAAGAAAGTCCAAACTCGGTTAAATTTTAGAAATTGGCACACTATCTTTAGCATGATTTCTAGTCGACTATTGATTATAAACCTAAGCCCTTGACTTATGCATGATCTTTTTAGGATTGTTTCTCGTTGTATCATTTACTCTCTCTCTCTCTCTCTCTCTCTCTCTCTCTCTCTCTCTCTCTCTCTCTCTCTCTCTCTCTCTCTCTCTCTCTCTCTCTCTCTCTCTCTCTACCAACCTTAGCACACCATAGTTTATATATTGTGGTTCCTAAGGGGTCTTAAGGGGCAACAGGGGATCTTAAGACTCCTTATTGTACAAAAAAAATGGTAAGATGTCTTCAATATTCCTAGAACATATTAATGTGTCATATAAAACCTTAAGACCTCTTAAGGTCCCTTACAACCAATAAATGGTAAGTGTTCATAAGGTGTACTAGGACATATTAATGTGTCTTAAGACCTATTATGACCCCTTACAATGCATTAGTGCATCATAAGAGACTGCAAGGGGCCGTTATGGGTCCTACAACATAATATTGAATTTTAAAAGCTCTTCAAAACCATTAAGATACCTTAAGGGCCCATTTTTATATATTAATATAAGGTAAGAGGTCCTAAGAGTTGCAATGGATCTTAAGGATCCTTGACTACTCATAGGAATCCTATGATTAAGAGCAAGTATTTCTAATAGGCTATAAGGGGTCTTAGAACACACTAATTATCCTAGATACACTTATGATGTTGTATGACTCCTTACCATAGATTAGTACATGGTAAGGCATCCTAAGGGGTCATAAGACACATTAATGTGTCCTAATTTCCCTCCTTAGCATGTATAATAAGGGTTTTCAAGTGGTCTTAATGGGTCCTAAGACACATTAATAATTCCTACAATTTCTTAATACACTACCATGTAGTAGTGTATGATATATGGTTCTCATGGGTCATGAGAGGTCTCTAGACACATTATTATATTATAAGATCCCTTATGAATCCTTACTATCTACTAAAGGGTTTTGAATGATTTATAAGGGGTTATAAGATGCATTAATGTGTTCTAGGATACATTATGACCCCTTAGTGGATACATTATCATATGATAAGGAGTCCTAGCATCACTCCTTTAGACCTTTTGAAATCATAATATGTATGCTAAGGGGTCCTAATATGTTAGTGGGGATCCTAGAACATATTAATGTATTCTAGGACCTCTCGTGGTTCCTTTAGACCTGTTACAATATACTAGCAAATATAAATGTACACTAGTGTATCATGTGCACTTTAATATTTTCTAGGGGGCACTAATGTGTCCTAAGCCATTAAAATGGGCCATAATAGGTCCTAGGACTACTTGAGATCCATTATGACCTATGTTATGGTGCATTGTAATCACTCACATTCTATTAATGTGTCCTACAATGTTTAACATGTTATAAGGGGTCCTACTTGACCATTTATTACCCATTATGATCCCTTATGATACATTAATGACCATTAAAGCCAAATAGGTAACATCAGGACTAATTATAACCTTTTTGGACCCATTATGAACTCTTAGGACAAATTAGTGTGTCTTATGATGGTTAATGTGTTATAAAGGGTTGTAATTAGTTTTTATATGTCATAATGACTCCTAATAGATCCTAGGAGGTTCTAATGGGCCATAAGGGGTAAGATTAGAAACCCTTAGGACATGGAAGGACCTATTAGGACACATAATAACCCATTAGTGTGTCGTATGCCCCTTAAGGTGGTATAAGTTCTATCAATAGGTTTTAATGTTTTAAAATTTTCCATAATGCATCTTAAGTAGTATTAACAAGGACTAATGATACATTTAACCACTTGATGAGATGTCATTTTGTATGATGTTGAGAAAAAGGGATCCTTTTGAATCCCTCTCTTGAAAAGCTAATCAAGGATCAACTCCAAGGTTCTGAGTGATCTTGTGACCTACTGAAATCCACTCAATTGAAGATAAAAGTGTATGTTCATGAGGAGGCTGTTGTTGGTTCTGAACAATTTCAAATAATTTGTTTAATTTGTTTCTATTTGAAAAAGTAACCACAAAAGAGATATATTTTAGGTATTTTCTATTTTATGATGAATTCAATTTATCACGGCAACTATATGAATTCATGTTTTAACCAACTATTAGAAAAGAGAATAAAAAATAAAATGTAATGAGAGATTAAATAAAATAACTTGAAAGGGAAAATTCCAATGGACAAAAACCATGGTAACAACATGTTTGTGAATTAAATCATCAAAGATATCAAGTAGGAAATCGATGAAGTTGGAAGCAATGCTTTATCAACTCTGTTGATGCAATCGTCAATGGGAACTCAATAATAACCAAAAGATGTTTCATGTTTCATCAAATCCCAAGACTACAAAATGTACACTCATGCAAGATAAGATGCTATGCAAGAAAATATGTAATCTTTCCTCCAATTTGTTACATTAGTGGAATGTTTTAAAACAAGGAAACCACTAGAACTAATAGGTCATAGAACCATAACAACACAATAGAACCATTGGCTCCATTATTATTCATGAACATGTATTCACAAAAATAACACACTCTGGCAAGAATAAATACACTTAGAATGAGAACATTAATAGCATATATTATTGTATCAAAAAAATGGTTTGATGCTAGATATTACATATTATAAGAAATCATCTCCTCCCTTTGTGTTAGGAGTTATAGCTCTTAAAATTCAAATTGATTGTAAAAACTAAAAAAATAAATCTAATTATATACAAACTAACTCTCGAAATGGTGCTAAGCTTATCTCCACCTTTTTTTATGTTCATTAATGGGTGCATTAGCCTTCACATCACAAAAAAGAATAAAAGAATGAGAAGATAAGAAGAATCCAGTTGTAAGATGATCTAGGAGTCTATGGAAGCTCTAAAAGTTGAAGCATTTCTAGGAGTTGAAATGTCATCAAAATATGTTTTTGGTGTATGGAATGCTCTATATTAGGAACTGGTAATTAACTCTTTGAGCATCACTTCTTCAAAACTATCGATGCACCTCTATGAAAAGTGGACCTGCACACCTTGGTGACAGTTTGCAAAAATCCAAAAATTTTCTAAGTGTGAAAACTAAATTTCTAGCATTTGGATTTTCTTCCCCTTTATACCAAAATGATATATGGATGTTTTCTCTTAAACTTCTCTATTATTTCTACCACTTGGGTAGCCTTTGGAAAATATAAAGCTCTATATTTATCCTTTACCGATTGTTGATAATTACTGACTTCAATCTGAGTTGTCACAAAATCTTCAAGCTTTGTATCTAGCTCCAACAATACCTCTTTAGTCTTGAATTATTTTCTTATGTCTTCATCTGATGAAGCATCCACAAATGTTCGTTAGAATTTATTGACCACTTATTTTGTTGCAATAATCTTGGTCTTAGCCTCATCTTCAAAAATCTCAAGGCAAGTGGCATTGCAGTACCTTTACATTTCCAAAAATTATTCTTGAGCCTAATCCTTAAGCCTCTAGATCTATGTGTGTAATCCTTCCATTACTTTATTTTCATATAATATCTTCTCAATGCATTTGTGAATATTTTCTAGCTCCTTAATAGTATATACTTCCATAAACATTTAATACCATTGACCTTTAATTGACTTCAGAGCCTGTAGGTCATTTTCCTAGGTATAAACTTCAACTATTAGCCCAAAATATTGGTTCACTAAGGAAACCAACTTGTTAGCACTAGACTAGATGTATTGCAATAGAGTCAAATTACCATGTATTATATGTACATCTTTCTCCTCAAAATTGTAATGCCATTGCTAACATGCTTCAAAAAATGGATCTAGTTGTGTTGTCCCTATTCCTCTTTTCGCTAATGCCTCTACAAGAGTAATATCTAGATTTTCTAGGTTAATTAGGCCCACAACTTCATACATATAGCCTTTTAATAGTTTATTTTACTTCCATAGTGCTACCAACTCAGACTCATCCTGATCCATAGTCCTGAACATCTCTTTCATACCTATAGTGATCATCACTTCCATTGTGCCTACTGTGGGTCTTCCCAGCATGATCTCATTGATTTGGTAGTCTTTAGGGGTCACTTTTTTGGTGTCAATGTATGAAGGAGGAATGGTTATTGTGCAAGATGGTCTTGATCTTGGTTCTTTATTATGAAGGCTAGTGTTCATGCATCACACATAGGTAGCTTAAGCTTCTTACTTTCTTTTACTAATTCCTTCATTCCCTCACCAACTATTAGGTCTAGTTGCCTCTTTTGGAGAGACATAACCTCCCTCTTTAACCATGTAAGAGTGGTGCACATGGGAGACATGTACTTGGCTAAAGAGGTTGGTTCTACTTTAAGCTCCTTTCCCTAATTAGTTCTCTCTAGAGTCTTCTCTTGTCAAGAAAGATTTTTAATTTGAGTCTCTATATTTGGTTGGGTTAAGGTCCTAGCCTTTGTATTCTAAGGAGTTTGTTGAGGCTCTTCAAGTATTTTCCCTTCCTTAGATACTTCATCAACATGCAGTTGTTGGGGCTCTCCTTCCTTGGTCACTTGTTCTTCTTGTGTAGGCTCAAGAAGTGGAGTCACGAAACCTTTATCCAAAAATGAAAAATCCTAAGATGGTAGTGGTGGAATGCCCAAAGGTCCTTGAGGTAGAGGAAACAATTGATTCTAGTCCTCTCCTAAGGGTTCACTCATGGGAGTATCTCTTATTTTCTCTCCCACCATCTCAATGCCCATCGGCATGAAGTCAAAGTCAAAGATGTCAAAGAAATTAGCTTCTTTACCTTCCATATCATCTATCCTTTTTTGTTTCTCATCTTCTAATGTCAATACTTGGATAAGCTCCCTTGGAGTAGATGGAGGTGTCACTATGGAGCTTCTTCCCCTCTCTTCCTTTGTGGCCCTAGACAAGTGGGTCCTTTGGATTAAGGGGACAAATTCAATTTTCTCCCCTTTTTCTTCATTCTCTTCTTCTAGTATGGTCTCAAGAACTTGTGGAAATGGATTTTTTTTCTTTTTTAGTCTCCTTCTTTGTGTCCCTTCTATAGTTGATTCAGTTCTTTCCTTCTTTGGAGTAGAGGGGGAGGCTCCTTCCTCTTGAATTTCTACTAGTGGAACCCTCTACTCTTCTACTTATTCTTCCTTTGGCTCTTCTGGCTATGGATGTGCCTGTATTTCCTAGGAGAGCTCTTGTGTAGGATCATCTTAATGCTCATCTTGTTGAGGTTGTACCTATTCTTTTTGCTCTTGATCTTGAGTTATTTTCTCCCTTACCTTAGAAGATATTCTCTTCCTTTTCATACCCCAATTATCTCTAGAGTACTCAACCTCCCACTCATGTTGATGAACTATTTCTAGCCTTACTAAGGATTGAGTAGCGAAGGTTGGTATGGTAACTTTTACATCTTTTCCTTTGATTCATTCTTGTGGCTCATAGGGTGATAGCCTAAGGAACTAGATCCATTTTGAATGGCTTTTTGGTCCATTCCTTTTTCAATTTGACTAAATTACTAGCCCGATAATTTATATCTACATTTTCATCCATCCTTATGTCAACATTCATTATTGTTTGGTCGTAGATTTTATTCCTACTGTATAATGAATCCATAACATATTTGATGTCCTTTTCGATAGCCTTAAGAGGGATCTTTATATTCAACACATATTCTACTAAATATGAAGTCAGCCTACAATAGTCATATAGACATCATAGTAACCTACAACATTCATCTAATGATCTTCCAATGCATCTTTATGTGCAAACTCTTTCCCTGCTAGGTGTTGTATTGTGCCAATATTATCAAAGTATGGGAGAGTGGATTTGTATTCTTCCAAGGGATTTTGGTCCAATTCTAAATCAAAGGTCATAATATCTTGCTTTTGTTTCACCTTTAAAGCACCAATTGTGATGGGTTCGACCCATGTCTTCTTATATTTTCTTCTCACTTTGTCGTGTACAGAAGTGCATTGAGGTGCAATCTCCAATTGGATGAGCCTATCAGATTGGTATCTTGGGAGATTCTTTGGGCATAGTAGAGTACCAACTACCCTAAGATAGGTAAATATTTTAAATTGAATGTAGTAATCTTGGTTGCTGCCTCTACTAACATTCTTTTAGTGTAATCACCTTAAATGAAACTAATGATTAAAAAGATGAGACCATTGTTCATGACCCTATATTCCACACTTTGTAGTAGGAGATTCTTTTTCACCAAGTATGGATATACCACATTGGGCCAAGAATTTTGATCTTGCATGCTTCCCTTCTTGTAGAGTCTTGGGTAATTTGTGGTTCAAGCCACTAGTAAGTACAACATGTATAATGTTATATAGAAGTTTGGGTCAGCTTTTGATGCAGGAGCATCCAGTGGTGTAAGGGTAATCCTATATCACACAAAAATATTCTTAGAAATGGTTTCTAATTAATGTGTTTACATTTTTGGATACCCATTTGGGTCAAATAAAGGTTCCAACTCTTATAGTTCCACTATTAGTGTTCTAGGTTAGAGCTTTTGAGCACCTTGGGATACATGTAAATGCTAAGAAAATAAGACTATGTAAATTAGCCATAATTATGGTGAGTTAGAGGGTTTAAATTGGAGGGATGGTTATATTTATAATTTAGAACACTCCAAAAAAATAATTAGGTCAAAAGGCTTCATGGTTAGAAAGTTATTGCAATTTTTTGGTTCCTAGAGACCTCCTAAGAGTGCTTTCAAAGTTAGATATGGGGCACTAAATGGCCTTGTATAGGGAAAAAAATGGGGGACAAGAAAAGCTGGTCCATAGGGCTATAGAGCACTTCAAGAGCTTTCCAAAAATGTAAACAATTAATAAATCAAAGCTACAATTCAAAAGTTATGTCTTCCAAAAGTTTGACTACCATTTCTAGATTCTTCTAATTTTGTACCAACTTCTAACGTGATTTCTAGAACCTTTTGTTTTGGCGGTGGATTCCAACTAGAATATTCTAGAATTTATTCCTAACCCTAAACCATTTAGGGCTTATTTAAGAACAGTTTTTGCATTGTAAAAGGGCACTTAGTGGAGTTAGAGAGAAGGTACTATGTGGAGGATTTGTTTCTCCAGAATCATATTGTTGTAAGCCCATAGGGAATTTTTCATTGATAATAATATCTTCCCCTTTCCTATGTTTTCATTCTAGTCTTTGGTTGTGTCTCCATCAAGTGGTATTAGAGAAAGTTTTCCTAAGTGTGTAGACAGAGCATCGACTGTGAGGTAGTTTGCACCAGGACTGTGTGGTTGTGGGTTTGAGTCAAGAAGAAGCCTCCATGAAGAGAGTGTGGTGAAAGGGATAGATCTATTAATCTTGAGGAGGTTAGAGCCCTCCAGAGGAAAGTTCAAGCATTGCAAGAGGAGATCCATAGAGGACTAAATGTTGTCGTAGGCAACAAAAGTGAGGAAGAAAATGAAGAAGAAGAAATTGGACAGGAAGGGGAAGGTGAAGGGGAAGTCCTAAATCAAGTAGAGGAGAGGCTTTTTAGGACCATTTCTATGCTTGGAAAAAGACCTAAAATTGATGTGAGTATGTTTTCAGGAACCCTAAACCTGGATGAGTTGATCGATTAGATCAATGAACTAGAGGAGTATTTTGAGTATGAGGATATCAAGGACCCTGAGAGGGTTAAATTTGTGAAAGCCAAAATGAAAGGCCATGCCAAAATCTGGTGGAAAGAGGTTTAGCTAGAAAGGAATAGAAGAGGAAAGAAGAAAATCACAAGGTGGGATTGCATGGTGGACAAACTAAAGAAGCAGTTCCTTCTTGTTATTTACGAGCTTGATTTGTTCAAGAAAATGAAAGGGTTAAAACAAGCAGGAAAATCTATCCAGGAATATATAGAGGAATTTTATCAACTTCTTATTAGGGTAAGGCATGTAGAAGCTAATAAGGAGAAGGTTTCCCGTTACCTCACTGGGTTACAACCTAGCATATAGGAGGAGTTAAGTTTGGTTAGAATGACTAGCATTGATGAGGCATACCAGTTTTCCCTATGACTTGAAGAGAAGCTAAATAAAAGGTTTGAAGGAAGGAAAAGAGGGTGTGGTCAAGGAGGAAGGGGTAGTAGTAGGTCATCTAGAGGCCGAAATGAGACCCAAAAGAAAAATGAAGATTTGGGACTAGCAAAAACTAGAGAAATGAGGGTTTCAACTGCTCCCATGATCAAAACTTTGGAGATCAAAGAGGAAGAGGTAGAGGATGTGGACAAGGATCAAGAAGAGGAGGCTTCTATGGTACCTATTTTCATTACAATGAAGAAGGTCAGCATACCTTTCAATGCCCTCAATGATAAGGAAGGATGGATAGGAGGGCTAATGGTCAAGAAAGGGTTGCTCATGTGGACAAAGATGCATAGTCATTACATTCTAAAGATGCAAAAAGAGGAGAGTTTCTCGTAAATGAAAGGTTCTTACTAAGTGTTGAGATTGAACTTGGACAAAGGAGGAGTTTTTTTCATACCAGGTGCAAGTGCAAGGATAAGTGTTGTGATGTGATTATTGATGATGGCAGCACTAACAACTTGGTGTCTAAAGAGATGGTCTCTAAGCTAAAGCTCAAAAGGGAGAAACACCCCCAACCCTATCAGATTGCTTGGGTGAAGGATGATCATAAGGTCCTGATCAGTGAATAATGTTTGGTGAAGTCCAAGATTGGGAGTTACCATGATGAAGTTCTATGTGACATTATTCCAATGGATGTCTACCATTTATTGTTGGGAAGACCATGGAAATTTGATAGACATGCTATACACAATGGTCGTGAAAATACATATTATCTAACCAAGAATGGAGTTCACCACAAACTAAAGCCCATGATAAAAGAAGGTGAAAAGGTATGCAATAGTGCTAGGATATGTCTTGTTGATGGAAGAAAGTTTTTGGATGGTATGAAACATCAGCGTATGTGTTATGCTTTGATTCCTAGAGAAGATAAGGAAGGTAGTAGTGAAATTCCACCTAAATTTTTAGGCCTCTTAAGTAAGTATGAAGATATCATCTTTGATAATGTTCAATAAGGGTTGCCACCAGTAAGGTAGACTAGTCATCAGATAGATTTAATCCCTGGGGCTAGTTTGCCTAACAAGGCTGCTCATAGGATGACTCCTACTAAAACTAAGCAGATAAATAGATAGGTTTAGGAGTTATTGAGGAAGGGTTTGATTCAGGAGAGCCTGAGTCCATGTGCAATACCTATAGTACTGGCACTAAAGAAGGATGGAGAGTGAAGAATGTGCACCGATTCTTGAGCTATAAATAGGATAACCATCATGTATCAGTTTCCTTTGCCAAAAATGGATGATCATATGGATTGCTTAAGTGGAGCTTAGTACTTCACAAAGATAGATCTCGAGAGTGGCTATCACCAAATATGGATTTGAGAAGGAGATGAGTGGAAGACTTCCTTCAAGACCAAGGAGGTTCAATATGAGTGGTTAGTCATGTCTTTTGGACTGACCAAAGTGCCAAGCACCTTCATGCGGCTTATGAATGAGGTACTAAAGAAATTCTTGGGAAAATTTGTTATTGTCTATTTGGTTGATATTTTAATTTTCACCAAGACTTTGGATGAACATTTATTGCACATTTGTAGTGTCCTTGAAAGATTGAGGGAAGAGAAAATGTTGATTAATTTGAAGTGTAGCTTTGTAAAAAAGGAGTTAGTCTACTTGGGATTTTTTGTATCATCTGATGGTCTCAAAATGGATCCAGAAAAGGTAACAGCCATCTTAGAATGGCCTACTCCAAGGTCTACTACTTAGGTAAGATCATTCCATGGTCTAGTTAGTTTTTACAAAAAATTCATTAAGAATTTTAGTGCCATATGTGCACCCGTAACTGAAACAATAAGGGGAGATAGAAAATAGTTCAAATGGACTACAATAGCTGCAAGGAGTTTTGAATTGTTGAAGAAGAAGGTGATAGAGTAACCTGTGTTGGCACTTCCAGATTTCAGTAAAGTGTTCCAAGTAGATTGTGATTCTAGTGGTAGTTCTATTGGGGTTGTATTGAGCCAAGAACGTAAGCCTATTGCATATTTTAGTGAAAAATTGAATGATGAAAAGAAGAAGTATTATGTTTATGACCAAGAGTTCTATTCAATATTTTAAGCCTTAAAGAAATGGAGGCACTATTTATTGCCAAAAGAATTTTTCATGTATACTGATCACCAAGCATTGCAATACCTAAATAGCCAAGGTAAATTGAACCAGAGACATATGAAGTGGGTAGATTTCTTGTAGAGCTATACATTTGTGTTGAAACATAGAAGTGGAAAGTCTAATAGGGTTGCAGATGCATTGAGTAGGAGACAGTTGTTTCTTATAGTAATGCAGGTTGAAGTGGTTGGATTTTTATGAACTCAAGCATCTGTACCCCAAGGATCCTAATTTTTCTTAAGCTTGGAATGCTTGTAGAGAACTTGTTACTATAGTTAGAACTAGGTGGCTAGACTATTTGATTCAGGATTATATGTTGTTCAAGGATAGTCAATTATGCATTCCAAGGAGTTCCATGAGGCAAAAACCTGATCAAAGAGAAACATAGTGGGGGAAATGGCAGGACATTTTGGTCAAGATAAGACCATTACCATTCTTAGAGGAAATTATTTTTTGGCCTCAATTGTCACAAGATGTGAAGAAATTTATGCAGAGTTAAGTGTGTCAAGTAGCCAAAGGATTTAGTCACAATACTAGACTTTATTAGCCATTGCTTGTTCAATCAAAGCCTTGGGAGGACATAAGTATGGATTTTTTTCTTGGATTTCCAAGGACACAAAGGGGTAATGACTCAGTATTTGTGGTGGTTTATAGGTTCTCCAAGATGGCACATTTCATCCCATGCCACAAGACTCATGATGCTATACATATTGTAGATTTGTTTTTCAAAGAGGTGGTGA
Organism: Cupressus sempervirens; assembly: GCA_028749045.1. NCBI lineage: Eukaryota > Viridiplantae > Streptophyta > Pinopsida > Cupressales > Cupressaceae > Cupressus > Cupressus sempervirens. The sequence continues at coordinate 518,411,282 of CM053790.1, forward strand.
CACTACATGGTCTCCCAAAGAGTATTGTTTTCGACAGAGATACTAAATTTTTGGGGTATTTCTAGAGGACTTTATGGAAGAAGTTGAGGATAGAATTGAGGTTCAATTCCACACATCATCCATAGTCTGATGGATAGATCAAAGTGGTAAATAGAAGTTTGGGTAATTTGCTAAGGTGTTTAGTGGGAGATAAGCCCAAGGGGTGGGATTTGATTCTATCGCAAGAAGAATTTTCTTACAATAACTCTATAAATAGGAGTACTAGTAGATCACCATTCCAAATTGTGTATGGAAGTAACTCAAGGATTGCACCAGAATTGAGGAAGATGGAGCAAGAAGAGAGGACAAGTGTCGAGGCAAAAGAATTTGCTAAACATATCAAGAGCCTACATGAAGAAGTCCATGCACACATTACCAAGATGAAACAATAGTATAAAGCTAGGGCTGATCAAAGGAGGAGACATAAGGAGTTTCAAGTAAGGGATATGGTTATGGTATACTTATGAAAGGAATGGTTTCCAATGGGTACTTACAACAAGCTAAAGATGAAGAAATTTGGCCACTGTAAAATTTTGAAGAAACATGACTCAGGTAATGCATATGAGGTGGAGTTACTAAATGGGATTCATATTTCTCCTATCTTCAACATTGTAGACTTAATAGAATATCATGATGATGGCGCAGATGAGGTTTTGATGCTAGAACCATGTCCAATTCCTAGTTCTAAGAAGGAGGAGATATAAGAGATTCTAGATAGTCACATGGGCAGGAATACCAGAAATAGAAAATATGAGGAGTACCTAGTGAAGTGGAAAGGATGACCAATAGAGGACTTAACTTGGATTTCAATAGTAGAGGTTGCCCATTTGGATTTTCCTCTACCATAAAGTGATAGGTTCAGTTTTCAATCTACCTTAGGTGTCTGATGTAGGAGCATCCAGTGTTGTAAGGGCAATCCTAGATCACCCAAAAATATGCTTAGAAATAGTTTTTGATTTATTTTTTTTCATTTTTGGATACCCATTTGGTCAAATAAAGGTTCCAACTCTCACAGTTCCACTATTAGTGTTCTGGGTTAGAGTTTTTAAGCACCTTGGGATACATGTAAATGTTGAGAAAATAGGACTATGGAAATGAGCCATAATTATGGTGAATTAGAGGGTTTAAATTGGAGGGATGGTTATATTTTTAATTTAGAACACTCTAGAAAAATAATCAAGTCAAAAGGCTTCATGGTTAGAAAGTTATTGCAAATTTTCAGTTCTTGAAGACCTCTTAAGAGCACTTCAAAGTTAGATATGGGGTACTAAATAGCCTCATATAGGGATGAAAAATGGGGGATGAGAAAAGGTGGTTCATAGGGCTATAGAGTGCTTCAAGAGCTTTTCATAAATGTAAGCGGTTTTTCAATCAGAGCTATGGCTCAAAAGTTATGCCTCCCGAAAGTTTGACTACCATTTCTGGATTCTTCTAATTTTGCACCGACTTCTAACATAATTTTTGGAACCTTCTATTTTGGTGGTGGATGCCAACCAACATATTCTAGAATTTATTCCTAACCCTAAACCATTTGGGGCTTATTTAAGAACATTTTTGGCATTGTAAAAGGGCTCTTAGTGAAGTTAGAGAGAAGGTACTGTGTGGAGGATATCTTTCTCCAGAATCATATTGTTGTAAACTCATAGGCCATTTTTCATTGATAATAATATCTTCTCTTTTCTTGTGTGTTCATTCTTGCCTTTGGTTGTGTCTCCATTAGCTTTGATGGCTATAAGTTGCTCATCCAAGTTATCACTTAAGATGGTAGCCCAAACAATTACCATCTTTTTCATTCTGATGGTTTCTATAAAGTAGACCATCTAGGTTTGAAGCTATCCTACTATAGGAAGTCCCATAACTTTTCTCAAAAGCATAATTGCATTTCAATGTCTTCATTCATATATCCCTTTGTTATATCAACTTTACTAACTCTGTGGCCTACTAGTGTTCTCTTAATTAGGAAGGAGGATTGAACTATTTCATGTGCTTCTTTTAGATTATCCTTGTACCATCATTCTTCTCCATCATATGTTATCTTTAAGTATTGACCATCCCTTGGGAGATTAAATAATTTCTTAATGTTTTAAGGTCAGAGTTCTAGGACTATCTCTCATGTAACACTCTTAACAACCTTCTCTTTGGTCACATAGTATTCCATAAGGGTCACTATTAGTTCAAAAAATTGAACTGATATTGGATGAGATGATGTGATGATGAGGCTTGATTGATTGAGTGTTGACACTATTCCAGATCTCTCCTTAGGACTTTTGTGAATTGTGAGGAACACATTTCATTATATATGCTCGAGTTTTATACAAATCTTTGATCTTGACATGTCCATCATGAAATCTTGACTTTCTATGTGCCCCTTGGTACTTGAAGGTTAGTGGTTTATGAGCCATATTTTTTGTCATTGAAGAGGATGATGATCTCATCTTATTTGCACAAGAGAAATAATTATTAGTTGGAAGGTTAAAATTTGACCTAAAACAAACCCTATTTGACTTTGGAACAAGTCAAATTTAGTCAAAACTTACTAAAAAAGTAGTTCTTCCCCCCAAAACCCCTAAAATGTAGTTTAGTGCACCTAGCACACCCTTATAGGTGCATAGGTATGCTATCTTGGGCTTTTAATAGCCTTTTATACACACCTATATGAGGTGCACACATGCATATCCACACACATGCACATTGCATAATGAAAGGTTTGGGGGAGAATGACTTAGCCTTAAGTCATTTTATTTCTTCATAAGTAGTGGAGGTGCACACATGCACTCCTCCAATGGGCCTTAGAGGGCTTTGCATTTTATTTTCTTTTTCTCTTTGTTTATGTTTCTAAGGGAAGGTGCACACATGTGAACCTTGGGGAGGTGCACAGGTGTGCACCTTCCTTAAGTCTCAGTGTCTATAAGAATTTAGTATAGCTCTATGACCATGTAAGAATTTTCCTAAGGTAATAATTCAATGCCAAAATCAAGAAGCTTAGCAGATAGCACAAGAGAGACAAATAGTGATCAAATGAGAATGGATGTCAGATGATTGGATATCAGATAATTGGATGAATACAACATAGAAGTACCTTCTATATAAAGGTAGCTGATATGACTAGGAGTTAGTAAAGAGATAAGCATACCAACTAAGCACATGTCCACCAAGAGTGGAATATCCTCCATTGTGCATAAATGTACATGCAAAAATGAGAGGATAAGATTGCAAAGGTGCATATCATAAAGAGATGTAGTAGAAAACATGTGCTTAATTGGAGTACAAACTACTATGTTGTCAATATGACAACTCATGTTAATATGAAAACTCCCAGGTGTCTACATGGAAACTACTATGCTAATGCATTAACCTAAGTAAACTTAATTAAAGTGTAAATATTAAATACTTATTTACACCAAGCACCCCCCCCTCCCCCCCCCCGCCCCCCTTAAGTACAACTTAGGGGAATGCACTTAAGCTCACAAAAACTAGATGATAATGCAAGATGGGTCCCAACTACTAGGCCATTTTAGGTACCCATGTACAAAACTACAAGTGCAAATGCTATGCAATGAAATCTCTCATAAAGGAATGAAAGAGGGAAAACCACATGGGAAAAACCCTCCCCCAAAAAGAGAGAATAAAAATAAAGTAAGATGCACGTATGGATGGACCCCCCTATTATGACATACATTATGCATATACAATAGAGAATCCCTCCATAAGAAGGAAATAAGGAGAAATGAAATTCCTCCCATAGTGAATGATGTCCTACAAGAATGATGAGTGCTTGAAGACAAAAAAGAATCCAATGCCTATAAACCACATTTATCCCTTTACGAAGAAGATACACCAAATAAAAATGCATCAAGGCTTCCCATTATGGATAGGAAGATGGAATGAAAATCCATATGAAGTATGTTGTCTCTAAAGTCTGAAGATGTGTCACCATGTCCTTGAATACTAAAGATTTCATGAACCAATCAAGATCAAGTCCAATAGAAGAAGGTAACAAGCAAGGAACCAATGGAAATTTCTTCGTATAGGAATGTGGATCAAACTCCAAAGACCAAGATGCTTGCTCAAAAGAAGAAGTAGGAAGAGAAACAAAGAAGCACCTCCTAAATGTAGAATGTGCACCCACAAAATATGCTCTTGGATCAATGTAGAAGCTACACCATGAAAATTGAATGATATTTCTCCCTTGAGGAAGAAATGGCATCATGGGTGTACAAAAGAATCCTCCTGAGTCAATAGGAAGAACTCTCAAAATGTAATTTGTCTTAGGAAACTACATAGCAATTTGCAACACATGAATATGATCAACCATGCAATTTGACATCTCAAGTGAAGTTTGAGATTAATGAAAAGCAATGTCCAAAGACTCAAATGTCTTCCCTGAAGTGAAAGAAACATCCTAAAAATGTTGTAAGAAAGTATCCATAATCACGTCAAACTTAAAAGAAAGATCAAGTGGAGAATCATGAGGGTTAGAGTGTTCCCTTACAACAACTAAAGAAGGATTGTCCTCAATAAAGAGAAAATGTATATCATCAATGATGTATCCCATATTGTCTCCCATATGCTCAATGTAGGACTCCACAAACAAGCCTACAATGTCTACCAAGAAGTCATCCCAAGGAAATGAGTCTGCAAGACGATGAATATCTTGTTGCACTGAATCATGAGAATCCATGACTGTGTGAATACAAGCATCATCAAGAGCAACAATATATGCAATGTCAATAGGAGAATTAGTAGCTACAATTGGAGGTAAAAGATCTTTCTGGAATTGAGGAACATGTGGATCTCCATACATCTCCCAAAGATAGATCCAAATATCATAAAAATTAGTTGAATTCATGTCATCAAGTGAATCCATAACCTCCATATTGATATGTAATAAGAGTGCACGATAAATGATTGTAACAGTGTCACCATTGTATGAAAGTCCTTTCACATATGGCAATGCATTATGTTCACTAAGATAAGTGAGAACTAATTCAATATATTGCTTATAGTTTTGTGTTGTCAAGGTAATTAAATCTTCCTCATCCATGATGTACTAATCAATGCAACCCCCTTAAATATATTTTTGGCATGTTATATTAAGTGCATGTACAATTGCTACTTGTCAAAATGAACAAATATGGACTTCTAATTTTGATAGATACAATAGAAAAATATGAAACTATGTATGACTCATAAAGATAAGACACAAGATCTCTCAAGGATCTAATTAATTACAAGTGCCAAAATAGGCCCAAAATGACCATAGTTTGAAAGTACTATGTCCACTCAAAATTACTCCAAACTGATACCAAATTTGGAAAGTAGACAAAATATTATGCAATTTCAAATAAATAGCACATGAATATGTGTCCATATGAGCCCAAATGAAACCTCTAGAGTTGTGAAGATTGTTGGTCTTAGACTAGTTTTGACAATTAAGTGTCAACACACTTAACCAATTCTCAAGATGATGCCAAGCTATAGTATTTTCCAAGCTAGAGATTCAATAAGTGTCGAGAAAAGTATAAATGCTGAGTAAAATAGAATCACTATAGGTGCTAAGAAAAGTATAGATGCTGAGTGAAATAGAGTTACTATAGGAGCTGAGTAAGATAGAATTCCTATATGTGCCAAGCATCAACAAGTAGTAAGTGTTGAGTAACATAGAATCAATATATGAGTTTGTACATTCATAGACTCAAATGTAAACCATTTTTTAGCCTGACTTAGGATGAATCTTGAAGGATATTGAAGATAAGATCGAATCTTTTACATTTCCTATGAAATCTACATGCAACCAATAAGAAAAATGGAGAAATCATACAACCAATAAGAAAAGTGAATGAATTGAGTGGGGGAAGAAGATTGAATACTGAATGTAGATTCATACCTAACCTTAAGTCTACGAAGCCTTTAAAAGGAGGATAAAACCCCATTGTGTGTAATGAATTTGAGAAGTGTATGGGTGAATTATAGAAAAGTTTAGAGGGGTATTTAAAGAATTAAAAGGAAGAGCAACATTGTAGAATTTAGTTGACCAAAATATAGCAATTAGAATATCGAGGAAAGACATGTCAGATCAGGAAGGATCTAGAATCAACAATTGAAGATTGCAAGTCATCAGGTCAAGACTTTCTAATACTCTCTAGCCATTGTATTAGGAATTAAAATCCTCTGATGATAGGTTGGTTTAATAGCCATGTTGTAAGCCTTTAAATAAGGTGCTAAATCCTATAATAGGGTAACATTCCAAGTGAGTGTTTATAAATCCTTTAACCATGTCACTTTTAACAAGGTATATAGTCTTTAACAAGATAGGCCTTTCATAGGGTAGACCATTAGAAGTGGTCAAACTTTGTAACCTTGAATAGTTACATATTTCTATAGTGATATTTTGTGGGTGTCATCCCCACCATAGTTTTACCTTCTCATTTTGGAGGGCTTTTAGGTTACCAAATCTTGTGTTGTCTATTTTTATGTATGTCTTTACTTTCATGTTTGTTAAATGAATTAGATGCATGTGAATGGTTTTAGAAAAATGTTTTAAAAGATTAACATTAGTTACTTCTGATTCACCCCCCTCTCAAAAGTAAATATTTCCACCTATAAGTTCCAACAATTGGTATTAGAGCCAAGTTCTTACAAGAAAGAGCCTTATAGCTTGGAGAAAAGATCTAGAAATGGAAGTCTACAAACTTGGGAAGCTCATAGAGAATCTAGCAATTGATGTACAACTTGCTCTACATACTTTGGAAGAAGCAAGAGAAGAACTGAAAAAATTCTTAAAGAGAAGAAGAGAGATTGCCATAGCTAAGAATGACACAATACAAGGAGATTGACACCTCAAAATTGTTTGCAAATGGGTATTCCAAAGAGTTTGATGCAGCAATAGCAGACTTAATGGAGAAGAATAGAGCTCAAGAAAAAGAAATCAAAACACTCAAGATTGAACAAGAATCACAAGCCATGATGCTTTGTGAAATGACTGAACAAAAGAAAAGAGCCATTGAGGATAAGGCTATGCTAGAAGAAGACAAGAGAAACCTTGCCAATAGATTGGAAGAAAAGTCAATTGAGCTTGCAATAATTTCAAACATGTAGCTAGACACCCTAAGCTAGATGATTAATGCACATCATGAACTAAATGTCAAGGACATTGAGATCTCTACACTAAAGATGCAAAATGAACAACTACAAAATGACCTAAAAAGAGAGAAAAAGATTGCAGAAAGCTTCAACAAATCAAATGAGGCCATAAAATACTTTGAGCAGCTATTGAAATCACCAAGGGCTAGAAATTATACTTTAGGACCAGGATACACCATAACTAAACAAGGAGAGTCATCCAAGACTATAGAAGTTCAAGAAGTAACAAAGGTATGAACACTAAACCTACTTGTAATTTTTGTGGTAAAAAGGACATCCCTCTAATGTATGTAAGAGAAAGAATGCACATGAGCATGACAAACCTAAGAACATGGGATACTATCATAAGTGCAAAAATCAAGGACATCAAACACATGACTACAGGACTAGGACTATCTCAACACCAAGATTTTGAAGGTCATTGCTACAATGTCAAGAAGTATGGTCATAGAACTTTTGAATGTAGATCAAATCCTATTTGGACAGTAATCATCCAACAAGGGGAAATAAACATGGACATCACTATAATTGGGACTACAATACTAGGTATAGCTGTCATTACTATCAAGAATATGGACACATCCCTAAAAATTGCATAAGAACACATTTCAATGGAAATTGTAGCATATGGTTACACCAAACTACATGCTTTAGTTGTTTGAAGACTGGTCACATCAGCAAGAATTGACCAACAAGGTCAAAGGCACCCAACTCAGAGATCAAAAGAAAAGAGAAGGTGGATGTTGAACACATCAGAGGAGAAATGAGTAAGACATGGAAGAAGAAATATGGGAGTAGCACATCAAATAAAGGGATCACTTCACCTAAAATGTCAAGTGGTCACACCTCATCCAACTAAGCAAAAGAAGGCATGAGGAACTAATATACAAAACTTTATCATTCATCAGTTCCTAAACAAGCGAGTACTAGAAAGAAGAGATCAGCATGGATAGAGATGCAAAGTTAAAATATCAAGATTTCATAAGTGTTGTCGAGTTGCCCTTAGATGCTGAGTAAATTTCAATATATGTCGAATTGATCGCCAAAGATAGTAGAAGTCAAATGACTAATTACAAATGAGTTGGTAGTTGAAACCAAGTGAAGATGAATTTTAGTTGAAGCTAAGTGAAAGATACTTCTATGGATGCCAAGTGGTGAAATTATGATGGAAGCTGAGTAATGGAGAAATGCTTAAGAAGTCGAGTGGACAGCTGTAAACTTACTAAGCATTAAATGCTATGGAAATAGGTTATATTATCACATTTTGAATCATTTTTCTTCATTGCAAACAAAGAGAAAAGATGAAGAAGAGTGCAAAATGACTTCAAAGTAGTGAATCCAACATTTGAGCCAATTTTAATAGTGATTCAACATAGTTTCATCGAATTCAAGGTATTTACATTTGTGCCGAGCTATGCAATTTTAAATTTCTTCATGTTAAAACCCTAGCTACCACAAATGGCTTCTAGTTCTAGGAAACCATAGGGGAAAGAACCATTTTAGGTACAACTAGTGTCAAATGAAGTGAAACAACCAAATTTTAGGCCAATTTCAGAGGTAGCATACAAAAATGACCCAGTTGGAGCCCTATCTATTATACCCCCTAAGGTAGTTATGGTTCAGCATGTTAGAAGATGTTACACTTGCAAAATTGGAGCCATAGGAGATATGGAAATGAGGGAAGCATACAAGAGATTGTGTGAAAATGGAGTTTTGAAAGAGGAATATCAAATTGTTGAGAAGAAGGGTTTGATGCATGCCCTAGAATTCCCTATAGTTTTCAAAACTAAATGGATTAGGATAGTTCTAAGAAAGATTCATGATGGAAGTTTATGGTTGGAGGATGGTCCAGTAAAAATAACAAAAAGGATTGTACATAGAGTGATAGGGTATCCAACCCTAGATTGGCCAAAGACCCTTAGAAGTGATTTTAAGGAAGCAACTGAGAAGAACACTGGTGCCAAATAGAACAAGAAAGGAATAAAAATAGACACCATTCAAGACCCTCTTGTTGACTTTTCCATTAGAGTTATTGCACACAAATTTTACCAATCCAACAGACTTAACAATGTACCATGTATTGCAGCGGATGTGGGTTACAAACTAGCATAAAAGGATCATACTTATGATCTTGCAAAACTACAATTGCAAAAAATCAATGAGAACTTGGCAGTAATAAGGAGAACCAAGGGAATACAGTGCAAGTTTGGTGTAATTTTGATTTTCATATTTTTCTATGTACAGAATGAATTTCCATCTTTTGGTAAAGTTGACTAGAAAACAAATAGGTCTATAATAGCTCAAGTAAATGAATATATAGAAGAAATAGGAGATAATTTTGAGACTCTTATGACTAGCTATTTTGAAGACTTCAAGAAAACCATGAAGTAGAAGCTAAGAATACTAGTTTCATTTGTAGAAAAGCATGAAAATGATGTGTGTTTTCTTGTAGATATTGAATATACTAATATACAAGCTGCTACACTAAGAGTTAGATGGTTAAGACCTCTTGGCTACAAAATAAACATAGATGAGGCATCTGTACTATAATTGCATTATTAGCTGAGGAAGTGGACAAGAATGCACCACAGTTTTAGACATTTGATGTTGTGAGATCAAAGATGGACATGGAATTGAAGATTGCCTCCACACTGAAGAAGAAGGAAAAATTTGTAAAGAAGTTAAAGGCCAAATTTGGCGAGGGCACTGTAAAAGGAGAAGAAGAAGATGAAGAAGATGAGGATGATGAAGAAGAAAAAGGATAGGAAACACTTGCTCTAACCCAAGGCATGGGTGATGATGCAACAAAAGAAGAAGATGTCGAGAAAGAAGCACCAAAGCCAGAGCCTAAGAAAAGAAAGGCACAAAAATAGCTAGTTGCACAACCCAAGGGGAAGAAGAAAGTAACAAAGTTGAGCTCAACCAAGCCAACTACAAGGGAAGACACCAAGGTAACAACACAAGTCACTAAGGAATAGGAGAAGAAGAAAGCCATAGAGCAAGGAGGGCCTATTGAACCAAAGAAAAGAAGAAAATATGTTTCACCCCTAGAGTTAGATGAAGAAAAGATAGAATTTGACAATGATCAATTTAGATTGGTAAGACATTCTACCAAGTCTAAATTGGAAAATGTTTGTAAAACATTAGAGATAATGCAGATTTAACTAGTTTAAAGACCATTGATTTTAATAAATTATCAAGAGAAGAAAAAAACATAGTGGAAGAGTCTATCTACACTATGATTGCAAAGTTCAAGACTACTCCACTTGAACTTGACATTTCTATGCCAAAGGAGCTAAGCTCATTAGTTGAAAATAAATGGCATTATTTCCCAAAAATGGAAAAGAAAATAAGGGAGTCAACATCGGCTCATGTAATGCCAAACCTTACTAAAGGTCAAATAAGCAAGGCTACTAAGAAACATGGGAGAAAATTTACACCTAAATAAAAAACCTTTAGAATTTTACAAAATCAAATTGAAGATGTTGTGCAAAAATCCACACAAATGTGGAAATTAATTTATGGATTGACTACTATCAAGGAAGCGTAGGAAGATCCCTTTAAGGAAAGGAATAATGGAGAAGAGGAAGAGGAAAAAGAAAAAGAGGAGGAAGGAGAGAAAGAGAAAGAAGAGGTAACTATGGAGGAGAAAGAGACACATAAAGGTGAAGAGGCAACAACTGAGGAGCAACAGCTAGAGCAGAGTGTCTACGACACCCAATTACCACCATGAAGTCCTCCACATATAACAACTACACCTGTAGAAACTATAATTGTCAAGGATGTTCTTGACACCTTAGGTTAGAACATCAATCTACTAACTATAAAGGATCTAGAAAAGATCCTTCACCAAACAACATTGCAATCACAATTGTGCACAAATCCTATTTTGGTGAGTGTGGAAAAGTTGCAAAAAGTTGTAGCAGAAATAGCCAAGGAGAAGGTGAAAACATAAGAACCACCTTCACAACATTGCATAGCTATAGATTATCAACCAAAAAATCAAACACAAGACACAACTACTAAGGTTGATCCAACAGTAATAGCAACAACAACTATCGAGGAGTTAGCAAAGGAGAAAACCAAACAAGATGTTCCTACTACACAAAGCCAAGGTGCACCTCCTCAAATCATTTTCATTGATCAAGGCATAAGAGAAGACAAGAAAGAAGAGAAGAAAACTCCCAAGGAAAGAGAGAAAGAGGCAATACAAACACTGGTGAACTTGCCTACCTTAGGGACTCCTACCAAGTAGCTGAGCACTAATGCAATACCACTACAAGTTTCAACACCAAGCTTGAGTTCCACCAAGGTAGCAAGGGTACTTCACTATAGAGACCCTACACTTGATGAAGAAATAGTCATACCCAGTTATGACTACAAAAAAAAAGAACTTGGCACAGATCAATGAGGCGCAAGAGGCACTGAAAAGGAAGAAGAAGCAAGAGATACTTAGAAATGAGTATAGACAAAGGCAAGCATTAATAGAGATCAAAGACATTTTCTTTGATGCATTTAGCTTTCCTGCACCTAATGAAACAAAGCTTATCATGGACAAATTTTCCAACATAGTGGACTAGGTACAAAATGAAGACCTTGATACTAATGTTAAATTATTAGAATGGTCTGAAAAGAAATTTCAAATGAAAGTTAATGAGAAAATATCTAGTGAGGTAGCACTAACACAAGTGGAACTGGCCAAGAAAATTGAAAAGGTTAAAATAGTACTTGGTAACATATTCTCATTGTACTCCAAACTATGTGACTCATCATATTTCACACAATAAACTAGCCAAAAAGTACTAAGCTTGGAGAGAAATCTTAAGATATCTAGTAGACAGCTACGTAAAGATCCAGCTCAAAGTGAGAAGCATTTTACCACAATGCTTCACACTCAAAAGAGTTAGCTATATTAATAGTAGAATAGGAAAATTTCAAGGCCAAATTAATGCAAATTCAATTTTCTATCACTCCATAGCTAGAAGTACTACATAAAGAAGTTGGCCTATGTCAATTTTTTTTTAAAGAAAGACCCTAATATTTCTACCTTAGAAGGCCTTGTACATCTTGTAGCAGAGACAACCATCAAGCTCAAATCACTAGAAATTTCCTTAGATAATTGGGATGCTTCTCTAAAGATTATATTGAAGGTAAATAATATTTTTTTTTCTAAATATTCTATTCATTCTTAGACCCTTTGACATAAGTGTCAAAGAGGGGGAGAAATTCATTTTTGAGATAAGAAATAAAGAAAGAGGGAGATATACCCAAAGGGGGAGACAATAAAATTTTGAATCTTGAAGAGATAAGGAAATAAAGCTAAATCCAAAAGGATAACAAAAAATGCAAGGAGATATATGAAAATGGGGAACAGAAACATAGGGTGAGTATAAACAAAGTAGACATAGACCAAACACAAAGTAAACAAGGCAAAGAGTATCAAACATATTAGCATGAGATAAATTCATTTTAAAGGAATTTTGGTTACAAAAATGGCACATCATGATGGGGACACAACCCAAGAATAGAATGGACACAACAGAAAAGGGAAATTGTATTAACTGGGAAAATAAGCTAGTACAAACAGTATAGAGAAAATAAACTTCAAAACATGCCCTAAGGGCTTACAATAGCATAAATCTGGAGATAATTTCTCCTTTTAGTACCTCCTCTCAAACTCCACTCCGAACTTCCTTTTACAATGCTAGAAATCTCCTTAAATAGACCCCGGAGGGTCAAGGACTAGGAGTAAATTCTAGAAAGTGCTAGTAGGCATCCACTGACCAAATAGAAGGTTCCAAAAGCTACGTTAGAAGTCGGTGCAAATCTAGAAGAACCCAAAAACGGTAACCGAACTTTTGGGAGGCATAACTTTTGAACTGTAGCTCCGATTGACGAACCGTTTACATTTCCAGAAAGCTCTCAAAGCGCTCTATAGCCCTATGGAAAAGCTTCACTCATCCCCCATTTTTGGCCCTTTTTGAGGTCATTTAATGCCCCTAACCTGACTTTGAAGCATTCTTAGGAGGTCTCCAAAACCTAAAAAATTGCAATAACTTTCAAACTGTGGGGTCTTTTGACCTGATTCTTTTTCTGGAATGCTCTAAATCACAATTACATTTATCTAGCCAATTTACACCTCCTAGTTCACCAAAATGATGGCCCAATTGCATGCTCCTAGTTTTTTAGGATTTTCCAGCTCACTGATAGTGGAACTGTGAGAGTTGGAACCTTTATTTGGCCCAAATGGGTATCCAAAAATGAAAACACATGAAATAGAAACTAAGTCTAAGTACATTTTTTTTTTGGTGACACAGGATTGCCCTTATACCTCTGGATGCTCCTGCATCACATCAGCTCAAGTGGAGTTACAAATTTTAAGGTATATAATCATCTAAAGAATTTTTGAAGAATTTTTTGAAAGTTTTGTACATACATTGAATAGAATGTTTAGTATTCTCATGGAGATCAGATTCATAATACTTAAGTGTTTTTGCCACTCATGTCACAGAGGGAATTTGTTGGTCTCAGATTGGTTTTGACAATTGACTATCAACACACTTAACCAATTCTCAAGATAATGCCAAGTATAATATAGATGTTGAGTTATAGTATGTGCTGAGCTAGAGATTCAATAGGTACCGAGCAAAGTATAGATGCTGAGTGAAATAGAGTCACTATAGGTGCTGAGAAAAGTATAGATGTTGAGTGAAACAGAGTTACTATAGGAACCAAGTGTGACAAAATTCCTATATGTGCTGAGTAACAAAAAGTAGTAAGTGTAAAGTAATATAGAATTAGTATATGAGTTTGTGCCTTCACAAACTTAGATGTAAACCATCTTTGAAGTTGACTCAAGATGAATCTCAAAGGATCTTGAAGATAAGATCGAATCTTTTACATTTCATATGAAATCTACATGCAACCAATAAGAAAAATGAAGGAGGTATGCAACCAATAAGAAAATTGAATGAATTGAGTGAGAAAAGAAGATTGAATACTGAATGTAGATTCATACCTAACCCTAAGTCTTTGAAGCCTTTAAAAGGATGATGAAACCCCGTTGTGTGTAATGAATGTGAGAAGTGTATGGATGAATTATAGTGAAGTTTAGAGGGGTTTTTAAAGACTTAGAAGGATGATCAGCATTATAGAATTTAGTTGATCAAAATAGAGCGATCAAAATATCTAGGAAAGACATGTCAGATTAGGAAGGATCATAATAGATAGAGTAGAACAAGGATCTAGAATCAACAATTGAAGATTGAAAGTCATTAGGTTAAGACTTTCTAATACTCTCTAGACATTGTATTAAGAATGAAAATCCTATGATGATAGGTTGATTTAATAGCCATGTTGTAAGCTTTTAAACAAGGTGTTAAATCCTTTAACAGGGTCACATTCCAAGTGAGCATTTGTAAATCCTTTAACTAGGTCACTTTTAACAGGGTATAAATTCTTTAATAGGACAAGCCTTTCATAGGGTAGACCATTGGAAATGTTCAAAATTTGTAACCTTGAATACTTACATATTGCTACAATGATACTTTGTGGGTGTCATCCCCACCCTAGTTTTACCTTCTCATTTTGAAGGGTTTCTGGGTTACCAAATCTTGTGTTGTCTATTTTCATGCATGTCTTTACTTTCATGTTTGTTAAATGAATTAGATGCATGTGAATGGTTTCAACAAATTTTTTTAAGAGATTAACATTAGTTACTTCTGATTCACCCCCCCTCTTAGAAGTAAATCTTCTCACTTGTAAGTTCCAACAATAATTAGAATTGGCATTTTTCAAAAAAGTTAGGAATAGAGATCTTAAACAACTTGCACCAATGTGTAGATCACAAAATTCTACACCAAAACAAAACAAAAAATTACTCCACAAAAGGATTCCATATGAGGGAGATATCGTTGTTTGAAAAACACCTCTATAATTATTTTTCTTTAATCACTACCATTGAATCTTCAAAAATCAAATGACTCTAGATTTCACCTCAGATGTCTGATTTTGATGAAATAAAAGTTGATTTGGGGTTTTTTTGACTTCTAAATGTGATACCAACATATGATTTGCACCAACAAACTCCTCTTCACCTACAAACAAACTCTCCAATGGCAATGCAATGAAACTCTTATGTCTTTGATACCATGTAAGAATTTTCCTAAGGTAATTCAACACAAAGATCAAGAAGCTCAGTAGATAGAAAAAGAGAGACATATAGTGATCAAATGAGAATGGATATCAAATAATTAGATGAATACAACATAGAAGTGCCTTGTATATAAAGGCAATTGATATGACTAGGAGTCAACAAAGAGATAAGCATACCAACTAAGCACATGTCCAGCAAGAGTGGAATATCCTCCATTGTGCATAAATGTACATGCAACAATGAGAGGATAACAATGAAAAGGTGTATCTCATAAAGAGATGTAGTAGAAAACATGTGCTCAATTGGAGTACAAACTATTATGTTGTCAGCATTACAACTCATGTGAATATGCAAGATGGGGAGTGATGAAGGAGTGCATTGTTAGAGATATAGAGGTGCACGCAAAGGAAGATGGAAGATACAATGTGAGAAGGGTTAGGGGATTTGGGTCTTATATAGACCCTGGGTCCAATGCACACCTCCATGGGTGTGCACCCTTCAAAGTTGCACACATGTGCAAGTGTGCTAGTGCACACTTAAATAAAAATTTTAGCACAAAAACTCACTTTTCGTCTAGACTCTGATTCTTTCACTCTTTCTATTCAACTATTGGGGCTTCACTTAGACTCCTATGAGAGTCTAGAAGTGACCCCGACTTTGGAATAAGAGTCTAGTAGGCAAAAATTTACTAGGGGGTCCCCATTTCTAGGAGAAGTAGGGTGTGCATTGTTAAACCACAACACCTCTTAGGACCATTAATGATGCCTTGTGATATATTAAGACACATTAGTATGATCTATGATAGTCAATGTGTTTAATGGGTCGTAATGGGTTTATTATGACTTAATGGGTCCTAATGTGTGCTAATGGACTCTAACAGGTTCTAATGTACACTAATGGGACATAATGTTTCATAATGACTCCTAATGAGTCCCTAATGTTCCCTAAAGACCCTTTTGTGACACATTAGGACCCATTAGAGTAAATAATACCTCAAAATTGTGTCCAATAATGATTAATATACATAGTTTGAGGGGTCCTCATTTATTGTAATAGGTTGTAATGGACCCTAGAAACTTTTAATGAGTCCCAAAGCTGACTAGAATTACTTAAGACCCTCTATATACCCTTATGACAATTTAGGGTTGATTAAGACCCATTAGGATCCTAAAGTGTGCATTAGATAATGACAAATGTGTTATAAGGTGTCATATTGTGTGTTAATGGGTACAAATGGGTTCCAAGGGCTCATAATTATTTATAATGTTCTTATGATCACTTAAGACCCATTAAAACCCCTTAGGAAACATTTAATATATTAGGACACATTAGAAAATATTAGTTTCCTAAAATTCTTAATTATTTATGTCATCCCAAGCCTCTCTCTCTCTCTCTCTCTCTCTCTCTCTCTCTCTCTCTCTCTCTCTCTCCTCCTTAACATGGTTAAACATACATGCTAATTACCAAACTAAGAATAGAATATAATCAACACAATGAGTAATGATCCTTAAATGATCTTGAAGGATTTATGGGCTTATGGTTAGAATCAATAGTCCAGTACGAATTATTTTCACAATAATTTGGCAAATCCTAAAATTTTACTAAGTCTAAAATTTCATAAAAATATTCAAAATCTAGAATCTTTATCTTAAGTCCTATGAAGCTGAAACCACTCCCAAACATCATGGAAGTATATGCATAAATATAACTTAATTATAATAAACTCTTATACTTAAATGCTACATTTTGATGTATATAATCCTAGTGCTAAAATTGGATTGGTAGGGCCTTTTCTTGCAAATTTAAAGGAAATGTATTTATTTAGGAGATTTTCATAGCATGTACACACTATAACATGCACACAATATAGTGTGATAGAACTTTATGGTGATTATGCTATATTTTTAATTTCTTGAGCTTATGGATTGAACAATCTAACCCATAGAATGATCGCCTTATATTGTGATCATGTTATTTGGTGATCACACTATGCCTTAGATTGGACAAACAAGAAAGTAGAATCTCATTAGTAGCACGACTTTGTGCACTTACCCTTATTTAAATTCATTGAACATCTTCTAAGAGGTAGTTCTAACTATCAATTTAGAGGAGGATTATCAATGCAATGATAATCTATCAAACTATTGGTATTCTTTGTCCTTCATTCTAGGCATTTGAAGGAAATTTCTATTTACTATTAGATTTTTTGTGACTCTATAGGTAACTCTGAAGATAATATTAGTGCATAACATTTGGTTACTCATTTCTTACATCATCTCTAATAGCATGAGATTGAAAACTCTATGAAATGACCATGCCTAATAGAAAGGTCACAAGAAAGGTGAGACCTAACCCTACCATTTTTTAGATCATCGAAACAAATGACAAGGTGTTACATAATTTATGGGATCATTGCAAGGAAAGAATTAATTTTGTATTGAAAATCATTTTTAGTATTGAATAAGATCACATGTCTTCTCTTTTGTATAGGAGAATGTGAATCAAATTATACAACTTGAAGGACCTCCAACAATACAAGAAAAATGTGTAGTTTGAAGGAGAACTAGAGGTTGATGAAAATGAAGATTTGATAATTGCATCTCATTACATTTCTCGCAATTACTTAGTCCTAATTTTAAAATAGTAAGTACAATAAGAAGCATCTCAACCTCATAAGACACAAACAAGTGCAAGTAGGGACAAACAATACATTAGAGGTTTGGTGATCTTAAATGCAAATAAATCATCTAATTCTACTTTCCTCTCATAATTGCAAGTGTTTAGTATTAAATTACCTTGCTACAATAAGTATAAAGGATGAAAATTTTCAAATTTCTATACTTCCACAATATGAAGTTTTTAATTTCATACCAATAGCTGAAAGTTCTTGTTGTGTTAAGGAATATAAATACCCTATTTGGGAACATTTTCTTTAATAAGATGAGGTTATTTTACAACGTTATAGTGGGATTGGCAGTGAAAATGGAGTAGAATCAATCCCCAAGGAACATTCTTGTAAATCTAAAAATATGCTCTCGAAAGAATTTTTTGGAGGAAATAAGGAATAAGATGAATATTTAGATGAGATGTTACATTCTGAAGGATTAGCAAACAACCCAAGAATAATTCCTTGTGAAAATGAGACCACAAAAGGATTCTTCTTGTTTGCTCACTAAGAACTAGTGCAACCTCATGAGGACCAAGCATTGACAAGAAAGAACATTCCCCAATCATCATTATCCCACTTAGATGATGATTCTTTAAACAAGGTAGAGATCATTGAAAGGTTCCTATTACCAATTAGGCATGAGGGTTCTAGAAAAAAAAAATTGGTAATAATCTTTTTGATGCTTCTATCCTGGATAAAGCATTTTTAGATTTAACTGTAGGAAAGAATGATGAAGTCATTTCATCCAAGAATACCCCTATATATAATAAATATTCTTGCTACTTACACATTAAATTAAATACCAAAAATTCTAATAAGAATGATTTTATTAAAAGTGGTGTGTTTGAGAATGTTGATCAAGTGAATGTTTTAACTTATAAATTTTGACAAAATTTCAGTACTATTCTTTTAAGTCATGGATCAAAACTGAATCATCAAGTTTCATACCTCATGTTGATAAGCCTTTTTTCCCAAAACAATATGATAGTCCTAATATGGGATCCTCTCATCTTGATAATGAGTTTATTTCATGCACTTTTGACAAAATATGTGCTAAAAAATTTCAATTCCAAGATTTCATAAATGTGAAGTACATAATGGATGGAGAGATGTAGAGAAATGAAGTATCCTCCATAAATTGTACTAGTTGTAACACTACATGATAATTGGGAGAGATATTTATAATGTTGTGGACTTCAAAAACTTACATGGTGCAACTTTCTCAAGAATGAAAGATATGACTTTTAGATCATATTTATGTCATATTATTTCTCATCTTAATAGCTTTAAGGATCTTTTTTTTTAGCAAGTTAGTTGGTCTGATTCATTGGATGAAGTTATTTCATGTGGATTAATTTTTTATGTTGAGCACCCTCTAACACATAGGAGCACCAAGGTAGTTAAGGTTGGGAAACATTTACAACAAGACATAATCTACTTCTATCATGAATCCCATGGGAGAGCAAGTGATCCAATTTATTTTTGGTCAAGTGAAGATAGATCCCTAGCCTTCTAGCTAGCAAACTTGGTAAATTTTGGTGTGCATCCTGGGTCCCAATAAGTGGGATTCATGATACATGTCTTCAAGTTAAGTGGAATATTTATGTTGATCAAATTGATTTTGGTGAGATTGGTGATCTAAATAAATAATTTGAAGGTGATAAAATATGTTGTAGCTTCTAGTCTAAGTTCCTAAATTTAAAGATGGTTTGAAACTAGTTTTTACTTTTGATAAGTACTATAATACCCTCATATCCTTAGGTTAATCCATGGGTTGAAACTTACTTTTAGAATGAAGTAGTATTTTCATTGGAGACATTGGGACATTATTTTCTTCATATATGATTTAAAATTTGTCTAGGGAGTTTTATGCAAAGGGCTCAAAAAAATTAGAACACTATGATGAGACATGCTTTTTTAGGCATGATAGTTAGTCAACATGATCTCTTTTCATAATTAGTTTGGCCTACAACACTAAAGAGTTTTCCAATGGGGTTGGTATCAAATTATTTCATTTGGATAGAACCTTCTTTTTAGAGAGGGCTTACATTTCTCTCAACCCGTAAACCACCTTTTTTCAATTATTAGTTCTCTCCAACTCCTTGTGGTGAGATCTTCTCACCTTCACATACTTGTACATAAGTTTTAGTCTTGCAAATTTTGTTGTGCCTAGTCTAGTTTTTTGTTTTGTCTTTCTAGTGTTGTTTATCTCAGGTGTTGGTGGTGTGTGTCTTACCCCTTTTTCTCTATGCAATAATGAATTTTCTTGCAATGACTAGATATTGGACTTATACCAGAGATTTCTACATTCACTATGTCTCTTACGATCCATTTCTCCAATCAAAGCTAGCTACTATCTTGCTTTCAGTATCCAAGTTTTAAAATTTGATAATTAGGAAAATGGAGAAAATTCCCTAAAAATTCTTATGACTTATAAATATTTTTTCCAATAATGGATTTGTGAATTTATGCTTTAGATATGATTAGCTAGAGGTATTGAACTTGAACATTAAACCAAGATTTTAAAGTTCAAAGATTAGACTTGGTTTCAGAAGTTCAAAGTTGAAAATGTAGATTCATAACACAAAGTTCAAGTTCAAAGTTTGAGTTTTGTTGTTTGAGCTCATAGGTTCAAAGTATAGGGGATTTCAATAGTTTAGAGTTCAAAGCTCTAATCATGTTCATACTTTCAAAATTTAGATTCAAAGTGATTAAAAACTTAAACATTGATAGTAAACCTTACATGGTGGATAGCTTAAAGTGATTAATAAACATGGTGGGTCTCCAAGTTTGATTTTCAGCCATTTGTCTTGTTATGGGAAATGACAAACCAAAACCACAAGCTAAGTCATTCTAATGGGGAAATTCATCTTATTTTGAAATTAGTCAAATTAGCATACTTAGGTCTACATTGAGAAAAAATAATATTGTAGTTTATTACTAGATGGTTTTATCACTATGAAAATACACAAAGGATTGCAATTATTCAATACCTTCCTTATATCAAATGGTAGGAGGAATATATACTTGGAATGGTCATCAAAAGCTTCACCAAATTGTTGTTTTGGATTTTCTCATATGCTATGAATTCTATACAAAGAATTTACAAATTTGACCCATTCAAATCAAATCCCAAAAGTTATACAATAAGTCTAGTATATTATACAAAAAAATAGTGGGATTATTCAAACGAAAATATTTGGTTCATTACTAATCTTGTTATTGGCCAAGGTGTCTTCACTGCTACAACTCAGAGCATTCTAGTGGAGAATTTTGTTTTGTAGAATGAAAATGCACTCCAACATTGATAGCAATGGATAAAACTTAGGAGCAATTCATATAATTATGAGAAGAGTGCAAGCTCGGATGTAAACTACTTGACATAACATTAACCTAGGCATGGAAACAATTGGAGCATTCTAAGTGTAGACATGACACATATAAATGTAATAGAAATGATAACTTCTTATATTATGTCCAAACCATGTGATTATTGTGATTTCAAGCCAACAACAAGACAAGATTCTTTTAAAAAGCCCATGTAGAAGGTTATAAAGGATCTGAAAGTGGTTGGAAACTTTATTTTACCAATTTTGATTTTATAAAATTCATATAGACTCGAGCTTATAGGAAAATATATTTTCACTTATCATTAGTTTTCCAATTGCTCTAGTTAGATTTTAGTACCCTAGGTTTTGGAGAAAATATCCAAAAATGAGCTCAATCTAATAATGGAAGAAATAGATATTCTTCTAGAAATGAGACCTAGTTTTACTAGCAAAACTATCTTTTTAGGCTGCCTAAAAAAAGGAATATTTTGATTTTGATTTAACATATTTAAATTTCATTGTTAGATCTAACTAATATGGGGGGGTGAATAAATTATGTTCAACAATTCTACATTCCCTTTCAACACTTCTAGTACCAAATAATATTCATAATCATCATAATATATCACTCAGTCTATTCATTCATCTTGACAATTAACACATTCAAACACTTTCATTCAAACTTTTCATTCACTATTCTATTTTAACCAACTAATAATAATATCACTAATTTATTATCAAGTTACAATAAAATAAAAATAACATGTAAAGTATCTTACAACATAACAACATTAACACTATTGACACCAAGACTTATAATGTGGAAACCCTTTAAAAGGAAAAATTGCCTAGGACCAGTAACTGAAAAACATCCACTCTTCTAAAGTGAAATCTATTAGGAGGAAACCTTTTTAAAGGTTAAAAATACACTATTAATGTGACCCATTTAGGGGATTTAACCAAAGTACCATCTAGAGCTTATCACTCCTTAATCCTTTCTAAAGAATGGCCTCCTCTAAAGGACTTACAAACACCACTAATTGATGTTACCATATAGGATTCATAGTCTTGTTAGGTCCACTTGATCGATGCCATTTTCTACTACAATGATTAAAATTTAATAATTTAAAAATGATTTGTTTAGTTATACTACTACCTTTCTTGTTTGGATCTCCTTTTTGTTCAGTCTTCTTTCTAATCTTCCAGTCTGATCTCTTTTCTCTGTTATCTCAACTAGCTGATTCACTCCATCTCTTTTCTTTGTCAACTCTTCTCTACTAACTTGGTTCAACTATCTTCTTTCACCTCCTTCAATAGTTCATACAATAATCACCTTAACGATAAAAGGTTCAATAGTATAATAAAAAACATTAACAACCTTAAAATTGTCTTGAACATCTCCTTAATTAGTCATTTTTGTGCTTCCATATTATTCCATTTATTGCCACTTAGTTAGAAGCATTGATCCCAAATTCAATGAATTCATCCACATAGAAAAAAGAACTATTGTTCTCTTCCTTATCTTTCTTTAATCTCCATCATCATATCCTTATTGAATTTTCTTAGTCATTGATCTTGTACAAAAAATTTACTCGTTCCTTTAAACATCTTGAAAATTCCATTTTCCATCAAAATTTAGCCTTAGCTTCCATTTCTTTTAGTTGTTGCTTGGTGAACACAATATTTTACTTGGGTAATATGGTTCTTAGTTAATGCTAGAATCGCTCAAGCAATGCTAAATTTCCAAATTTCTCAACGAACACTATAGTTCTTGGTGAATATAGTCTTCCTTCATTAACCCTGTCACTAAGTTAGGCTTGTGTAGCTCTATACATTATGATATTGCATGATTATAAAATAATCAAACCAATATTACAATGTCATTTTCCAAATCATTCAAGTTCCCATTGAATACCATACTTGTCAAATTTATCTTCAACATAATTTCTTCAATTCCTCTTCATCAATCAAATTGATATATCCCTATAGTGAGTTAGCATAATGTCTAGAAAACTAAGAATTTGACATCAGTGACAACATAACAATTGATATGAGTTGTTTATATACATTCATAGCATTATCAATTATATTATCAATTGGGGTTAACAATATCTCCCTTTGGTATTGATGGAAACACATAACATATGATTTTATATTACAAAACATTACAAAAGATAATCAAATGAATGTATTTTCAAAAATATAATTTTACAGCTCTTTGTCTACATCAACAAGTTCTTTGTAATTCTTTGTGACTTGGTATGTACCTTTAGCAACAACAATCTTGATCAACATTTATTAGTTCAACTTTATCTTCAAATTCTCATCTTAAAATTACCTCCCCCTTTGGGTATATTTCACCATTTTATAATCTCCTCCTCCTTTTGTCAACAACAACTCTGATATGCTCCTTTACTATTTCTCTTCTTCTTTGTACTACTGATATTCTCCCCCTTTTGACCTTGGATAATCTTCTCCTTGTCTAGTTCTCTCCCCCTTTAACAATAATGCCAAAGGTCATTATAAATTTAAATATGAAACTTATAAAAACTTGTAGTTATCCTTGTACCTTGCATGTACAATATACATAAATTTCATCACAGACATCTTCACAACTTCATAAATGTTCCTAAAGTATGAACTTTTACATCAACTCCATGAAGATATTATAATTCATCCATAGATTGAAGCAACATGTAGTTTCAACTAGTGAATTTTGGATATGCATAGGACACACATATTACCTCTTAGATACTCAAAATAATCCTTAGGAAATTACTGAGTAAATATTTTTGTAACTCTCTCTTTAGAATTCACATATTTAAGCCTCACTTGTTTCTCTTGTGCTTGCTTCCTCAAATAATAATGATTAATATGTTCTTTGTTTCTTTATGCATCACTAATTTTTTTGGAATATTCATTGCACTAGTGATATTACAATTGATTATCTCTTATTGCATACCTTCCAACAGTTGCTTAATCCATGTAATCATTTTTCCACAAAAAAAAGATCCACCAATTGTGATTTTTACATCATCAACATTACTAGCACAATAAGCATCTGTGAAGACTTTAAGATTAAAGTCATCATCTTGTTTGTACCATAAGCCATTATCTTTAGTTCCTTTTAGATATTTGAATATCCTTTTCACAACAGTCATGTGTGTCTCCTTTGGACTAGATAAAAATCTTGCAACAATTCTAATAGCAAGTGCAATAAAAAGTCTATTATGTACAACATACTATACTTATTAATCATAGATCGGTATTGTGTCTTATTTACCTCTCTAATAGTGTATTCTTTTGATAATTTCAATCCACTCACCATAGGTGTACCAACAAGCTTAAACTCATCTATCCCAAAAGTTTT
Organism: Cupressus sempervirens; assembly: GCA_028749045.1. Classification (NCBI taxonomy): domain Eukaryota; kingdom Viridiplantae; phylum Streptophyta; class Pinopsida; order Cupressales; family Cupressaceae; genus Cupressus; species Cupressus sempervirens. Next base: position 518,435,986 of record CM053790.1, read on the forward strand.
CAAGATTTCTTTCACATACTTAGATTGAGTCACATATATATATTTCCTTGTTAATAGACTTGTAATCAATGAAAAATTGGATCTCACCAAATATTGACATTTCAAATTTGTACTCATTTCATCAAAAAATCTCCAAATATAGTATTATCCACAAATATTTCTGCAATCAAAACCACACTTTGAATTCACATTTCAAATATAGATTACTATTCTCACTTGTTCTAGTATATCCAATTTTAATCAAATAAGAATGTAACCTTTCATACCATGCTCATAGTGCTTGTTTCAATCTATACAAAGCCTTGTTCAACTTGCAAACCATGTGCTTGTTTTTAGGTTTGAGGAGTCCTTCACATTGTTCAATGTGTACTTCATCTTCAAATATTCCATCCAAAAATGTATAGTTGACATCCATTTAATATACCTTGAACTTCTTGTAGGTAGCATAAGCTAATAGTGTTCTTACTTCTTCCAGTCTTTCAATAGGTGTAAAATTCTCTCCATAATCCATTCTTTCCCTATTTTTAACCACTTCTCCATTTTCATTTAGCCTATTTTTGAAAATACATTTGTTTCCTATCAAATTCTTTTCATTTAGTCTTGGCACTAGTGTCTGTGTGGTGTTCTTCTCAATTTGATCAATCTTCTCATTCATAGCATTTATCCAATCCTTATTACCCAATGTAGCCTTAATTATTCTTGGTTCAAAATCATCAATATAGCATGTATTATCTCTTAAATTACTTCTTGTTTATACTCTAGTGATTCTATCTTTAATAAATTATTCAAGAGAATGACTCTTTCTCACATATTTGGCCAATTCAAGTTCATCTCTTTGATTTTTGAATATATATTTTCACTTTCTAGGGTTTCATCTTCCCAATGGTGTTGTACTTACTAATGCTTAAGTAAAGCATTATGTAACTCAGGTACTATTGTTTGGTGCTTAATGGGTCTCTGTTGTAACTCAAGCAATGTGTCGAGTTCCTATTCATAAAAATACACAAACCTGGTGTAATCTTTAAGTTCCTTAATGCTTTCCACAATATTCTTTTCTACAAACTCATGAAATTTACATTTACACTTTCAATCATCTTGTTAATAGCTTTATTCAAACACTTATAAGATTTTCTCTTAGATAAATAGCCAAGGAATATACCTTTATCTCCTTTAAATTAAAATTTACCATTCCATGTATCCTTGTGAATATAATGTCTACTTCTAGATATTTTGAAATAACTTACATTTGGTGTATGACCATATCCAAGTTAATATTGTGTCTTGTTTTTTCCTTTCTTCAAGTGAACTAGATTGAGAGTATAATGATAGTGCTAATTTCTTCACTCATAAGATACTTTCTTTTCAATCATCAATGTTCTTGTACAATCATCAACTAATCTATTTCTCCTTCCTATAATCCATTTTATTGTGGTGTCCTTAGTATGGAAAAATGTCTCTGAATACCATTCTCAGCACAAAAGTTAGTGAATTCAACAAACATAGACTCACCTCTATCAGATCTTAAACATTTCAATGATTTTCCAGTTTCCTTTTCATCTCTAACTTTATACCATTTGAACATATTCAAAACATGTTCTTTCATTTTCATGAACATAAAAGTCATTATTCTATAATATTTATCAACAAAAAATATGAAATACTTGTCACCATAGTAATTATCAATGGGCCACATAGTTCAATATGCACCAATTTTAAGATATCATTTACTTTATAAAATATACTTTTTCATCTTACCATTACCCTAAAATGATGATATAATAGATAGTGGGAGATTTCTAGCTGATAAGAGTTATGAATGTATATAAGAGTCATTTAGTTGTTATATTTTCATTAATGTCAAAGTCTTATTTGGGTGGACATTATGCTAACTCATCAAAGTACCATATCATTAGATTGATGTAGAGGATTTTATTGATGAAGAGGATTTGAAGAAAGTATGATGAAGAAAAAGTTGATATGTAAGGTATCCAATGGGTACATGAATGGGCTAGCCAATGACTACGTAATATTGGTTTGATTTTTTTACAATCCTATAGTTTCGCAATGTATTGAAGATCACAAGATTAGTTACATAGTTTCCTGAATGAGTTGGCATTAATCAAGAGTTTTGTTTCCTGAGTAAATGTAAATTTTACCAAGAAGTAGTTGGATGAACAAGTTTAGAAAATTGAAATCTAAAGTTGACTTTTGATGAAAATATGGAAATTTTGAGAAAGTCTAAAGAAAGAGTCAAAGTTTGTTACAAGATCTATGGCTAACAAAACTGAATAAAGATAAGGATGGACACAAATTTATGTAAGGTTATATTTTCTATGTGTCTAGATTTATTGTATGAAGGAATTTAATTGTAAAGCTACGATAAATGATGTTGATTAAGTGACAAAATATGGAAGGATCTAAAAGCATTGAGAAAACTAATTAATGAGAACAAGATAGTTTATATTATTGGGATGATAATGTCAATTGACCACTATGTAAGAGTTGCAGATATTTTAAAAGGTTGTTGAGAAGTATGAAGTTGTTGAAGGAGAAGAGTCAAATATTGAGCCAAGTGAACTATGAAGAACAAAGAGAAGACAAGAAGTAGAGTTTGTCAAAGAAAGAATTAGTCAATTGAGTAAAAGATGGAGAAATAGTAAGAATAGAGATCTAAAAAAGAAAGCTAGTTTTTTTTATTAATAGATCACTTTACACTATTACTATTTAACCATTGTAGAAAAATATATCAGAAGTAAAGAGTGGACATAAATTTTTTGCAAAATTCTATATAGTAACATTGATTATTTCTATTTGTAAGTCCTTCAAATCAAGGCTCTCTTTTTAGTTAAGGACATGGAGTGATATGGTATAGATGATCTTTAGGTGAAATCCTCTAACAAGGTCACTTTAACAAAGTGTATGTAATATTCAACAAGGTTTTCGCCTAATAAAGATCACTTTAGAAGAGTGAAAATTTTAGGTTGTTGGTCCTAGGTGGTTTTTTCCCTTAATAGGGTGTCCACATAAAAATCTTGGTTCAAATTGTGTGGGTTTTATTTGTGTTGGAAATTTATTTATATGTTTTATAGTTTACTCCAACTCGATAATAAGTATGATATCACTAGGTAAAAAATACAATTTTTATAGGCAGTTGGTAAAGGAAGGAACAATTTGATAATATTTTGGAAATAAGTGAATGAATGAATTAAATATTGAGTTGGATGTGTATAGTAAGTAATTGAAGTTAATGTTGTCACTAAAGTTGAACAAGGACATTTTTTCCTCATGGAAAGATTGAATGAAGCTGCATCTTTTTGGTATTGGAGATAATGTCACACATTGGTTAGATAATGAATATGTCATACCTCCTTGTCTCTTGATTGAGGATAAAATGAATGAGAAAAAAAATCATAATAATATGATGACTAATATTACATCTATTCTCAATGATGTTGAATTTGATGATTGATAAGTAGGAGATAATTTCCATAGCAAGTCAAATTGTGATATTGCTATCAGGATTTAATTGTGTGATTTCAAGTCAAACTCATTGACCCATGTTTCATAAGTAATTATTTAACATAAATCCATCTCTCAGGAGAATAAATGGAACACTTAGCACCCACTAGACCTAGGTGATGCTCACAAGAGTGAAACACTGGCACTTCTCGAGAGGTCACCCATCTAAGTACTACTCTAGCCTAAGCTTGCTTAACTAAAAAGTTACCTCCATGGCTAAACCCAAAACTTGCAACCCCAGTTGAAAATAATTCACCAAGTGTTGTGCCTTATGAACCATTCATTAGAAAGCCCCCTCATAAAACATGGGTCAATGAGTTTGACTCAAAATCACACAATTAAATCTTGATAGCAATGTTAGAATTTGATGATGTCAAGAACTATGCCAATGCTGAGAAATGTGGGATAAGCTAAAACTTGTATATGGAGGAGATGATAATGTAAGGAGAGAAAAAGATAAAAGCTTGAGAGGTAAGTATGCTAATGAGAATGAAAGAAGGTGAAAATTCTCCACAATATGTGGATCAAATCAAAGATGTTATGAGTGTAATCAAATCTATTAGAGGATCCATCTTGAATTCTAAAATTTTAAGTAAATCCTTGAGAACTCTTTTCCCTATTTATTATATCAAAGTTTCTACTATTCAAGAAGTGAGAGATATGGCTCGAAATGATCTAAAACTTGATGGTCTAGTTGATATTTTCACTATATTTGAGTTGAGCAATTATGAAAAAAGTATGCTTATAATGGGAAATGTTTTTAAGTCATCAATAACCATCAACATGTTGGAAATATAATAGGAGTAACTAAGAGGGGAGGGGTGAATCAGTTACTACTAAAAAAAATCCAAGATCCTTTTTGATGTCAGTACAAAATGCAAACAAATAACTGAAGACTATTGAAGCTCAATAAACACACAAAATGTTGTAATTCAGTAGTAACTAGATTAGCTCGATAGAAGATTAACTTATAAACCATTAGATGTTATTTGTGATTATCATTACTTTAACTTAGTTGCAAACACATAAAGAAAATAGCATTCACATTTGACATTAGGATTTAACCTAGAAGCCCAATTTGGGAAAAACCACCAATAGCAACTAGTTATTGATTTTTCACTAATCTAAAGTGAGCCCTATTAGGAGCCAACCCTATTAAAGGTTACAAAACACACTATTAGGTGTAACCTTGTTAAATGATTTGATCACCCCGTTAGGAGTGGCCTTATTAGAGGTCTTGAGAACAATTCAATAGAATTTCCACCTTGTTAGAGGATTTACAAATAGCTATTAAGCTAACTCTATTAGGAGACTTAGATCACTGCTACAATGGTTTGAGAGTAACAATGAGATGACCTAATTTGAATGCAACTTGATAAATAATTTCATATCTTTGTTTAGGTTTGCACTTGATCATTTTTGATCAAATATGGTTTTGCTGCCTCACAAGGATATTCTTCTTATCCTTCAAATTCACTTCGTTTGCTTACCAATAGATCTTCAATCACATCACCATAATTCAAAAATTCTCGTGCACTCACTTGCACCATTTTGTTTCACACTTTGAAATCACAACTTGGTCTTATACTTATACCTTTTACTTTTTCATGTTGGCTAGAAACAATACATACATTAATTAAGCTCAATACAAAAAATAATAAAATCCTTTGCTAGCGAACCCTGCTCTGAAGAAACTAATTCTAAAATGATTTCCTTTGTTAACCAATAGAAGCTCAGTTAACATTGCAAACTTACAAAAATCCTTTGGCAAATGAGTGAGCTTAATTAACATTGGTCCCATCCAACTTTTTTTTGTTACCCGAGTGAGCTTAGTTAACACTCTCTTTCTATAACTTTTCTCTCAACACCCGAGTGAACTCGGTAGACATTGCCTTTGGAACTAGGGAAACATAGGAACACTTGGTAGGCATTAAGAACTATCTTCACTACTTGAGGGAGCTTGACATATACTAATTGATATTGATTATGACATTTGTGTAACATCAAAGAAAACACACAATTAACCAATTGTATCTAGCAATCTCCCTCTTTGGCATTGATGGCAACACAATATGTCATAGGGCAATGAAATTTTGGATTTGAGAACTCCCTTTGTTAGTATGAGTATTTCTTTCACTAACTTCTATCTGCAACAACTGTTACTAAGTTCATTCAAAATATTCTCCCTCTTTCAACATACTTCATCTATTAGAAGACTTCTCCCTCTCTAGAATCTAACTTTATTCTGGTTCCAAAAAAAAATTCTTAGAGATATGATAGTAAACTTCTCCCTCTTTGAAAACACATGTCAAAGACAATAACTTTGTAAATTCCAATGTACCTTAAGTATTGATTCATTTGTAATATACCCTTGCCAATTCTACACCAACTAATTGATCTTCAATAGATTTGGGTTAATGTATTCATTAAACTTCATTTAGCGAATTTCAGATAGGGGAATGACCCCTAGCTTACTTCTTAGATATAGAGATGCATCCTTAGGTATGGTTTGGTGAATATATCTACAACTTGTTCCTTTGTATTCACATAATCCAATCTGACTTCTTTATCTTGCACCAATTATCTTAAGAAGTGATAGTTAATAGCAATATGCTTTTTGTGGAATGCATTATTGGATTCTTTGATATGTTGATTGCACTAGTGTTATCACAATATATAACAATTGGATCTTTGATTTCTACCTTCATTCCTTCCAGCAATTGTTTGAACCAAACAATGTTAGAATAATTGATTTTTGTTGCTACATATTTTTGCCTCTACTATGGATGGAGAAGTACAATTATGTTTCTTACTTGTGCAATATACTAGTCTTTTACCAAGAAAGAATGCTCCACCACTAGTGCTTTTTTTATCATCAAGAGTTCTTGCCCAATCAGCATCAGTAAATACTTTTAAGTCCAAACTACCTCCAAGTTTGTACCATAAACCATAGTCTTTAGTACCTTTCAAATTCCTCATGATTCTCTTGATTTCTATCATGTGATTTTCTAAGAATCTTGCCACTATTCCAACTGCTAGAGCAATATCAGGCCTTGTGTGACCTACATACTACAATTTTCCAATCGTTGATCTATAAGTAGTCTTATCCACTTCTTTGGAATCATCATTTTTTGGAAGGCTTATGTCCGGTAAACATAGGTGTTCCAATAGATTTTGAATCTTCCATTCCAAATTTATTTAGTATCTCCTTAACATACTGTTGTATTTGCAATCCAACAAAGAATTTTATTTCACCAAACATGGACATCTCAAATTCTTTGCTCATTTCTTTTGAGAATGCTTTGCATAAATCATCATTTCCTATAAATAAAGTATCATCAACAAATATTTTTTCTAACATAATCTTTGTATCTTGTCCTTCCATGATATATAGACTAGTGTTATCATTTGTCCTTTGGAAACCAATCTGTACCAAGTAATTATGAAGTCTTTCATACCAAGCTCTCAGAGCTTGCTCAAGACCATATAAAGTTTTGTGTAGTTTGCAAGCCATGTCACCTTTGCTAGGATCTATAAAACCTTCTAGTTCCTCAATGAAAACTTCCTTATCAAGGATTACATTCAAAAATGCTGATTTAACATCCATTTGATATACTTTAAATCCTCTATGAGTTGCATATGCTAGTAAAGTTCTAAAACCTTCAAGTCTTGCTATAGGAGCAAACATTTCACCATAGTCAATACCTTCTTCTTGAGAGTAGACTTTGCATACTAGTCTTTCTTTGTTTCTTGATACTTTTTCATCTTCATTCAATTTATTTTGTAAAAACCCATTTTGTAACAATTACATTTTTATCTTTGGGTCTAGGAACAAGAATCCAAGTTTTCTTCTTCTCTATCTATTCTATCTCTTCATTCATTGCTTCAATCCAACTTTCATTTTCTAGAGCATCTTTAACACTTATAGGTTCAAATTCAACAAGTAAACATGTACCTTTTAATTTTCTTCTTGTCATTATTCCGTTTGGTTTGTCTCCAATGATCTCATTAGGTGCATGATGTCTTTTGACATATCTTGCTAGTAAAGGCTCCTTGGTCTTTAAATGAGTTCCATCATCTTCTTTTTTGAATTTCAATTTCAAGCTTGAATCCTTCTATCTATGACTCAGGTCCATCAGGCTTGGTTTGAACTACCTCAGTAGCCTCTAATTGTGACTTGGGTCCTTGGAACTTGGGTTGCACTATTTGCAACTTGGTAGCTACTAGAGTTTCTGGAGACTTGAGAGTTGAAGCATCCTTTATTTTAGATAGATTAGGAAGAGTATCAAGTTCATACTAAATAAATCTTCAGTAGTCTTTAGGTTCCTTGTTGCTTTCTTCTTCACTATTTTCTACATACTCATCAATTCTGACATGTTCACTTTCTATAGTTTTGTGAGTGGATAAATTCAAACATCTATATGCTTTTCTTCTGTAGGAGTATCCTTGAAATATACCTTCATCACCTTTTACACCAAATTTTCCTTTTCTAGATTCCTTCAATATGTAACATTTTCTGCCAAATACCTTCAAGTAACTTACATTAGGTTTGTAACCATACCATTTCTTATAAGGTGTCTTGTTTGAATCTTTCTTCATCTAAACTCTATTCAAGGTATGAACTATAGTGTTGATAGCTTCCTTCTAGTATTTGAGAGCAATGTTCTTTTCAATCATCAGGGTTCTTGCACAATCCATGACATATATATTTCTTCTTTCTGCTATACCATCCTATTGTGGTGTACCAGGGGTAGATACTTGTCTTTTGATTCCCCTTTCAATGCAAAAATTGTTGAATTTGTGGGAAATGAATTCATGACCTCTATTTGATCTTAGGAATTTCAACTTCTTTCTAGTTTCTTTTTCTACTCTTGCCAGATACCACTTGAATTTTTGAAAAGCTTCTGATTTTTCTTTTAGGTATATTATTGTCATCATCCTAGAGTAGTCATCAACAAGGAGCATAAGAAAATTTTCTCCACTATAATTCTCTATTCCAATAGGTCCACATAAGTCTATCTAAACAATTTCCAAGACTTCTTCTGACTGGTAGTCTTTTCTTTTGAAGTTTATCTTTCCCATCTTACCAATTTGGCAATTCTTGCATAGACCCATGTCAAGCTTCTTCAAACTAAGAATACCTCTTACTCTTTTATTTTTTCTTATCTTAACCAGATTTTCAAAGTTCACATGACATAGTCTTTTGTGCCATAACCAGCTTTCTTCTACTTGAGCAATAAAACATGAACAATCACTGAGATCAAGATAAAATAGATTACCTTTTATTTGCTTGCCAGAACCAACCAAATTTCATTTCCCATCCAGTAGTTTGGCCTATCCATTCATGAATTCTACCTTGAATCCAATGTTATTTAGTTGTGCCACACTTATTATATTATTCTTTAGTCCTTCAACCTAATAAGAATTATCACACACAAGTTCTTTAGTTAACAAGATACATCCTTTTCCTTTTATATTACAAGGTTCATTGTTTCCAAATCTTATACTACCTCCATCATAATGTTCCATATGCTCAAACAAAAATTTATTAATGTAAGTAGACAGTGTCAATAATTCATATATCATTTTTGCTATTAAGTGTCATCTTATCTCCTTCATCATCAGATTCATCTTTCACAGCAATATAAACCATTTCATCTTCACTATTATTAGAATCTTTAGCTATGAAGAAATATTTCTTTCCTTTTTCCTTGAAGTTCTTGTAGTTCTTGGAGTCCTTGCCTTTATGCTTTTTGCTTTTCTTTTCATCCTTTATTTCTTTGTTTGGACACCTAGTAGCAATGTGACCAATTTCTTCACAAGAAAAGCAGATAAGAGGAACTTTACCTTTGTACTTCCCTCTTCCTTTGGAATACTTCCTTGCAAGTAGGACTTCAACAACGTCAATATCACTATCTAAAACTTCTTCTAATGATTGATCCTCTTCACTTCCTAATTGATTGAATTTTGACTTTTTACCCTTTTCTTTGAGTGAGAGTTTAGCTTTAAATATAGATTCAATATTCTTTGAAGCAGGAACATAGTTATCATAATTGTCTAAATCAAAAGCTATTAATCTTCCAACTAGAGCATCCAACCCTATCTTATTAGTTTGATCACATCTCATTTATTGAATAGAAAATACTCTAATTTCATAAATAGGAAGAAGAGCTATGAGCACTTTACTTACAATAGTTTCTTCTTTGATGTCTCCTCTAGATGGTTTGATTTCACTTGCACTCGCCTTGATTCTTTCCACATAATTTTCAATGTTTTCATCTTCTCTCATTCTCATCTGATCAAATTTTCCTCTAAGGCTTTCTACTTTGGCTCTTTCAAATTATCATCTCCTCCATAGATATCTTTTAGTTTGATCCACATTGCAAAAGTAGTCTTTTAGTCTTTTACCTCATCAAATTCAGCATAACTAAGAGTAGATGCAATATCAGTCATTATGATATTATGATTCTTCTTTTTAGCAATATCTTCAACTGATAATGTTCCAATCAGAGTCTTATATTTAGAATCAAGATACTTGCAACCTAAATAACTGATGGTAGCTAGATGCAATCTCATCAATCCTCACCATGCTACAAATTTGTCTCTATTTAGCTTGGAAATCTCTCTTTTGTAAGACATCCTAATCTTTAGCTTAGGTCCTTGAAACCTTCTCTACAAGCACCAAAAAAATTGATACCAATTTTTCAAAATATGAGGGGAGTAACTTAGAGGGAAGGGGTGAATCAATTACTACTAAAATAAATCCTAGATCCCTTTTGATGTCAGTACAAAATGCAAACAAATAACTGAAGATTATTGAAGCTTGGTAAACCCATAGAATGTTGCAACTCGGTAGTAGCTGAATTAGCTCAGTAAAAGATTAACTTATAAACCATTAGATGTTATTTGTGATTATCATTACTTTAACATAGTTGCAAACACATAAAGAAAATAGCGTGAACACATTTGACACCAAGATTTAACATGGAAACCCAATTTGGGAAAAACCACCAATAGCAACTAGTTACTAATTTTTCACTCTTCTAAAGTAAGACCTATTAGGAGCCAACCTTGTCAAAGGTTACAAAACACACTGTTAGGTGTGACTATGTTAGGAGTGTCCTAGTCAGAGGTCTTGAGAACAATTCAATGGAATTGCTACCTTGTTAGAGGATTTGTAAATAGTTGTTAAGCTAACTCTGTTAGGAGATTTATATCACTGCTACAATGGTGAGAGAGTAACAATGAGATGACCTGATTTGAATACAACTTGATTGCTGATTTTAGATCTTTTTTTTGGCTTGTACTTGATCCTTCTTGATTGAATATGACTTTACTACCTCACAAGCATATTTTCCTTATCCTTCAAATTTTCTTCTTCTACTTACGAATAGATCTTCAATAACATCACCATAATTCACACATTCTCTTGCACTCACTTGCACACTTTTCTTTCACACTTTGAAATCACAACTTGATCTTATACTTGTACCTTTTACTTTGTCAAGTTGTCTCAAATACAATTTAGAATAATCAATATTCATCACCTCAGTCAGCTGGAAATAATAGATAGATTAATTAATCTCAATACAACAAAGTAATAAAATCCTTTGCTAGCCGACCCTGCTCGATAGAAATTAATTCTAAAATGATTTCCTTCATTAACCAATAGAAGCTTGGTTAACACTACAAACTTACAAAAATCCTTTTGCAACTGAGTGAGCTTAGTTAACACTAGTTCCATCCAACTTTCCTTTATTACCTAAGTGATCTCGGTTAACACTCTCTTTATGTAACTTCTCTCTCGATGTCTGAATGAACTCGGTAGATGCTGCCTTTGGATCTAGGCAAACACAAGAATGCTTGGTAGACACTAAGAACTATCTTCACTGCCTGAGTGTATACTGATTGATAATGATTACGACATTTTTGTAACATTAAAGACAAAACACAATTAACCAATTGTACCCAACACAACACTCTAATGAAATAGAAGAAACCAAAGAAGAAAGGGAGTCTAAAAATGAGGATGATCTAGATGAGATTGAAGAAATTTTTAGAAGAAGGCTATTAAGAGGTAAAGGTAAATTTCCCTTGATATGTTTCAAATGTAATGAGGTTGGTCACTTTGTTGCTAAATGTCCTAACAAAAGAAAGTCTAATAGAAATGATATGAATGAAAATAAATATTACAAGTATAGAAAGAATAGGGATTACAAAGACAACAAAAAGAATTCATGCTACATTTGTAAAGAAGAGCACAACGAGACAAGTTTTGATGATGACAAGAAAGTAGTTAAAATATTCTATGTTGTAGTCAAGGAAGATCTAAAGAGTTAAAGGTATAAGAATAAAAATGCCCTTATTTCACATGTTATTAAGAATGAATTATGGATTAGTGATAGTGGTTGTTCATAACACATGACTGGTGATCTAAGTAAGTTTGATCAATTTGAATAAATTTTTGATGGTGGAACTATTAAGTTTAATAGTAATGTTCCATACTCAATGAAAGGTAAAGGATTACTAATCTTGAATGATAAGATCAAATGTGATGATGCATATTGGGCTCAAGGACTTAAATATAAATTTTTGAGTGCTTCCCAATTGAATAACTTAGATCACAAGATGGAATTTGAGAGGAGGGTCAAGATCTTTGATGATGAAGGTAATCTGATTAGAATTGGTATGCAAAAAAGAGGTAACTTATTCTACCTTGATCATATAGTTGAGACATGTCTATTCGCTAGATTTGAGGATGTGTGGTTATGGCATAAAAGGTTGTGTCATGTAAATTTTGAAACTATGGTGAAAAACATTAAAAATAAAAGAGTAAGAAGCTTACCAAATATACAAAAACTTGAAAATATTTTATAAAGAATGTCAGCTCAGTAAGATGGAAAAGTTAAGATTTTCTAGTAAGATGCACACTTCAAATGATATTCTAGAATTAGTTTAGACTGATTTATGTGTTCCAATTGGATTTGATAGATACCTTGGTGATGGATACTTTATATTTTTTGTGAATGATTATATGAGGATGGTGATTGTAATGTTCATAAAAGTGAAATCTCATAGTTTTGATATATTTAAGTGGTGTAAACCATGTTGGAGTGTTAAAACTACTGAGCAATAGAGAGCCTCAATACCAAAAGGACAATACTTATGCAACCTAAGGATTAGCTATTTCCTATATTCAATTACACATGCAAACTAATTGGATCCAACATTAACAAAACCGGGAATGGTTTTCTTCTCTTTAGGCTCTACAAAACCAAGGTGGGTATACCTAAGGGATGAATCAATCTGACTATTGTTGTATGCAAACTATCTTAGTTTCATTCTAATTTTCATCCTCAATTCATAAACACACAGCTAATTGTGACTTTTTAAACAAAATACATCCCCTATAACAAATTTGGTCATAAAATATTCTATAGATCTGCAAGTATTCTTTGCAACAGTAACTACCTATGGCTAGAATATTTCACGCAAACAAGTATTAACCAAATTTGAAGATCTTCAAGAAATAAAAGTAAAATTGATTGTAAATTTTGCATTTGATGCCCCTTTATAATCTATTTCTCTTTCAGCTGAATCAATTTGACCAGTGCCTAATCCATCGGGGTTCAGAGTCTACTACAAATCTATAAATCTAATTTGTTGCATTACAACAAATATTATCAGAAGTTCTTACTAGAATCCATCATTCACAACATCCTTCTCATTACTATAGTAACCTTATCAAATTCATCAAAGAATTTACTCAATTCATTGAACTAATAGCAATGATGGAAAGATATACAACCTAAAGGATTGCATTCAATTGCACAAGTTTTACTCATATGACATCAAGATGACTAAGTAACCAAAAAGAGACAAAATTTAGAAAGAACTGAGATGGGGATAGCTCATAATTTGTATTCATCTTCTTTAAAAATTGTATACACTTTATAGTAAACTAAGAATGACCATAAGAAGAAACACAGAGATCATTCTGCATTAATGTATTCCCATAAACTTATAGAGACAATATATTATAAAGATTTTTCAAATTACTTGGACTAAAAATTGACTAAGTATGACTAAAAGCATTAGAAATCAGACCCTCTTCTAGCCCTAGAATCTCACTTATATAATGTGAGATGCAACAAGTTTCAAGCTAAGGGAATTGACAGGTGTCTTTTACAAGAGATATTTGCATACACCTATCACAAAATGACAAAAATGTGAGTAAAAAAAGATTTCTAAATCAAACATTCCTTTTGGTGGGTCTTCTTCTATCACATCCTCTAATGTTGTTGATTTGGTTGCTATTCTAATTCCTTCATGTATGCAACTGCCAAGCTAGCCAATGATGAAATTTGTTCTGATGATTGCAGGTTAATCTTTGTCCATGGGTTTTCACCATCTCCATCCTATACTATGGGAGTAATTTCTACTTTTCCCTCTTCTTTGGTTGTGTTAGTGTCCTATGGGACCAAGCCTGCAACTGAAAGTGATTGATCATTCTTGTCTTCTTCTTCTTGTTGGCTTTGTGCAATGATGGTGTCAATGATTTGGATCTCATCACCCTTCACCTTATCACTATCAGTTTTACTTTTCTCAAATTGTTCATCAAGAGTTATTTTTGCCATCCATTTGTCAACCAAGGTGTCATCTAGCCAATTGAATTGCAAAATATCCTTCTATCTTTTGAGCACATACTTAGCCTCATTATCAATAGTAACAAAATTTTGTTTCAAAGAATCAAAGAATATTTGGGATTTCACTATTTTTTTTTTTTTGTGGCCCACCATGCATGCCCTATTTCATTGATAACTTCATTCATTCTTAAGAAAAATAAATCATCAAGCTCCTTAGCCCATTCATCTTTGTTTTTCAAATTATTCTTCTTATCTAGGGCACAAGGAAACAAACTAAACTTTTGGCTCTTGTACTTACCTAAGTAGCCAACTATTATTCTTTGCAAATGAATTCTCTTATTGTCAAAGTCAGTAAGATTAGAAACGATATCAAAAGTTTTCTCAATTTGATCATAGGAGGTTTTTATAATAGAATAACATAAAAATGTTATCTCCCTCCTCCTTCTTACCCACTTATTCACAATAGGCTTCAAAGCCTCATCACTTGCTTTCATTTCATCCTAGATACTAATCACCCTAGCCAACTAATCATAAACTAGTGGCCATTCAATTTTATCTCCCAAATATGTGAGAGCCTTTCTTAATTTATCTTCATATTTCACATTCAACTCCACATGTAAGGCCCACAGTTTATTCTTTTCTTCTTCAAAGTCCTCAGTAGTGTAATACTTTGGCCTTTAGGGTGTATCTAGTACTTCTATGAAGGGAGTGGATTTAAAAGGTTCAATTGGGGGGCAAGGGTATTTTATTCTCAGTGCTATTGACCTCCCCATTAGCTTGTTTTCAAGCTCAATCCTCTTTTTAACCTCTTCATTGTAGGCCTCAAGAAGTGTTTCATATTTGCTCTGTAATTCAAATATGACTTGTTCTTCTTTCTTAGTACTGGCCAAAACAAATTGCGATGAGTTCACATTCCAATGTGTTGCCTGTACATGAGAAGTCTCAACCACTCTCCTCATAATGATGTTTCCTATTAGCCTAGATTCATATGGCTATGATGAAATAGTCCTAGACCCTATCCTTATTGACAATATGACTAGAGCAGCTTGATCTTCACAAAATTAAGTTCTTGCAAACTCCTTTTTATTTGGGTCTTGTAACTCCAATTTATTAGAAATAGAATTAAAAATCAAAGCATCCGCAATATCCCAATTAGGCAACAATAATATATTAGAAGCCTTTACCATTTTCCTCCCCTCTTCAGGGGTTATCTTTTGGAAATCTTGCATCATTTGTTCTTTTATTTGATTCTGTATAGAGGCTTCATCCATTTCTGGATGCTCTGTTATCAATTTTTGGCACCTTTCCTCAAAATTGCTCATATTTTCCCTCCATGCAAATTGATGAAAGGCCCTAGATTTGAAAAAAAATTTATCAAACAAAAATTATTGACTAGCTTGTTCCAAAATAGGATCCAATTCCCTTCCTCTGTAATCTACAATTTTTAATTCAAAACTTGGCATTGGAGGCTCTTGAGGTTCTCCTTCACTTATTTTTGCTTGTGTAACCAAGACTTTCCCTTGTGATCCCAACTGCTCAATCTGCTCTTTAGTGAGCTACTCCTCTTCAATTCTCAAGGGGGTCTATGAGGGTGAGTATTCCTCAACATGAGGATCCCTCTTCCCTTATTATCTTTCTTCTCTTTAGAGAGGGTTTAGAAGGCCTCTCCTCTACAACAGCACTAATGGAGGCCATTATTTGTTTTCCTTTGTCTATAGAGGCCTCTTTATTTCGAATAAGAGTGTACCCTAGCCTTTTCTGGATAGTTGATTGACTTGCCCCTATATTGGGAGTAAAACCTAATCTTCTCATTGCTTCCCTGGCCTTATTTGGGTAAAATCTAATAAAGAATTGTTTCTTTTCATTCATTGCCTCTATTATTTCAGGAAAAGTATTCATAAGTTTTCTTACCTCATCTACATTTGTGACTGTACCATCCAGAGGACTATAATCTGGGTCAAAATAATGAATTAAATCCAAAATTTTAGAGAAGACTCTCCATTTTTCTTTCCTTGTCTCCTACTCTTGAAAAGAGCACTCATTCCTTATTATATCTTCTGCAAAGTAAAATTCATGTTCAATTTGTCCAAGCTTAATTCTACACCTGAAGGCCATGTTGAAAAATACCTCTGAATCACAAAAACATGGGTGAGAAATAGCCATCTTGTAGGGATCCAATTTTTTTTGCAAAGAGTTCCAACTCCCTTTTGTGATTAAAAAATGATGGGCTATTATGCAAGTGGGGAAAATTGACCCTGTTGATCTTTTTAGCAAAAATGTTTCCTCTACTCCTTCCAATTGCCACAAAAACTTAGCTACTACTACCTTCAAAGGCACCTGTTAGGGCAATACATGAGGGCTCCCCCTAAAACCATAAATTCTAAAAATAGTAGAAATAGAGTAAGGAATAATATCTCCCCAATTATTTGAAATGTTTAAATTATGGGGGGTATCCATAGGCCTTATGAGACCCATTAGTGCTTTGGGGATTCTGGGATTGTCACTCAATAAGAGTCATCTCAACTTGGAAGCAAAATACCTGTTAAACCTGACAAAACTAGCATTCTTTGCATCCCACATCATATCTACACTCCACAACTAGACAGGCAATGCTTCCCCATTCTCCTCTATGTTTAATTTTATTTCTTTACCAAAATATGAAATTCCCTTGAACAAAAATATATGCATCAACAATGAGTAATGACTAAAGGTTTTTGGCCACAGCTTCAAGAAGATCATAGTCCATGAAAACACTAGGAACCACCAGTTTCCCTAGATCAAAGTTCCAAATATTGGCATGTGGGGCAAAAAGGTTCCTCTCTGAAAACCATTTTCTAAACAATTCTAGACTAGTTTGAGTGGTACTAGCATCCCTGACTCAATTACCCTTGTCATATAATCCATCTGCTATCCTCAACCTAGGGTTTAATGTTGTAAGCTTTTTGACTTGCACAATTTTAGAGGTGGAGTTGGGAAGTAGCTCAAGTAAATCATAGTGGACATTCCATTCCAAGTAATTCACCTAACCAGAGAATCCCTTCTTTGGAGGCATTCTAAATTTTAATTTGAGAATTAAGATATTACAAAGACTATAGTGTAAACACTTACCTGACTCTTTGCTTATTTCTCTCTATAACTCTATAATGTCTTTGTGAACACTGGGAATTTGCTTACATGTTCTTATTCAGCTCACAAATTTCTCAGTAATGGCTTCTACTCAGAAAACTTTGCAATCTTTGTTTGTGTAGGATGGACCTAATAAAATCTTCTATATTATACTTTGCTTTCCTTTGCATGTGAAGCCTTCAAGATTCATAAATGTACAGAGTGGCAAACAATAGTGTGGCATCATCTTTCCTTTCAAATTTGCATTGTTGATTTTTAAAAAATCCTACAATTCAGGGATAAAAATGAAGCTAACTCATCTTTCCTCTTAACACATTGGAAGTCAAACCAATGAAGCATGTCCACCTATATGTTTCCTTCACTACTGGTATTTCATTATGGACTCACTAAAGACTAGGGACACGTGACATCAAGTGGCTACCTCGCTATACATAACTCTCGAGTATCTCACTATAGCAAAGTAGCAACTACCATTGATCTTGTATTGATCATGTGGAAGACATTTCAATACAACACTTAAGAGAAAATAGGTGGGGGACCCATTTGCTACTTCGCTATACATAAATATCATGCAATTCTTCATGGTAAGGTAGCAATGGCCGTAGATTTGAACTTGATTAGATGGTAGGGAAACCGCATGTACTTCTTTGTATGTGGTGGGTCCCATATTTTCTATGTCACATAAAGTAAAAATTGCGTATCTTTCCATAGCAAGATAGCGACAACCATAGATCCCATCTTGATCTGACGATCAGAATACTTCATGTGTTTTATAAATGGGCACGAGTCTAAGATATTGATGATGTGAGAAATCCTACATCACTGGCATAATGAAACCATACTTTAATCCTAATCTCTCTTCCACATTGCTTGAGGTCCCACCATGTGCCATTTCATGGAAACTCGCTATGTCACTAATGGTAAGATGCCTAGATATTCTAATAGCGAAGTAGTGAGCTTCGACATCTCAACAAAACTTAGTGCCATAAAGTAAAGGCAAGTCAAGTCACTAATGCCTTTATTAAATACTTTTGGCAATAACAGTTACTACTCATCATGCCACTTGGAAAAGTTTATGGTCACTTGGAAATTTGATTTCTTTTGCCCACCTTCTACTAGGTTCATACTTGTTTGGACAATACTAACAAAGGGCACATGACTAAGATTTTGGCCACAACCAAATCTTTGACTGCTGCAACTTCATTTTATGGCTCCATTTTCTAAATTTGCTGGTGCTCACTACCTTGCTATACATATCCTTTGCACATCTTTCCATAGCAAGATAATGAGAATTGTAGATCTTTTCAAAATTATATGGTGAGGAACATGGGAGGAAAGACTATTTGAGGGCACGTAAAAATTAAAAGAAAATATAATATTTGCAAAAGTTCTTTTTTCAAAAAGATTTCGTGCTCGCAAGTTTTAAAAGGAATGAGCCATAGGGGTTTTAACAAAAAAATTTAAAGGTTAACAAATGGATGATTAAATGAGAAACCCTATTCACCATTAATGGATCCAATCTGATTTTTTATACTTGGACAAAGGAAATTTTGTCATGCAAAAAATTAGGCCAACAAACCACAAGTTCAAAAATAAATTAGTAAATCATTGAAATGTTTAAGATTTGATAGATGTGGTGAATTTGTATTAGCTAAATTCACCAAATTTTTTGTTGAGAATAGCATCAAAAGACAGTTATCTTCATCAAGGACATTACAACATAATGGAATTCCTGATAGGAGAAATAGATATATTATGGAGTGTGCAAGGACATTGGTGATTGAGAAGTTGATCTCTCAGTTATTCTAGAGAGAAGAAATCATTATTGTTGTGTACACTGTCAACTAAGTTCAATTGAAGAAAGTAACAACAAATACACTCTATGAGTTGTGGTATGGCCATACACTGAATGTGAGTTATTTCAAAATCTTTGGAAGTAAATGTTATAGTCACAAATATGATAGGAATGGTAAACATGATGTTAAAGGAGATGATGGTATTTTCCTATGATATTCATCTAAGAGAAAAATATACAAATATTTGAATAAGGCTACTCACAAGATTATTGAAAGTGAAAATGTAAGATTTGATGAGTTTATAGAGATAAATTATCTAGAAAGAAAGAAAGAACCCGAAGATTGCAATAAGTTTGTTTATGTCTATGAAGAGGCACCTGATACTCTACCTAAGTTACAAAATAGGCCTATTAGGCAATAGATGGTAACACCTAAGTCTTAAATAGTTACACCTGAGCACTAGATGGTACAACCTGAATAGGAAGCCAAACCTCTATCGAGTGAAGAAAATATTGAAAATCAGAGAGCTGAACCTATATTGGCCAAATATGTGAGGAATAAAAATTCACCTAAATTAATTATTGGAGATAGAAGTAATGGAATATAAATAAGAAATAAGATAAGAGAAGGTACATCTTTAATAGTTGGTTTTTAGCCTAGATGAGATAAAGCTGCATCAGATGATGAAAGTTGGGTTAATGCTATGTGTTAACCCCTCTTAGGAGTTTCTTCTTTTTCAAAATTTATATTTGAAATCTTGTTTACAATGCTCTCATTTTCAAAATTTCATGGCAGGAAATTATTGTTAGAAAAGCCATAAAACAAAGAAATAGGTTTATCCTTGTTTTATTTTTGTACCTTTATTTTTAGGGTTTTATTTTGATAAAAGGGTGGTCTTATTAAAATTTTCATAGCCTAAGTTTCTCATGTTTTATTGTATCCCTTTGTTGCAAGATTTAATTAAATCAAATCCTTTTAGATCTACAAGCCTCAATGTCTTTTACCTATGGTGGATCCTTGATTAAGACTATTATATAACCATTGGATCTAAGTTGAGTCAAGGGTCATCATGTTGTTGCTAAAAGAAAGTACACATTTTTAAAGATTAGTGACTATGTGACATGAGAACACATATCCACTGGGGCCAAGGAATGCAGTAGCTAAAGTGTATCCTAGACCATGAGATCAAAGTCAAATCAAAGGGTATCATTATGTCACTATGAAAAAGTACAAGGCCTTTAACTAATGTAGCAATATGATGCACGTATACAATGGGACCCTAGGCACTGATGGACTTTACAAAGGAGATGTCACCAATGATTAACAGGTATCAAACTTTTATTTGGTCATAGATAAAAGTAAGAATGTTTCAAAAAATTATTTAAGTTGTTGGTTTGGTTGAAGATCAACAAATATCACTTTTTCGCAATGGAAAGGTTCTTAGTGTTTAAATAATGCAACAGAGAGAGAATACAACACATGTTGTAGGTGGGCCTTACCCTGTAATGAAGGTCTTATTTTTCACACCATTCATCTTTCCCATATCAACAATTATTGCATTATCACCATGAGAAGATACATGATGTTTAAGAAATGTGAGAAAGTGACATGGTGCTACATGTCCTGGTGGGCCATAAAAATAAAAGAAAAAAACATTTCTCTTAGGTGGCATATAAAAATCCAATCCATGGTCATCATATGGTTGCTATGAAAAAGTGAAAGGACTTTAACCAATGTGAGAACATGAGAATGTGATGTGTGTCCCCTATGGGCCTAGTTGCATGAAACATCAACAAGATCTGCCAACCCTTGGATCAGAAATAGATCAATAGACATTTCTTTTTGTAATAGAAATATGCAAGTTTTTTAGCCATAGGAAATATGTTATGTGACACATGTCTAGGGTGGACCAGCTATGAAGTGAAATACTAAAGGAAATAAGCTTAATCTATATCGTCTAATGTAGAATAGATCTATGGCTATCACTTTGTCACTAATGAAAGGTGCAAGATCTTTAACCATAGAGACAAAGAGATAAGGTGCCATGTGTCTAGGGTTTTACAACTAGTACAATATAGGTGAGGTGTTTTCTAGTTGGCCAGGTATAATTAGTTTGACTACTATAGATCAACATGTAGAAAGTTGATTCAGCAATAAAATTCAATATGCACACACATTCTCTATAAAATACTAGAATGGAGAATTAGTTTTCCTTCTGCGGATATAATTCAAAAATTTAATCTATGCATTACATTGTATTTTTCAAATCAATGATTCAATACTAGAGCAATAAAAAAAAGAGAGAAAAGAATTTAGTTTTAGGAGTCTATGAATTGTTGCGATGAGGAAATAGTAAAAATTTCAATAAGTTTTTATCCCTCTAGAAAAAGAAATTTCTCTATATTGAAATTTTTGTGATTGTGAAGATGCCTCCAAGAAGATATATTTTTTGAAAGGTGGATTACCAATGTAAAAATGTTCATGATGGTTTTTTGGAACAATTGAGTCCTTCAACTAATGAAATAGCCAAGGGTAAATAATTAACTCCTAAAACACCTAGACTAAAAGTTGACGATGGTTCATATGATAAGGGAAATTTACTAAGGGATGCACAAATATTTCGAACCATTTGTGCATCCCTCAATAAATTTGGATAAACTTAATATACCTGGAGTTTTCATGGATGTGGATTTGTTAATGATGTTGGCCAAGAGGTATGACCCTGTGTTATGACTGGTAAAGAATTACTCTAAAGATGATCTTTTCAAGGTGACATCAGAGATAATTAGAGAAGTCTTCATGCTAAACCCTAACACGACCTTGCATGAGGAGATTGATTTTGGGAAGCTACATGAAAATTACGATGCACAATGAATATACCTCTCGAGTGGACCACTTCAAGAGAAATTTTCCAAGGTGGGGAATTTGACACTGTAAATATCATCCACCTTAGAACCCTTGCTAAAGAAGTATTTTAACCCTAGGGATCAAAGATTGTATATGTCTTTGTGTAAAAAAATTGTTATAGATGAGTAGGACCATATCTTAGTGCCTTTTATGCATATGATAGCTCAAATTCTATAATTTTACATTCTATCTCATTGAGGAGTTCCATAATGGACTGATTGGAATAAGAAAGGGAAATTTTGATAAGCATTTTGGTTGGTATTAAATGCTTATGTACATATACATTTTCAAGGGTGTTTCTATTTTAAAATATGAGATTGAAATTAAAAAGAGAGCTTGAAGGTGAAAAAAATGTCAATGCAGCTATGGAGTGTTGATATGTCTTGGGAAGTGATAGATACCAATCTTTTTAGATTTGACAGATATTTTGTATCAAAGATGAGGGCACTATTAGCATAGGACAACACTTGAATTCCAAAGCCCTTGTTAGAATTAATTAGGCCAAAAGAGTATGCTACATGATTAAAGGTAAGAAAAAATTAGGAAGACATTATCCCTTATCCTATCTCTACTATTTTCAAAGTTTATGGTTTTCAATGAAAACCTCATGTTTTACCCTACCAACTTTCTCTTAAGGTAGGTGTTTCTAAGATTTTATGGTGGATTGGAGGACTGGAGGAAAGAGAATTGGTGGGGAGATCAAGAGGAAAAATCCATCTAGTTTCACAGTGGCTCACCAATTTGTGATAATAATAAAAGTTGGCTAGAAGAATCTTGGGAATTTTTTGGATAAATATCAAATGGTCCAATCACACCCTAAGTTTGCAGACCCTAAGGGTTTCAATGAAATGTTCAAAGAAAGGACAAAGGAAAGGAGTTATCATCATAGTTTCTATTACCCTGAGGATGTCATAACAGATGAATTCTCTTTGCAAGAGTAAGAGGTGAAGAAAGAAAATTGGAGATCTTTTGGGAAGGTTATGGAATTCATAAATGTTGTAGATAGAGATTATGACCCACTGAGGGATCCAAAGTTTTGGGTGATAAGATCAGTAAATTAATGTCACACTTTGCTAAGATTGCATGAGTTTAGAATGAAAAGAAGGAAGTCTTAACAAATACATATCCAAATCATGCAAAGGAGGTAATGAAGAAACTTGCAAGTAAATTTGTTATAAATCTAGAATAATATACCCTGCAAAGAAGAACTAGATATATTGTGTCTAGGAACATAGAGGGAGATACAATTCTAGTATATACTAGAGGCAATATTCTAAAGGTTGTCCCTCAGAGCTATCTGCAAAAACACAAAAATTAGAAGTTGGGACTTCATCAAGGGTTGAAGATTATTTACCTTCTCAAACTCCCATGCATTTTGATAATGAAAATATAATAAGGAAGTAATTGCGATAGATGGGAGAACAAGACGATTTTATAATAATAACAACTTAATTAGAGGAAGGCATGCCACAAGAACCCCCAATACTAATCTTTGACCTCATAGTTGAGGATTTCAAGGAAACAAAAATGGATATTGTCATTGAGAAGGCCTCTAAGAAGTTTATTTTTGATGATGCTTTTGTTAAATCTAGGGCATTTACTCAATCCTTGTAGAGAGTAAATATATAAAATTTTTAGCCAAAATGTAGGGTGGAAGCACAAATCTATGTCACTTTTGGTGATATCAATAGGAGTTTTGGTCAGAGTAGTTTTGGCTATAAAAGTTTTGGCCATAACCTTTTTAGCAATACATATGTGGCATTTTCCCACAACTACATGGTGTGTACCATTTTGGCTAGAAGGGTTCTGGTCGAAAGTGTTCTAGTGAAAATGTTGAGTTTTATAAAAGTGCCAAAAAACCCTTTGTGGCTACCATGTTAACTGTCACGATTCCCAACTTCTCAGAGAGCAATCTAGGTGTTTCGATCGTAACAGGTTAGTCAATTTTTTTCCTTTTTAAAAAAATTTTAATGTGTTTTTTGACTAGTAAATGTTAATGGTACTTAAATTAATTGTTTTTTACTTATTTTATGAGTAAAATATTTAGATTTGTTGATTTTTTTATATATTTTTTAAAAAAATAGATTTGTTAGTAAATTATTTAAAACATAAGCAAGAATGTAGTCAAACATTAGGTAAAAATGCAGAAAAACATTAGTTAAAAATGTAGAAAAATATTAGTTAAAAATGTAGAAAAACATTAGGTAAAAATGTAAAAAACATTAGTTAAAAAATGTACTCAAACATTAGGTAAAAATGTAGAAAAATATTAGTTAAAAATGTAGAAAAACATTAGGTAAAAATGTAAAAAAACATTAGTTAAAAAATGTAGAAAAACATTAGGTAAAAATGTAGAAAAATATTAGTTAAAAATGTAGAAAAATATTAGTTAAAAATGTAGAAAAACATTAGGTAAAAATGTAAAAAAAATTAGTTAAAAAATGTAGAAAAACTTTAGGTAAAAAAGTAAAAAAACTTTAGTGAAAAAATGTAGAAAAACATTAGGTAAAGATGTAGGAAAACATTAGGTTAAAATGTAGAAAAACATTAAGTAAAATGTACGTTTATATGAAACTTAGAAACAATTTTACATTTATATGAAATTTAGAAAAATTGTTTTACCCTATAGTTGAATCAAAATCTAATTTAGTCAAGAATTTTATTTTTTTATCGCATATACATGTACACACTTAGTTATAACTATATCAAGAAATTATTATTTTTTAATCATATATACATGTACATGTATGAATATTTATTTTTCACATTTGCGCATGAGCACGTTAAAATACATTAGATACGATCTCTAAGGCAATTTGTTTTAAAATACATACATTAAATGATTGAATAACACCATACATTTAATGTTTTGTATTTATATGTACATGTGTTTCAAATTAAATTTAACTTTTAATTATTTTAATTTATACACTTGTATATTTGTGTGTGTGTGTGTGTGTGTGTGTGTGTGTGTGTGTGTGTGTGTGTATACATGTGCAAATCTCTAGATATTTATCAATCTTGTAGCTTCACACTCATATCCTCATACATTATATACATATATACATTATGGCATCTGGTTATGGGGATCATGGTCCTACATCCTTAGGGGATGCTAGTGTCCATAGAGGGGGTCAGAGTACTAAGTTTGGCATAGCATGCAGATTGACATCCTTCACTAAGGATAGAGAGTGGTTATTCAGAGATACACTTGTGAGATTATCTCATGCTATAGAGGTTTTGGACACCTCACTTTCCTCTTCTACCACCTCCCTAATAGGAAGAAGATCATAGCGATGCGAGAGGAGTTGTTTTATATGGTTCAAACCATTGAATCATACAACCCTTTTGATGATATTAGCATTGATAAATTTTATTCTTCTCTATCTCACAGTATCACTAGCATTGTGAAGTATAGATAGGTTGAAACTGAGGTTTCCACTACCATGGTGAAGACCATGTTTCCATTTTATAGAGATAGAGCTAAATTTAGAGGCTACTCTATGATGAAGTGTACTGATGAGCTCATCACACCATTCATGTATCCTCATTGGTTGTCCACTCAACATAAATGGCCACAGAAAGATGAGTTCCCTCTATATTTCTATAAACAATTGTTTGCTCAATTTCATTTACACTACGATGTTGACTACACAGATTATCCAAGGCATGTTGGGAAGGGTCAAGGGAGACTTTCAGATAGATTTAGACCCATAGACACTCTTGCACTTGTTAACAAATAGGTAATGGTGGGTCCAAACTTTTTGGTTATCTCGAGAGGTCCATATATGGTCATTGTAGGCCAGAGTGTTCCTAATGACAAAATCAAGACATAGATTTATTTGAGCATCACCACCATCGCCACAAAGTTGCATGAGATTTATTTTGATTGGTGTGGTAGATATATGTTATGGTTTTGAGGTACCATTCCCATAGATGCATCATCTAGCATACCCATTGATGATGAATATGGATTAATAGACATACTTTATCCACTAGAGGTTTCTACAGTCTCAAAGGTGGATGCATTGTGGCATTTGGGATCATGTTTAGCATCTGATCTTTTGGATTCATATCGAGCATTATCTATAGTCACAGGGATTCCACCTCATGATATCAACTCTCATATTAGTCATATTTTGTCACATATAGCAATATCAAAGGGTTCACAGAGGTAGGAGGACATTCCTACACCTTCTATTACTCCTGCTGCTACACAAGCCTAGGCTACAACACCAACCCCAGCTACTCAGGATGCTATAGCACCCCCCACTCAGAATTTCATAGCGAGATAGCTTGGTCTATTTACCTCCCCGCTTTTAGATCAGGGTCGTACTATCAAATTGGACACTGATAGTGTTTTTTAATTGCATGATTCAGATATCAGTCAAATCAACAGAGCATTACATGATGCTACAGTATATATCTCTATATGTTTAAATTTATTTTAATTATGATAAATAAAATGTCTATATGTTTAAATTTATATATGTGTGTGTTTGCGTATGTGTTATAGGGTCTGAGTGATAGTATGATACGTTTTGTTGATCTGCAGACACTAATAGATCCTACACGTCCTAAGTCTCAGGTATGTTACAATTTAAATATATATTTGATTTATATACATGTATCTTGATATAATTTTTCTGTACATAATTTGGTCCACTATCATTTGACATAGGGTTTAGATGCAGCTGATAAACCCTTATGGGAACATCCAAGATTAGGAGGGGGATGTAGCTGATTAGATCATGGCCTTTTATTTTATGTACACATGTTATTTTGGAGACAATTGATATAGTATTTTGGATTTACATTTTAATGGACACTTTGATGTTTTATATGTTATTTCTAGATACATGTTTATATGGACACTTTGATGTTTTATATGTTATTTCCAAATACATGTTTATATGGACACTTTGATGTTTTATATGTTATTTCCAGATACATGTTTATATGGACACTTTGATGTTTTATATGTTATTTCTAGATACATGTTTATATGGAGACTTTGATGTTTTATATATGTTATTTCCAAACATTTGATACATGATATTTTTATACATTTGATATGGGTACATTATTCTCTAGATATATGCACATGTATCTTATCAATGTTTTAATGTACATATACATGTATGTTATTGATCTTTTAATGTCCTAATCTTTGATGTTTATGTATGTTTTATTCACATTTCTGTATATGTTATTCATGTTATTGCCTTATATTCATCTTTTCAATATTCAATTTTACATGTATATGTTATTCATCTTAATATTTTAATCTAAGTGTAATTAACTATATTTAATGACATGTCTGAAGGGGATATCCTAAATTATACATTAGAATGTAGATTAATATATATTTTATTTCATAGATGTATGTAAATATGTTCATGTTAAATTTAGACATGTACGTTTTTGATAATCATGTTTATGTATATGTTATTGTTTTTAATGCCTTAAAATCTAAGTATATAATTAACTATATTTAATGACATGTCTTAAGGGGAAATCCTAAAGTTAATATGTTATAAGAATGTCTAGATTAATGCACAGGTAAGAATATAACATATACATGTACACATAAGAACATGTAAAGACTATGACCTAAAGAATGCATGTTACAACATTTAATTAATAAAAGTTAATACATATAAGAACATAACTTAGATTTTATACAAACATAAAGAATGTATATTTTATTTCATAGATGTATGTAAATATACATTCATGTTAAATGTAGACATGTATATGTTTTCAATATTCATGTTTATGTATGTGTTACTATTTTTAATGCCTTAATCTAAGTATAATTAACTATATTTAATGACCTATCTTAAGGGGAGATCCTAAATTAAATATGTTATAAGAATGCTAGATTAATGCACATAATAATATAACATATACATGTATATAATAACATATAAAGAACTGTATGACCTAAAGAATGCATGTTACAACATTTAATTAATAAAAGTTAATACATATAAGAACATAACTTATATTTTATGCAAACATGAAGACTGTATATTTTATTTCATAGATGTATGTAAATATGTTCATGTTAAATGTAGACATGTATATGTTTTCAATTGTTTATATATATGTTACTATTTTTAATGCCATAATCTAAGTATGATTAACTATATTTAATGACATGCCTTAAAATTAACTATATTTAATCTAACTATATTTACTGTCTTGATTAATTATATTTAATCTAACTATAATTAACTATATTTAATGACATGTCTTAATCTAAGTATAATTAACTATATTTAATGACATTCCTTAAAATTAACTATAATTAACTATATTTAATGACATGTCTTAACTAACTATATTTAATCTAACTATATTTAATGTCTTAATTAATTATATTTAATGACATGTCTTAATTAACTATAATTAAAAACATTTAATTAATAAAATATAACATGTAATATGTAACATAGAATATAACATATATATGTAAGAACATATAAAGAGCATGACCTAAAGAATGCATGTCACAACATTTAATTAATAAAAGTTAATACATATAGGAACATAAAGATTATATACAAGTTACATAAATAATGTATCATATAAGAACATATAAAGATTATATGTACATAAATACATAACAACATTAACAATCATATGTATGAAAACATAAACAATGTATATAAATACATACAAATACTAAAGGGGTTGTCTTAAGGAGACGTGACCAAGTAAAAGGTGGTACTAAGGGGATGTCTTAATAGGTGGTCTTAAGGGGAGGTCCTAAGAGGTGGTCTTAAATGAGATATCCATGTCGAATTTAAATAAAAATAACAAAACATGTCTAATTTTGCATATCCAAGATAAATGATCTAATGTATACAAATTTATAAAACAAATATCCTGTCAATGTTAAATGTGAAAGTATAAGAGCTATATAGACATAGTTGAACTAGAGCTCCACAATAAGTACATAGGTAAACTAGAGCTCCACAAACAATGTATTGTTAGGATCCTCTCTAGTTTTTATTATCTCTAGAAGTTTTTCATGTTCTTCAATAGACAGTTTCCACTTTTGATTCCCAAGACATTCTCTTCTTTGTATTGTTTCAAATTGTAATTTGGTTGCTATAACATGGTTACTGTAATGTAAAACCTTTCCTCTAGGCTTGTATTCAATAAATTCAATACCACTATTAGTTGCCCTTCTTTGTTGATAATATGTTCCTTCAATAACAACTGATCCAATTGGATATGACTGTTGATCAGCATCTATAGTTCCTTCTAGCAACTTGTGTTTTTCTTTTGTGCATCTTAAAAGATAGTAGTCCACATTTTCCACATTATCTAGTAAGGCTTGAACTACAAAAATATCTCCTGTATGTATATAAAAATATAGATAAATATAAATTAATTTTAAAATGAATATACATATTTATTAATTTATATATATATATGTATATATGCACACAAACCTGCCATAACTAAATCAGAAATGCACTCATAACCAAATCAATATATAGGATCATAAATGTTAATGTCAATATCAGCATCTTGAAAAGGAGACTTTCTAACTATCTCCTCCAAATCCCAATGTGAAACATATCCATTCACAATATTTTCACATGCACTCTCTGGATTCTCCTTAATGCACTCATCACAAAAATATGTTTTCTCTCTTACTTTAATTACTGGAGGTTTATGGTTTCCTATAGTCGTCACTTGATGTAAATTTCTAATACCAAGAATTGTTTGACAATTGTAAGGATTAGATCGATCTATATCTATTACAAATACAAAAAATAATTGTCATATTTCAAAATAAATATTTAATAAAAAACTCAACTTGATTTGAAAAATACATTAAAAATAAATATAACTTAAAGTTCACCTTTCACTTCCCAAAAGTAATGCTTACTGTATTCAGTATCTCGAGTAGCAAAATGAACTTTTCACTATTCAACAATTTGATTTGTGCTCTCTGTCATATTCCCTGTATGTACATACAATATGCATATATATAAAATTTAAAATATATGCTACTCTAGTATTAAACATGCATATTAAAAATGCATATATTTACCTACAAGTTCATGTTGTCAAAGCACATCTTTTACACATGCTCCCCTTTTCCATGTCCACTTTCAAAGAAATTCCATAAAAAACTAACATTGGTTCTAGCATGTTGCATTGCTAACCAATTAAATGCTTTTGCAGATTTGAATTATCCTGTGAGCATGAAACATGATAAGTATCTACAATTATATGTATACATGTATCAAATCAAAATAGGCATGTTCAAATAAACATAAGTTAAAATAAAGTTAAATAAATGTGTAAGTTTGTATATACTAACCTGCACATCCATCAGACTGAATCCAGTGCTCTAAAACATTTATTACACAATTTTTGAAATCTTCATAGAACATTACAAAACAATGAGCCACATAACTCCTATCATGAACTCTATCATCACTAATATAGAAACAAACCTCTTTGATGATGATGTGTTCATTTTCATCCAACCTTTCTATCTAATCCACCTCAAATTGTGCATGTCCATAGGTCACTTGCACAAATATTGCAACTTGTTCAGAATGATAATATTGCCCTTGAAGCTCTGTTTGAGTTGCAAATTTATAATTCTTAGAAAAATCTACAACTGAAATATACAACCAGGTGGAAAAAAAATTTTGGAATCACAAAACTATTTAGCTTGCCATCATGCACCATGAAAATGTTGGGTGTGTATATATCAATGGATGGAACTTGGTCATAAACTCATCATAACACAATTCACTCTCCTTCAATACAACTTTTCTGGATTCATCTCTTGTCTTATTTTTGTATGTCTCATATTCATATCTCATCCATGAAACTGGTGTGGATTCATTAATATTCCCAATTTGCATTTCAAAAAAATTGCATAAATCTCCACAATCTTCACACTAATTTTTTATGCATTTCACTTTGAATTCATTTGAATCTTCTAATTTATCACATAATATGGACTTCACAAATTGTGTTGTACTACTAGGGATGACCAAATTAGGATCAAGTACTACCATAACTTTTTTTTATGATTGCAAGTGTAGACCAAATTCAACATGATTTTGACAACAACAAGTTTCACGCATCTTACTTATGTATACAAAGGAAGGATGTGTTGTGGTGTCCACAACACACGCCCCATTCCTTACTAGGAATGGGGACCCCCTACTTTTTTTTGACTCCTGCACTCATAGTGTGGGAGTTGGGAGAAGAAAATTTGGTTAGAAGTTAGAATTTTAGAATCAAAAAACCAAAAAAAAAAAAATTATAAAAAATTACAATAAAAAATTTTGCGTCGCACATGGAGGTGTGCCTCTCATGAAGGCACATGCACAATACCAATGGAGGCACCACACACACACCCTCCATGGAGGCATGCCATGTGCGCGCCCTCCATGGAGGTACTGTGCGCCGCGCTCACCACCAATGGAGGTGTCGCGCACCGCGTGCACCCCTCATGGAGGCGTCACATGCCGCACACTCCCTCCATGGCAGCACTGTGTGCGCCCCCCATGCCCCTCATGAAAGGCACTGTGCATACCCCCTTAGTGTGCACATCCAAGTAAATAAAATAAAAGGTCAAAAATTTCAGAGGTGTTTGTCTTAATTAAGCATTTTCATCTCTATGGACTAATATTTGCTTATTTTTGTAGGTAAAAAATGTATCCTCAACTTGTTAGGGTCATAACTTTTGACTTGGAGCTCAAAATTTAGAACCGTTTACACCATTGAAAAGAAGAACTAAAGATCTAATTTCAGTCCCTAAAATAGTGAGC
Organism: Cupressus sempervirens; assembly: GCA_028749045.1. Taxonomy (NCBI): domain Eukaryota; kingdom Viridiplantae; phylum Streptophyta; class Pinopsida; order Cupressales; family Cupressaceae; genus Cupressus; species Cupressus sempervirens. The sequence goes on from CM053790.1 coordinate 518,467,798, forward strand.
CTTTGGTTGTCTAATTGTAAGGACCGATGAAAGTTTCAACTTGAAATTTTGAGCAAAAGACCTCCAAAAAAGCCATTTAAAAATGCCTAGAAAATTTGTGAAAAAATATGAAAAAGTTTCAAACATTTCATCATTTGGATCACTTGGTTTCTTGCTGGGAAGGATAGGGCAGTTGGAGAGAAGACAAAGGTTGAAGATACAAAGGTTGGACACATGAAGTGGAATAGGTTCCTCATCTTGTGCAGCTATTAATGACAAGATTCAACACAGGTGCCTTAGGATTTTAGATCAAAGAAGCAAAAGAAGTTCAAGTTTATGAAAGTGATTGGCTATAAAGAGGGTATAAATCATCAAAAAAGGGAAAAGAATGTATACAAAAAATGATCTAAAGCCCCACTTAAGAAAAACCTAGAAACTATTTTCAAAATTGGTAACTTTGATTTTTTGGTGAATTGAGCTTCCGAGGTCCACAGCTCCGCAACTCCATAGGTCTATAGCTCTGTATTTTCATGCAGGTATGTAGCTTTGCATTATCATGTAGCTCTATAATTTAGAAGTGTGTTGACAGTTAATTACCAGTTCCAAAAATAGCACTTTCCATGCATCGGGAGTGTATTCTGATGGCAAGTTAACTCCGACACACACCTAGTAAAGGGCCAGTTTCCATTTTTGATGCCTCCATGCACTTCCACTTTGACTAATGGCCTCCTCCTACTTTCTCTCTCATATTTTCTCTATTTTTGACATGTAAAGGGCTCATGCATCCAATTAATGAATAAAATATGGATGGAGTCCCTCTAAGCACCAGTTAGATTGTCAGTTTGTATATATTTAGTTTGTTTAAATGTTTTAAAAGCATTTTATTGCATCAAGATATCTCTCACTCTCAAGAAAAATTGAGGGGACAATTTCTTATAAATACCCCATTGTAAAATGTAAAAAGGGCCGCTGTTATTATGCAATAAAGTTATGCTTTTGGTGCTAGCATTCAGAGTGTAGTTATTCTTGCTTGAATGTGTCATTTTTTTGTGGATTCTATTCATGAGATTTTGATTGAGCCAAAGGTTTATTGCATTGGTTCTGGATGTGCGATCTTTTAGTTCTAGTGTTTGCTACAGATATATGAATTCTACCAATGTAACGAGCTTGAGAAGAGATCACCCGATTCTGTCTACATAGCTTTTTGTCTTGCATGAGCATAGTTTTCGTGGCCTTGCAATTTGATGAAGGGTGAAATATCATTCGATTTGTTAAAGATTCTCATCGATGATTACATCAGTGGATTTTAGGAAGTGTTGCTCCTATTTTCATTAGTTTCCTACCAATTTCTTCAAAGGTTTAACTTGCAGCGTGTTGTGTTCTGTAGCTTATGTCTATTTAGGAATTTTAATTTCAAGTCATTTGATTTCATGTTATTTGCTTTCAGTTTCATTATTTTCTTTGGTAACCCCCCCGTTAGAGTAGGACCTCATAGTAGCTGCATTATTAGAGTTACATTCATTGAAAAATACGAAAATAGGAAAATATTGTTCTTTAAGACAACAAATAGATTTTACTTCAAATTTTGAGATAAAAGGGTTTTTAGAACCAGCAAAGGCCTTCATATTTATCTTCTACTGAGCGGATTTTGGTACGTTGCAAGAGAAACACTGAACCTTGGAGTGGATCCTTAAAAATATTTTCTTTTCAAGAGAGGAATTACACTATGGATTCCTGCCATTGACCTCGTGCAAAATGAATGCCCAACAGGATGCAAACTCTCAAACATTCTCTGACATATTTTGACATTTTAAAATTCTAGTTTGAATGTTTTAAATAATTCACTTTGAGTTATATCTATAAAATGTTTTGGATGTTCAATATTGGCCCCTATCTCTTGATCTTTAATTTGTATAGTATCATGTCTATTGGAAGAAACACGAGAATGTGTGGTCTAAAATTCAACAACTTGTCTTTTTACATCTTTAGAAATTTTGTCTTTTCGAGGAACTCTACAAATATTCACCCAGTTATTCTCAATGTTATCATCTAGCATATTTGTCCTCTTGATTTATCTCTGGATAGTTCTTCTAGATATATGTAGTACATCAAAAATTGCATTTACCTATTTTCTATGTGTCAATTTTCTACTAGATATAGTAGTCATCAATGCTCTACGTGCATTACTCAAATCACCTCCACAAGTTGGGTTGTCAATTATGTTATAAGAATTTTGCAAGTTTTCAACTATTGTTTTATTAATATTATGTGCATGGCTTTTCCTGTTATCAACACCCAATGACTCCAAAACAGGTTTCATATTTTTTCTGCTAAAAAACTTGACAAATAATTGTGCTTGTCCAAATATACTTTTATCCTTGAAATATTCATCCCACATGTTCTGACAATGCTTTCTAATAGTGTTATCATTTATCATATCTTTAGATGGAATTTGGTTTAAAAGTAGTTCCTCATCCAAATCCATCAAATTTTGTATGCCTTCTAATTTGCCTCTATCAACAAAACTACCAATTTCTTCCTCTTCATTATTTTCATTTTCTTCATGAATCTCATCCTATTCAAGAATTTCAGTAGGTTGGTTTTTGTTACGTTTTGTATGACCTTTCATTTTGTCATCTCTTAGTCTATCATATTTCCTTAATCTTTTCCTTTTACTACCTATTGAATACTTTAATCTATAGAAACAAAAATAATAATTTAGATTTCACTAAATACCAGCTAATGCTTCAATATAGAATACATAAAAATAAAAATATGTAGACAAAAAAAAACACCTTCAAAATATTCAATTCTTTGCAATTCTAATTAAATCCACGAAATAGTTGCTGAAAATGGCTTCAAAATTAGTTGTCTTCAAAAATGCTCTTCCAATTTTTGTTGCTTTGTGTGTGTGTGTGTGTGTGTGTGTGTATATATATATATATATAAAGAAAAAATAAACTTTATTTTATATGAAACAACCACATTAACTGCATGCAGTTTAATCAAAGGACGAGTATTTTGACTGGAACTGGTTCAATTGAAAGGGTTACAGCCGAAACTATTTCAGCTATAACTCCCTATGTGGCATCCTAGGTGGTAGCCACACAAGAAAAAATAAGAACTTCTGTAAACATCTCACTTTGAAGGCCAATTTGACATACTAAATTGAAGGTTTTTTAAAACTAAAAATATGCTTTTGTAGGTCTTGGAGTTACGATTATGATCATATAAATTTTTTATTATTTTGATTATGGATAATATGTTATAATTTGAAAATATTATAAGTAGGTATTTTAAGATTTAGGAAGATGTCTATTCAAAAATAGGAAAAAATATAGTAAATCGTGTTCAAAAGTTATTATATTTTAATGTTCCACTAGAGGAGAGAGTCTTCTTAAGAGAATATGTAATTTGTTTTAAAAAATATGTAGATTTGATGGAAAAAGTTTGATGAGAGAAAAAAACTATTAATTTTTGATAACTTTGATTTTGACTAGTTATAACCTAAAAAAATATTAGCCAAATTCAATTTTTCTTTTTTCGTGCACTAGGTATACATGTCAACTCTAACATATTCCAAAATCAGACCTAAGTATGAACATTTGCATAGATGGGCTTGATGGGAAAAAAACTCTATATTTTCAGCATTTAATAAAAATTAAATAATAGACTTTAAAATTTCAAAAATAAATAAAATTTTCACTCAATTTTTTTAAAAAATTATTGACATAAACTTCATCCAATTTTACACATTTCATTAGTTTACATCATCTTCAAATTCTAAACACAAATGCCACTTTTATGTTGTTAAAGTTGAAGAGTTTAAATTTTGATATCACTTTTTCTTTATAAAAGGTGACACAGGTTTGTGCTTTTACCCTTGCAAGAAATTGAAAGTAGAACAACCTGAAAGAGAGGGAATTGTAATAGAAGAAGAGGTAACTAAAAAATTAATGCAATATTTTGATCGGATATCTCCAAAGGTTGGAAGGCAATGTTAAAGGATGTTGGCATCCTAGTACTCCATGAGTAGGGCATTGCCAATGTCATGGTTTTGTATGTCATTAGAAATGAAAAAGAAACAAAGTTAAAAATAGAGGAAGAAGCTAAAGAGGACTATAAAGGAGTGAAATATAGTGGAGACCATCAAGCATTGGTGATGTGGTCGATACAAAAAAGGAGTGAATCTAGACTCCAAGAGATTTTAGATTCAAAACATACAGGGAGCTTGATGGTATACAAAGTGTCAGAAACTAAGAGTGAACAATCAGCTCTAATGAATAAAGAAGTGGTTGATTTAAATTTGAATATGGCTAGGAAAGAAAAATATAAATTCATTGATTTAAATAATAGATTTGAAAAAGTCTTGGAAGCCTATGATGAGAGGGGTAGAAAAACCAATGAAATAGAAAACATTATTGCTAGATTTAAGAAGCAACAAGGAAAAAGGAAGATTGTGGAAGAACCAAACCAAGAAATGATTGCATCATATCCTACTCCACCTCCTCCTATTGGACCTATTTTTGAGATTCTAGACACTCCTCAAAATCAAGAATATTATACTAGGAGTTGGAAGAAGAAAATACCAAACTCAAAACTGTACAAATGGAAGCATCATAGAAATATGAAGATAAAATCAAGGATGTAATTATATTTTTGGTTCATTGATTTAATTGGCCATTTTTTCATTTTAAATGTCTATGCTAGTAGATATGTGGGTTGAGTTAAAGAGGAACAAAGTTATTCTAAGACCGATTCAAGACAAATGGATCAGTGAAGAACAAGAGGTAATTGACTAGTGTGTTAATAGAATTGATAAAACTAACATAGAAAAATGGATTGAAAAAATATATGACCATACCACTGACCTATTGGACATTGATTCAAAAATAAATATTTTTAATAGAAAGATGAAACCATGTCTTTCTAGATATATAAGTAAAATTTTTGATCTTTTCCCCATGTCTTAAGAAACCCACTTAATTTTAAATCAAATGAAGTATGGGGAAATGAATTGAAATACATTATGAGCTCACAAATGAATTTTATTATAAACAAGGAGGATAACATTTGGTTTTCTAAAACAATCAAAGAAATAGTGAATGTTCAAATATTCTTTGATTCCTTTTGGCCCAAGTTTGACGAAATAAAAAAGATGGGAAAGAATACCATGGATAAGGAAAGAAATATCCTTAATTTTGATTGGCTAGATGATTTAGTTTATAATAAATGGGTGGAAAAATGTTCCTTGATAATAGAATATTTATAGGTGGAAGGAGAGGAGAAATCATAGGGCATGGATACAACTAAAGTAGAGAAGCAACTAGTTGAAAAATATATTTAGTTAAACTCTAAAAAAGTATAAACGGTGGCCCCGCCATCTTTAGAAGGAATAATGGAAGAAGAGAAAAAAAAAGGTTATTGAAAAGCATGAAAAGGACAAAACTAAGGAGGCTCCTACCCCACTAGAGAACACTAATAGTTAGGATGCATGGCAGGTAAATAATTATCAAAAGGAAAAAACAATTATTACAATAGGATACCTTACCTTTTTGGTTCACCCACTATGAGTATACCTATGTAAAAAATCATTGAAATTATCTTTAGAGCACTTAGATTATGCCACATGCACCTAAATCAATTGTCCCATGGGTTTTTTGAATCGACTTTTTGTCTCTAATGTAACTATATTTTGTTAAAGGATAGGTGTCCTTTTTCCTCATAGCCTAAAGCTTTTTGCAACTCATCCTATATAAATGAGTTCCCAAGGCTAGATAAGGGTCTAAGATTTCATTTTGACTAAACATACACTTTCATATTTTGAGTTGATCCATAGTTGTATAGTTGTGTTGTTTTAGAAATACCATTAATGTTAACACAAAGTTAGATGACTGGGTCTATTTTGAATCCTTTCTCACTAAAGCTTATATTGAGTTGTATATTTTCAAAGAAGATGATACAAAAGAATTTACTATCTAATTACTCAATCTACGTCTTCTCTCTTCTTGTGTTTCTTTTAATTTTCTAGAATTTGAATTTAGAATATACCTTAATTCATATTTTGTTGATTATCTAATAGATTATGTAAATTCTTGATATGAATTTGGGAGAATTAAAAGTTTTCTAAAGAAGATCATGATAAGAATGAGAGTTTAGATTGACTATTGTTCCCCTTTTCACAAAGTGATAGGATAGAACTAGTTTTATTTGTTAAAGTTATATGAGTAACAACCCAATGGACAAGGCACTGATCATATTTTAAATTGGTAAAACTTGGATGGACTATATAGTACAAGAAATTAATCAATCAAAATATTTGAATTTTGTTTCTATAATGTTGAAAGTATAGCTTGCACCTTTTTTTAGGGGTATTAGTGTTTGAGGATTTTTCTACCTTACATCCCTTTTTCAGTCCTTAAATTACAAGAATCAAAGACATGCATCTATTATTGTGGAATTCATTGCAATAAATGATAAATATGTTGAAGACTCAGGAATTCCTAGGTATACCCACCTAAATTTTGTAGAGTTCAATAGGAAGAAGATTGAAGCAGTATTAATAATTGGCCCTATTGATTTTCTTTAGGAATGTCCATTATGGTTTTGGGTTGTCTCCTAGACCTATCCTTTGCATTTACAATAGGAAGTTAAAATCTTGTCAAGTCAAGAGCACACACTATGAATAAAGGATATTGATCAAATTGAGAAGAGCAATGCCTGGGCATTTTTACCAAGACCCTCTAACAAGAATGTCATTGGAAAAAAAGTGGATTTTAAGAAAAATAAAATGAATGAGAATGGAGAAGTGGTAAGAAACAATGCTAGATTGGTTTGCAAAGGTTATGCACAAGAGGAAGGAATTGACTATGGTGAGACTTTTGCACCTATTGCAAATTGCAAGACTAGAAGGAATTAGAATACTATTGGATTATGATACATACAAGAAGTTCAAGGTTAATTAAATGGTTGTAAAATCTACATTTTTGAATAGAATACTTGAAGAGGAAGTCTACATTAAATATTTTGAAGGATTTGTTGAACCTAGAAAGTAGAAAATGGTCTACAAGTTAAACAAAGCACAATATAAACTGAAATAAGCCCTAAGATGTACTATGAAAGGTTAGATCTTATCTAATTAAGATTGGATTTTCTATAATTACTGAAAATAGTAATCTATATTTGAAGAATGAATCTCTAGATATGGTATTGATTGTTCAAATATTTGGAGGAAATGATATGTGGAGTAAGTCACTTACTGATCAAATGAGTATTGAATTTGAAAAGTCAATGTTTGGTGAAATAAAAAAATCCATTGGTTTGCATGTCTATCAAACAAAGAAAAGTATCTATGTTACTCAATCCAAGTATGTGGAGGAAAACTTAAAAATATTTCAGATGGATGAGTCTAAACTAGTTGGTACACTTACAGTGATTGGAGTGAAATTGTCAAAGGAAGACGTTGTAGGTGAAGTTCAATCAAATACAAATAGATTATGATTAGAAAGATACAATATGTTGTACATAGTATATCAGATATTTCGCTACCTATTGAAATTTTTGCAAGGTTTTCATCTAATCCAAGGGAAACTCATACAACTACTCTAAAAAGTATTTTCAGATATCTCAAAGGAACTGAAAACTATGGTGTATGGTATAAACAAGAGGATGAATTTGATCTTGAAGTCTACAATGATGTTGATTGTACTAAAAATGTTGATGAGAGAAACAACACAAGTGGCAGAGCTTTCTTTTTAGGAGAAAGGTTGATTACATGGATAAGCATGAAACAAAGTTGTATTTATGAATCTATTGCTAAAGCTGAATATTTTTCTATTGAAATCAAATGTTCAAATATTGTATGGATTAAAAAAATGGAAGGAATGCAAAATATAATTGTTCTTGTCACTATCTACTATGATAATACAAGTGCTATAAATATTTCAAAGAATTCAGCAATGCATGCAAGAACAAAGAAAATATCAATCAAGTCTCATTACTTGAGAGATAAAGTTCAAGAGAAGCAAGTAAGTCTTGAGTATGTAAATTCTAAGGAATGAATTTTTGATATATTTACCAAACCATTGTCTAAGGATTTTTTGAGTATATAAAAGGTAAGAACTTGGGGGTTCTACCCCTATTTGAAACACATTGGTGAAGTTGTGTGCTACATCAATTTATGGATGAATTGAAATATCTTTTTAGAGTTAATGTAGAAGTGTTCACACTCTAGGAGGATTTCTGAAGTTGTCAAGTTGATGATGATGAGACTGGTGTAATCTTTACATCTAAGGTATAGGGATAACTACAAAGTTTTATAAGTTTCATGATGAAATTTATAATTACCTTTGGCATTGTTGTTAAAGGAGAAGAGAATTATGTTAGAGGGTAGAAAGAATATACTAAAGGGAGAGAAGTGAGAAAGAAGAGAATATATGCATGAGATGATAGGGATAAGATAATCAAAACATAAATAAGATATGTCTACCCAAAGGGGAAGGACCTATAGAATGAAGAAGGGTGAACCCAAAACTAGAAATTGCAATCAAAGGGGGAGTAATGCTGAAGAATTTTCTATTCAAGATATAGACTACTTTTACCAGTTTGAAGAACAAGAATTACAAAGTTGCATTTTTGTCAATCAATACATTTGGTTATCTTATATAATGTTTTGTAATGTAAAATCTTATGTTATGTGTTTCCATCAATGCTAAAGGGGGATATTGTTAGCCCCAATTGATGATGTAATAAATAGTGGGATATTTCTAGTTGATATGTGCTATAAATTCCTGTAAGAGAGTCATATTAGTTGTTATAAATTTCCCTTCATGTCAAAGTCTTAGTTGGATAAATATTATGCTAGCTTATGAAAGTACATATCATTAGATTGGTGAAGAGGATTTAAAGAAAGTATAATAAAGATAGAGTAGATATGTAAGTTATACAATGGGTAATTGAAAGAGTTGGAAAATGATTATGTAATATTGGTTTGAATGTTTTACAATCATGTATTTTTGCAATGTATTGAAGATTACATGCTTAACTGAGACATAAGGATATTGAAGGGACACTCTATTCACTAAGAGATTATAGTATTGCCCGAGTGAGTCAGTATTAACTAATTTTGATGTTACCTGAGTAAATGTAAATTTTACAAAATAAGAGTTGGATGTACAAGTATGAAACATTGGAATCTAAACCCTACTTTTGATGAAAATATGGAAAGTTTGAAAATAGTAAAAAAAATTTACATGATCTACAATTGGGAAGATTGAACAAGGATAAGGATAGACACAAAGTTCTATGTAAAGTTATATTTTTTATATGTCTAAATTCATTATATGAAAGAATTCACTTATAAAACTAAGAATGGTGATTTTAATTAAGTTTAAAAAGATGGAAAGATCTAGAAGCATTGGGACAACTATTCAAGGAGGAGAACAAGATAGCTTATTCTACTAAGTTATAATGTTGATAGACTTCTAAGTAAGAGTTGGATATCTGATTGATGTTGCTGAGAAGTGCAAAGTTTTTGAGGGAGAAGAGCCAAGTCTTGAGTTAGGTGAACTAAGTAGAGTAGAGACAAGACAAGAAGAAGAATTCATAAAAGATAGAATTAGTTGAGCAATTAAAAGATAGAGAATGAGAAAGAACAAAGATATGAATAAGTAGAGGTAGTTTATATTCTTAAAACATCACTTTATACCATTACTATTTAACTATTGTTGTAGAAAATATCAAAAGTACCAAGTGGACCTAACAAGTGTATGAAATCCTATATGGCAACATCGCTTAGTAGTTCTTGTAAGCCCTTTAAATTAGGCCACTCTGTTTAGTCAAGGACATGGAGTGATAAGGTCTTGATGAGCACTAGGTGAAATCCTCTAGAACAAAGTGACTTTAACAAAGTATATGTAGTCTTTAACAATGTCTTCTCCTAATAGAGATCACTTGAGGAGAGTGAAATGTTTTTGGTTGTCAATCCCAAATTTCTTTTCCCTTTACATGATTTGCACATTAAAAATCTTGGTGTGAAATTGTGTGAATGTTATTTGTGTTGCACATTGATTTACATTTTTATAGTTTGTTGTAACTTGATAATAACTATGATATCACTAAGTAATAAATGAAAAATTTACATAGAATTAGTAAAGAAAGAAATAGTTTGATTACAGTTTGGAATGAAGTGAATGAATGAATTAAATATTAAGTTGCATGTGTACATTGATTAATTGAATTTAATGTGATTGGTGTTAAAATTCTTTGATGATGTTGAAATTCTTGAAGAGAATTTTAGATAACTAGGTATAATTCATTGAACCCCCAGCCCCACCGCCCCACCCCCTCAACCCTTAGATATCTAACACTTATCGAGCTGACATTCTTTACACATAGAATCTTCACACTTTTGTAGATTTAGCAAGTTTCTTGCTCTTTTATTTCTTCTAAATTTCACCATGTTCTCAAAATTTACATTACACAACCTTTTATGCCATAACCATACATCCTCAACTTTAGAAAATAAGCATGACTAACTAGTAGGATCAAGATCAAATAAGTGACCTCTTTTGTTCATTCATGCTCCAATCAGATTGCCTTCATCACCAAATATCTTGACTTTTCTATTCTAAAATTCCATCTTATGACCTAAGTTATTCAATTGTGCAACACTCAAAAGATTGTACTTTAGTCCTTGAACCCAATATCCATCATCACCTTTGATCTTATTATTCAACATTATTGATTGTTTATCTTTCATTGGATATGGAACATCATTACCTATATTAACAATTTCATCATGATCAATTTCTTCAATTTTATCTTACATAGATCATCATTCATGTGATGTGAGAGACCATTGTCTATAGTCCATGAGTCATTCTTTCTAAGATATAAAATAAGGGTAGTTTCACTTTCATACCTTTCTCCATTGGGATTTTCCTTGATTTCAACATATATAATCTCAACTATTTCTTTGTCATCATTAGAACTAGAGTTGGTGTGCTCTTCTTCAACAATGTAACATGATTTCTTCCCTTTTTTTGTAGCTTTTGTTCTTCTTGTACATGCAAAATTTCTTGTCATTTTTGTCACTCTTACTCTTGTTAGGACATTTAGCAAAAAATTGGCCAACTTCATTACATTTGAAATAAATCAGGTGTAGATTACCTTTTTATTTACTTTTTCCTCTTGACAACCTTGTTGCATGAAATGATTCAAGTTCATCTAGATCACCCTCATATTATGATTCACTTTCATCTTTTCTTTACTTTTAATTCTTGGAACTTACAATGGTTAGTGAATATTTAAATGCATTTCCAATTATATCCATATTATTTTCATAATTACTCAATTCAAATGTAGTTAACTAACCAACTAAATTGTCAAGTATCAATACATTACAAGGCATAGCTCTAACTTCTTGATTTGTAGAAACTTTGATAGCACAAATAGATAGAAGGTTCCTAAAATCTTTACTTGCAATTTTAGGGTCATTGATAACTCTTCTAGTAGCTTTAATTGGACTCACAACTTCTTTAAGTCAATTTACATATTGTGCATCATTCTCATGCCTTCTTTTGTTCACATGTTATCATACTTTTCTCTAAGACTTTTATCTTTTTCTCTCCTCACATTATCATCTCCTTCATGTACGAGTGTCAACTCATGTCTATTTTGTAGTAGTGTAGTTCTTGATATCATCAAACTCACCATCACTTTCTTGTAGATGCAATCTCAATCATCAAGCTATTGTGATTTCTCTTTTCATTCATTTTATCCATAGTCAAAGGACCAATGGGGCTAGTGTATTAATTTTTTAGCCAATGTGTAACATTATCTCCAATTCTAGATAGATAGATCATGATTCTATCATGCCATAATGAGAAATTATCTATGTTCAGTCTTGGTACCTCTCTCTTATACATCTTTGATCTTTAGATCAAGTTCCTTTAAACTTCTTCTTCAAAACATTGTGCTCTAATACCAATTGTTAAATAACTAGCGGCGGGGGATAATTAGGGGGGGGGGGGGGGGGGGAATCAATTATGTTTGTTTATCCTATATTCCTTTAAACAATTTTAGTACCAAACAACATTCATAATCATAATAAGATATCACTTGATGTATTCATTCAAATTCAAACATTTTTCTCTGAACTTGTCCTTTACTATTTTGCTTTAACTGACTATGAATAATATCACTTAGTTATTATCAACCAAAAAATGAGTTGTTACAAAGTTCTAGTAAAATTAAAATAACATGTAAAACATCTTTCAACATAATAAAATTCACTCTACTGATACCATGATTTTTAACATGGGAACCCTGTGAAGGTAAAACCTACCTAAGACTGGCAACCCAAATAATTTCACTATTCTCAAGTGGGCTCTATTTAGGATCCAACCTTGCTAAAGGTTACAAACATATTGTTAATGTGACCTTGTTACAAGATTTAACCAAAATATCATGTAGACTTTACATCTCCTTGATCCTATCTAAAGAGTGGCCTACTCTAAAGGACTTACAAAAACCACTAATCAATGCCACCATATAGGATTTTAGAGACTTAGGTCCACTTGATCTATGAAATTTTCTTCTATAATGATTAGAAAGTAATAGTGTGAAAATAATTTATTTCAATATAGCGCCACCTTTCTTTTTCATATCTCTTTTACATTTAGTCTTCCTTCTAATCTTCCACTCTAATCTCTTTTCTCTATTCTCTCAACACATTGATTCACTCTTATTTCCTTCCTCAAATCTTCTTAGTTAACTTTCTTCAACTATGTTCTTTCACCTCCTTCAGTAGTTCACACAGTCACTACCTTAACAATAAAAAAGGAATTCTTCTTTTTGTTAGAAATTGTGTGGCTATTAGAGGAAGGGATAATGTATTTGTGCTAATTGTAATAGGGAAATAATGATATTTATTTTTATTTTCTACACCTTCATTGTAATTGCAAGGATAAGATGATCTTCTAGTCATTCTATTATGTATTTAAATAAGAAGGAATTTGTATATATTTGATCTTAATTTCTGAATATAGATTTCTTGGATTGAAACTGATTGTGTGGTCACTTCTTTCATATTTTGGGTGTAGTTTTGTGTTGTCATGTCAAGTGTATATTTGTTTGTAAATCAAGTTATTTGCAAACTCATAGTTTGCAAGGTAACATATATGTTTTCCTTCATTTTCTCTATAATGTAAAAGACTTAATGAGTAGTCTTATGGTTGTTTGTTTGTCTTTCTCTTTTTATTCAATTTATAAATTAAATAACCATATACATCCTATGTTTATGGGCATGTGTTTTTATGCCTTAGTGTCTTCTAGTTAAAGGCATATCTAGTAATTTAAATTCATTAAATATCTTATACGATGGAGTTATACCTCTCGATTTAGAGGAGGATTATCAATGAAATGATAATATATCCACTTGTTGGTATTCTTTGTCCTTCATTCCAAACATTTGGATTCAATTTGTTTATTCATTTTTGAAGGACTTGTGTTTACTAATAGATTTTTTGGTGACTCTTTTGGGGACTCAAAACAAAATATTAGTGCCTAACACATTGCTTCTCATTTTCTACATCATTTATGCTTGCATGAAATCAATGACTCTATGAAATGACCATGCCCAATAGAAAGGTCAGAAGAAAGATGAGACCTAACCCTACCATTTTGGAGATCATTCAGATGAATGACAAGGTGTTACATGATTTATGGGACCGTTGCAATAAAAGTATTACTCATGTTGTAAAAGACAATTTGAGTATTGAAGAAGATCACACATCATCTCTTTTATTGAGGGGCCTATGTGGAAGATTTTAAAAGTTGAATGACCTTAAAGAACTCAAGAAAACAACTTAGTAGCTTGAAGGAGAACTAAAGATTGATGAAAATGAAGCTCTTATAATTGCATCTCATTCCATTTCCTACAATTACTCAATCCTCAATGAACAAGATGTGCAAGAAGAAGCATCTCAAACTTATAAGAATCAAACAAGTGCAAGTAGGGATAATCAAGAAATTGGATCTTTCATGAGTTTAAATGTAAATGATTTATCTGATTCCACTTTCCTCCCAGAATTGCAAAGTTTTAGTTTTGAAAGTTCAAATCACCCTAGTGCAATAAGTATAGAAAATGAAAACTTTTAGATTTCTATACTTCTAGAATATAAAGTTTTTAATTTCATACTAGAAACTATAATTTATTGTTGTCTTAAGGAATATAGAAACCCTATTCTGGAATCTTTTCCTTCATAAGATGAGGTCTTTTTAAGCCCTTATAGGGGAATTAGCATTGAAAGTTGAGTAAAATCACGCCCTAAGGAGAATCATTGTAGTTCTTAAAATCCAATTGCAAAGGAAATTTTTGGAGGAAATAAGGAACAAGATGAAGATTTAGTTGAGATGTGACATTCACAAGGATTGAAGAACAACCCAAGGAGAATTCCTTGTGAAAATAAGACCAAAAAAAGATTATTCTTATCTACTCAGCAAGAAATGTCACATCCTCATGAGGACTGAGCATTAATAAGAAAAAACATATCCCCACTCATCATTAGCCTACTTGGGTGATGATTATTTAAACAAGATAGAGATCATTGAAACTTTCTTATCAATTATTAGGCATGAGGTTTCAAAAATAAAGATTTGGGTATTAATAGTTACTATGCATCTATCATGGAAAAGGCATTTCCAAATTTAATTGTACAAAATAATGTGGAAGTCAATTCATCCAAGACTAGCCCTATATATGATGAATCTAATTGCTACTTCAACCTTAAATTAAATACCAACAAGAATTATTATATTAAAAGTGTTGTGTTTTGAAATGTTGATTAGGTGAGTGCTTAAATTTTTCTTCTTAGAAAAGATGAGAAAATTTATTTTCAGCTTCACGAATCGGAAATGAATCCAGAAGTTTCATACCTCATGTTGATAACTCTTTTAGTCCAAAATTATACATGATAGTCCTAATATGGGATCCTCCCATCTCTTTGACAAGTTTATTTCATGTACTTTTAATACAGTATTTTCTATAAAAAAGTCAACTACAAGTTGGCATAGGTGTGTGGTACCAAAAGGATATAGAGATGTAGAGAAATGGAGATTATCCTTCACAACTTATAGCATATATAACACTACATGGAAATTTTGATGGTAGAGATCATTACAATGAAGTGGTCTTCAAAAAATTAGCTAGTGCAAGTTTCTCAAGCATGGAAGGTGTCATTTATAGATCATATTTATTTCACTTTCTTTCTCATCTTGATGAATTTAAGGATCTTTTTCTTCATCCAATTAGTTGGTTTAAGCCATTGGATGAAGTTAATTCATGTGGATTAATAAGTTATTTTGAGCACCCTCTTATGCATAGGAGCACTAAGGTGGTAAAGGTTATGAAACATTCACAAAAAGACATAATGTATTGCTGACATGAATCCCATGGTAGAGAAAGTGGTCTAATTTAGTACTCATCAAGTGAAGATAGATCCATCCCTTCAGCAAGAAAATTGGGTAAGTTTTTATGTGTAGCCTAGGTCTAAGGAAGTGGGATTCATGAGACATGTCTTTCAGTTAAGTGGATTATTTATGTTGATCAATTTTATTTTGGTGAGATTTGTGATATAAGTAAATAATTGGAAGGTGATAAAAAAATTTGTAAATTGGTCCAAGTTGATAAATTTGAAGATTGTACGAAAGTGGTTTTATTTTTAATGCTATTTAAATGCACTCATCTACTAAGGTTAATCTATGTGTTAGAACTTTAATAGAGAATGATGTAGTATTTTTGTTGGAGATATCAAGGGGTATTTTTTTCCCATCAATGATTTGAAAATTTTCAAGTGATTTTTTTGCAAAGGGATCAAGAGAAATCAAAATCCTATGATGAGACATGGTTCTTCAGGTATGATGGTCAGTTTACAAGATCTCTTTGCATAATTAGCTTGGCCTGCAGTGGTGAAATTTTTTCCAAATGGGTGAATTTTTTTCCAAATGGGGTTGGCATCAAATTCTTTCATTCAAATGCAACCCTCTATTCAAAGAGGGCTCATATTTCTCTCAACCTTTAGATGGATTTTTTATGTACTCTTTCTTTCTAGTTCCCTGTGACAAGTTCTTCAAACATATACATATTACAATATATTAATTTTAGTCCTACAATTTTTGTTGGGCCTAGTCTAGTTCATTGTTTTGAGTTTCTAGTGTTGTTTAGTTTAGGTGTTGGTGGTGTGTGTCTTGTCCTTTTATCCTCTTTGAAATTAGATCCCTTTTCTCTGTGTGATAATTAATCTACTCCTAATGGCTAGACATTGGTCTTATACTAGAGATTAATGGATTCACTATGTCCCTTATGGTACATGTCCCTAGTCACAACTTGCTACTAGCCTGGTTTTAGCACCCAAGCTCTAAACTTTGAAAACTAGGCCCCATGGAAAAATTCTCATAGCTTATAATCATTTTTCTAATGATGGCTATATGAAGTTATTCTTGGGATATTACTAGCTAGAGGTATCAAAATTGAACCTTCAACTAACAATTCAAAGTTTGGACTTGGTTTTAGAAGTTCAAGGTTCAAAAATGTAGATTCATAACCCAAAGTTCAATTTAAAAGTTTGAGTTTAGTGGTTCAAGATCATAGGTTCAAAGTATAGTTCTAGAATTAGAATTCAACTATTCAAAGTTCAAAGATCTAATCAAGTTCACAATTTCAAAATTCTGATTCAAAGTCATAAAGAACATAAACATTAATAGTAGACCTTATATGGTGGATAGTTTAAAGTCACTCATAAACGCGATGGGTCTTGGATTTTTATTTTCATCCATTTGTATTGATATAGGCAATGAAAAACCAAAATAACAAGATGAGTCATGCTCATGGAAAGATTCATGCTATTTTGAAAGTAGTCAAATCAGTGCATGCATGCCTATATAGAGAAGAAATAATATTGCATGTTATTATTAGAGGATATTATCACTATACAAATACAAAATGGATTGCAATTACTAAATACCTCCCTTATATAAAATGGTAGGAGGAATAAATACTTGGAATGGTCATCAAAAGAGTTGCTGAATTATTGTTCTAGATTTGATCATATGCTATGACATCTCTATAGAGAATTTACGAATTTGACCCATTCAAATCAGCTCCCAAGCATTATAGTACAAGCCTAGTAGATTACACAACAAAATAGTGGGATGATTTAGAGGAAAGTATTTTGCACATTGCTAATCATCTTATTTTACAAGGTATATTTACTACTACAACCAAGAGATATCTAGTGGAGAATGTTGGTTTATATTATTAAAATGTACTTCATCATTGACAACAATGCACTGCACTTTGGATAAATTAATATAGTTATGAGAAGAGTGCAAGCATGTATGTAAATTATTTGAAATAATATTGACCCAAGCATAGCAATAGTTGGAGCATTTTTAAGGGTAGTCATGACACATTTAAATGTAATGGCAATAGTAACTAATTTTTTTATATCCAACCCATGTGATTATTATGATTTAATGACAACATAAAGACATAAGTCTAAAAAGAGGCCCATGTGGAGGGTTACAAAGGATGTTAAAGTGGCTAGGAACTTTGTTTTATCAATTATGATTTTATAATAGTCATATAGACCAGCACTCACTAGTAGAGAATAACTTTTGACTCGGTCATTAGTTTTTCAATTGCTCTAGTTAGAATGGAAAAAACTAGGTTTGGGAAAGCATATCCAAAAATGATCTTGATCCAACAATAGAATAAGTAGATATACCCCCTGAAATGAGACCCAATTTTATTGACATTAGTATTTTTCAGTCCCCCCAACAAAAGGAATATTTGGATTTTGATTTAACATATTTAAATGTCATTTGTTGAAACATCATTCAAATATGTTAAGATATACTCTTATAAAATTTAAAATCAATAGTTTATATGTGTATCAGATTTCAAAATAGAACAAAAATGAAATGTTAAAAAGATCATAAAGATAAATAGATACAAGAATCAGTTATTAAAATTGAAAGGGATTACTATGAAGAAAATAGAAAAAAATATACAATAGATTATCAATAGAGGGCTTTTTTTTTTAGCAGAAATCATCTGGATATAGGAGAAAGAGAGAATACATGTGTGTTGATTGTAATAGGGGAAAAGAACGAGATTGATTATTATTTTTTACACCTTGATTATAATTGCAGGTACAAGATGATCATGTGGTCATTCTATTATGTATTTAAAATAAGAAGGAATTTCTATATATTATATCTTTAGGTCTTAATATAGATTTCTTGGATTTCAACTAACCACGTGGTCACTTTTGTGATGTTTTTAATGTAGTTCTATGCTATCATGTCAAGTGTGCATCTGTTTATAAATTAGTCTATTCACAACCTCATAGTTTGCAAGATAAAATATATGTTTCCCTTCATTTTCTTTGTAATGTGGAAGACTTAATGAGTGATCTTGTGGCTATTTTTTGGACTTTCTTTCTTTATTCATTTTACAAAGTGGATAATTGCATTCATCATGTTTTTATGGGTGAGTGTAAGTAATTCTTAGTGTCTTCTTGTTAAAGGCATGTACAATTATTTAAATGCATTGAATATCTTTTAGGAGGGAGTTCTACCTCTCAATTTAGTGGTGGTTTATTAATAAATTGATAATCTATCCAATTATCATTATTCTTTGTCTTTTCTATTAAGCATTTGGAGTGAATTTGTATATTAACTTTTTATGGAAAAATATTTTTACTAACACACTAACACTACTAATAATTTTGGAAAACTTTCTATAAAAGCTAGAAAGGCCATGAAAAGATATTATGTCACTATAATTCCTCAAGGTAGGCCATTTGACTATAGCCTTCACTTTCTCTAGGTTATTTTTCTAACATTCTAATGAAACTAAAAATCCCAAATACACTAAATCCTTCTTGAAAAATCTATACTTATGCAAAATAATCATCAATTTATGTTCTATTAACCTCTCAAAGACCTTATGAATATGCATTATATTCTCCTCCAAAGTCTTAATAAAGATTAATATTTCATCAAAGTAAATAATTAAAAATATACCTAGAAACTCTTTCAATGCCTCCTTCATGAACCACATGATTGTGCTCAGTGTATTGATTAGCCCAAAATGTGTGATTAACCACTCATTCAAGCTCATATTTTTTTGGATGGTTTTCTTACATTTGTCTTATTCTATTATATTTGTTGGTTGATACCAACTCTTCAAATATTTCTTTGTGAAATACATAGATCCACTCAAAAGTCCATAATTTCATCCATCATTAGGAAGGGAAATGTGTCCAAAATAGTTTTCTTATTGATGAATCAAGAATATGTATACATCCTCCCTTATCCATTATTTTTGGTGCTTATACTATTGGTAAAACACATAAACTCAAAATCCCATGAATTAACCCCTTCTACAATAGCTTGTCTACTTGTTTATCCAATTCCTCACTATCTATTGTAGTCATTTTGTGAGTTGTATTATTAGGAAAATTGGCTTCTGGAATTAGATTGATTTGATGACCAATATTTCTCACTAATGACCATCTATTCAAATATAATCTCCTAAAACTCATATATAACTTACATCTTCTATTTCATCAATACTAATTTTTGGAATAAAAGAAAGACATGTGTGCTCATGTGTCATAGCTTGTAGGAACTTCCTTCCATTAACTAAATGTATTTTTACATTTCCACATACAATTTCTTCTACATCTTCAATGGCTTCATCTTGTTTCATCTCTATCCTTTTTCAAAGAATAGGTCTTTGCATACCCATGATGTACTGCACAAGCATCAAACTATCAAGGCATTCCCAACAACAAATGGAAAACATGAATAGGCATAATATCACAAAAAACTCATTGTGATAGTTCGAATCATAAAATTTACCAAACATTTTTTATTAACTAAGGCCTTATGATCCTTATGAATCTTCATGATCCTTACATTTCTACATACAATTTCTTCTACATCTTCAATGGTTTCATCTTGTGTCATCTCTATCCTTTTTCAAAGAAAAAGTCTTTGTGTACCCATGATGTATTACATGAGCATCAAACTATCAGGGCATTCCCAACAAAAAATGGAAAACATGAATAGGCATATTATCATAAAAAACCTCATTGTGATAGTTCCAATCATAAAATTTACCAAACATTTTTTTTTAACTAAGGCCTTTTTCATTAAGAAATTTGGTATGTGTTTATATACTTATTTCTATCTAGCTCTAAATTATTAAAAATTTCCTTAGAAACAAGATTACCTATGCTACCACTATCAATCATGAAATTGCATAATTTACCATTTCATTGTATACATAGTGTAAAAAAAGTTCTTCCTTTGTTCAACTTCATTCTCATCACTCGGGAAATCTCATCTAGAAACCATGATTTCTCCTCTTTCATCATCTTCTAAATATGATGTTTTGAAACCATCATCCATATGTGAAAATTGTGCATTTCTGTCATGTATTATGTTGGTTTTCCCTTAATGTTGAGGAAACTCATAAGCTCTATGTCCTCTTTCTCTATAATAGAAACATGTGCCACAAATACCTCCTCTTATTGGTCCTTGACCACATCCTCATGGGCCTCTAATTCCTATTATTTTCATCATAAAATAATTAAATTTAATTCCCCTTTGATTCTAACTACTACTTGTCTCATCATTCATTTTCAAATCTTCACTTTTTCTTCCATAAAACCATCCACTAGATTGTCCACCGCAACCTCTCCCACCTAGCTTTCTTTCAAACTTTTTTAAAAAACTTTTCTTACACCCTTAGAGAATATCAACATGCCTCTTCAATAATGGACATTCTAACTAGACTCAACTCCTCTTGTATACTTTTCATTAAAGAATTCAAGTGTAATTAGAAACTTTTTCCTTGTTTACTTCTGCATATCATATTTTGATGAGGACTCCATAGAAATCCTCTCTATGCTCTTGAGCATATCTTCTCCCTTTCTTCAATCACTACATTTTTTTCATAAAATCAAGCTCATAATTGATAGGAATGAATTTTTTCTTCAATTTACCAACCATTTGAATGCATCTTTTAGTTTTATTTTGTAATCTTCTATTTCACCCCAACAAAATCACCTACCAAAAATTTGTACATAACCCATCAGCCTTGCCTTTGTGAATTTAAGTCTCATGATTTTTGATATCTTCATACTCTAAATATTATTCTCATTCATATAACCAATCAATCAGTTTCTTGAGGTTTATGATTTCCCAAAATATAGGGACATCATTCTTGGGTTATTTTCTAACACTAGAAATGGCCTGAAAATTTTGTCTTCTTTAGAATTAATGGTTGCTTCTACTTCTTTATGTTTAAAATAGATTTTTTATTTTGAAAATTCATTTTCACATTCATCTCTTTCTGCAATATTAAAGTCCTTGAAAAGTCTCTTCTAACAATGGTTGCACTTGTCTCTATAGGGCTCCAAAACCCTCTTATATCACACCTATGTATCTTCCACCATGAATCTTTCATGGAGACATTTTTATGATTTCCACTTAATCCCACAACTACACTGCTAGTGAAAACTGCAACATGTTTGATGTATTGGAAATATAAGAGGAATTACTAAGAGGCGAGGGGTGAATCAATTACTACAAAAATAAATCCTAGATCCCCTAAATATCAAATACAAAACTAAACTTTGATTAAACTATATTATGTTGTAGCTTAGCAAACACATATGCACTCGGTTTACACTAGAAAATACCGTAACTTGGCAATAACTAAAATAACAACAGTAACTCGACAAATGCAAAGCTTAAGATATTTTCTATGATTAGCCTTAAGATTAAATTAGTTGCATACACATAAAATAAATAGCATGAACACAAGTGACACAAAGCTTTAATGTGGAAACCCAATTTGGGAAAAAGCACTAATTGCAACTAATTATTGATTTACACTCATCTGAAGTGAGCCCTATTAAGAACCAACCATGTTAAAGGTTACAAAACACATTGTTAGGTGTGACCTTGTTAGAGGTATTTAGATGCTTCAAATAGAAATTCCACCTTGTTAAAAAATTTACAAATAGTGTTTAAGCCAACTCGGCTAAGAGATTGAGACCACTGCTACAACGGTTAGAAAATAATAATGAGATGAACTAATTTATGATGCAACTGAATTGCTAATTGCAAATCTCAATTTTGGCTCCAATACTTGATCCTTCCTAATCAAATGTATATTTATGGCTTAACAAGGATTTTCTACTTATCCTTCTAATTTTCTTCCTCTAAGCATCATCAAATCTTATATTATATTCCACACATTCAATCCTCAACTTGTCCTTATATTTATATCTTACACATTGTCAAGCTAGCTTGAATAAAACTTAGAATACTTAAAATATTCATCTCCTTCGTTGGCTAGTCTAACCAACAATTAAATAAATTGAACTCAATATGCCAAAATATGAAAATCCTTCATTAGTTGACCATTCTTAGTAGACACTAACTCATAAATGATTTTCCTGTATTAGCCAAGTGTACTTGGTTAACACTACATATTCAAAAAGTTCCTTTGGTAACCAAGTGAGCTCTCTTAACACTACTTCCATCCAACATTTTCTTCATTAACTGAGTGAGCTTAGTTAACACTCAACTTCTGCAAACTTTCTTTTGATGACCAAGTGAACTTGATAGACACTGACTTCTTGACTAGGAAAACTCTTAAATGCTCAGAAGGCATAGGAAACTATCTTAATCACCTGAGTGAGCTCGGTATACATTGAGTGGAAATGATATGACATTTTTTGTAACATCAAAGACAAAACACAATTAATCAATTATTTTCAAGAATCTCCCTCTTTGGAATTGATGGCAACACAACATGCCATAACACAATGAAATTTTTAGAGAAAGAATAAAGTAAGGAATATATCCTTAGTTTCATTTTGATTCTCATTCATGAGAACTCCCTCTATTAGTGTGAAATCCATCAACCTTCAATTTCTCCATTTGTTAGCAAAATTTTTTCTTCAATATCTTCTTCTAATAGAAAACTCTCCTCTTTTGATATCAAACCAAATTTATCTCCTAAAGTAATAAAATTTCCATGAGATATGATAGCAAACTTCTCCCTCGTTAACATCTCATGCCAAAGACAATATTAAATGAATATCACTATACACCATGTATTGATTTAGTTGTAATGTGCATTGACAATATTGCATCAACTATCTAATCTTTAGTATGCTCTAGTTGATGCATCACTAAATAGCATTTAGTGATCTTCATATAGGGGAATAACCCCTAACTTACCTCTTAGGTACAAAAATACATCCTTAGGTAATGGCTTAGTGAATTCACCTACAATTTTCTCTTCAATATTCATATATTCCAATCTTACCTCTTTATCTTGTACCAATTCCCTCAAAAAATGATATTTTATATCAATGTGCTTGGTTTTTGTGTGCATTATAGGATTCTTGGATATATTAATTACACAGGTGAACCATTATCATAGAAGATAACCACTAGATCCGTATCTCCATCTTCACACCTACCAATAGTTTCTTGAACCATTTAAAACATCGGCACAATTAAGTATTGTTGCCACATATTCAGCCTCTTTTGTGGACTGAGAAATATAATTTTGCTTCTTTCTTGTCCAAGACACTAGTCTTTTACCAAGAAAGAATGCTCTATACCACTTTTTCTTTTTCTGTCATCAACACTTCCTTCCCTATTAGCATATGTGAATGACTTCAAATCCAAATTACCTCCTTTTCTATACCATAATCCATAGCCTTCAATTCCTTTCAGATATCTCATGGTGCTCTTGATTTCCATGATGTGATTTTCTTTAGGATTTTTTGAGAATATTGCCACCATACCAACTTCCAATGCAATATCAGGCCTTATGTGCACTGCATGATGCAATTTTCCAATCATTGATATGTATGTGGTTTGATCTACCTCTTTGGAATCATCATTTTTGGAAAGCTTATGTCTAGTAAACATAGGTGTTGTAACAAGTTTTGAGTCTTCCATTCCAAATTTCTTTAATATTTTGTTGATAGATTTGGATTGAGTAATGGGTGATCCCACAATAATGGGTTCCACTTTTTGACCAATTTTGACACTGAAATCAATATTTTTGCAACAAACGTCACATTCAAGTGACTATATCTCCAAAACTATAAATAATTTCAAGATGACATAAACTAGTGATTTTGAGTACTTTGTTCCTACTTTGTAACCATATTTTTTAATCTAAAAAAAAATTTTATTTATGTCAATTATTTTTATCTCCTCCAAAAAGTGGTACATAATAAAATTCAATATTTTAAAAAGTGGCAATCTGTTTGACACACATAACTTTTTTTCTAGAAATGATAATGAAGTAATTCTTTCGGCGTTGGATTTGTAACATCAATATCCAGTGTCTGCATTTGGTCTGATTTATTTTTGTTGAATATTGTATAGTTTATGAAGTTTTGAAGTGACATGAACCGTAATTCAGACATACGTTCCGTTTGACACAGATAATTTGAAGTCAATTTATCATAAACCATTTTTTTTTTGAATAGAAAGGTATCTCAATAAGCTAGTGCCTCCATATTTTTCAAAAAAAAATTGACCTAATTTACTAATTTTCCCGAGGTGTCAAAGTTGGTTGATGTTCAATTGGTAATGAACCTATAATGAGTTAAACTCATATTTGAAAGTCTTAATGATTAAATTATGTAATAAAATTATAGTCATTGGAAAGCTTTCTCCAAGTAGCACATTTTGACATTTTTTATTTTACAGTAGGAGATCATTCTCCTACAATTATGGCAATCAAAAGAGCAAAAAAAATGAAAAAAGAAAAAAAGGTTAAAATTTTTGTGATTTTGCATGTTCGTGCGAACACGTTTACTATGTTCGCGTGAACGTATGTTCGTGTGAACATGCAAATCATGTTTGCGCGAACATATATATCACATATGTTTGCGCAAACATACGAAATATGTTCGCATGAACATGATTAAAAAAAAAGTTCGCACGAACACAATACGTGTGTTTGCGCGAACATATGGTAAACTCAATTTCTCAT
The DNA here is from genome assembly GCA_028749045.1 of Cupressus sempervirens. NCBI lineage: Eukaryota > Viridiplantae > Streptophyta > Pinopsida > Cupressales > Cupressaceae > Cupressus > Cupressus sempervirens. The sequence goes on from CM053790.1 coordinate 518,492,885, forward strand.
TTTGCAATTTTTTTCATTTTTGTTCGTCCCACTAAAGTAGAACCCATTATTGTGGGTTCACCCTAATGTAGATACCATCTTTCTTCTATTGTATTTGCAATCCAATGAAGAATTTTATCTCTTCAAATATGGACATAAAATTATTTACTCATCTCTAGAAAAATTGCCTTGCATAAGTCATTTCCTATGAATAAACTGTCATTCACAAATATTTCAACCAACACAATCCTTTTGTCTAGTCCTACTTTGATGTACATATTGATGTTATCATTTTTTCTTTGAAAACCAATCTTTATCAAGTAGTTATGAAGTCATTCATACCAAGCTCTAGGATCTTTCTTGAGACCATACAATGCTTTGTGTAATTTGTAGACGATATCTCTTTTGCTAGAATCCAAAAAACCTTCAGGTTGTTCTATGTAGACTTCCTCATCAAGAATTCCATTCAAGAATGCAGATTTTACATCCATTTGATAAACTTTAAATCCTTTGTGTGCTACATATGCTAGAAATGTTATACAACCTTCTAATCTTGCAAGAAGAGAAAAAAATTCACCATAAGCAATACCTTCTTCTTGAGAATAACCTTTACAAACTAACCTTTCTTTGTAACCTTTCCATCTTCATTTAGCTTATTTTTGAGTACCCACTTTGTACCAATTACATTTTTATTCTTGGGTCTAGGAACAAGAGTCTGAGTCTTATTCCTCTCTATCTGTTCTATTTCTTCATTCATAGCTTCAATCCAACTTTCATTATCCAAAGCATCTTTAACATTTCTAGGCTCAAATTTAGCAAGCAACACATGTACCTTTCAATTTGTTTCTTGTCATTGTTTCCTCTAACTTGTCTCTAATGGTCTGATCAAGTGCATGGTACCTTCTGAAATATCTTGCTAGCACGGTTACTTTGGATTTAGAATATGTTCAATTTATCTCTTCATTATCTTCTTCATCAAGCTCAAGTTCCACTATCTATGACTCAGGTCCATCAGACTCAATTTTCTCTGGCAATAGCTCAGTGGTTTCTAACTATGACTTGGGTCCTTCAAACTATGACTTGGGTTGCACTAGTTGCAACTCAGTAGATGTTGGAGATTTAGGGATTGGAGAGGTGAGGATTCCTAACTTCCAAATAGATTTGGCAATGTATCAAGTTCACAGTAAAAAAATCTTCTATAATCCTCAAGTTCTCTGCTACTTTCTTCTTCAGTCTTTTCAGCAAATTCATCAATTCTTACATGTGCACTTTCTATGATTTTACTAGTAGCTAGATTCAAACATTTGTATTCTTCACTTCTACAAGAGTATCCTAGGAATGTGCCTTCATCACCTTTGACATCAAATTTACCTTTCCTAGATTCCTTCAAGATATAACATTTTCTACCAAATACTTTTAAGTAACTTACATTAGGCTTCTAGCCATACCATATTTCATAAGGAGTTTGATTTGAGTCTTTCTTCAACTACACTCTATTTAAGGTATGTATTGTAATATTTATTTCTTCCTTCTAGAATTTGATTACAACACTCTTTTCTATCATTCAGGTTCTTGCACAATCCATGATGAATTTGTTTCTTCTTTCAGCTATACCATTCTGTTGAGGTATACTAGGGGATGACACTTGTCTCTTAATTCCCTTTTCAATGTAGAATTCATTGAATTCATTGGAAATAAATTTACCTCCTCTATCTAATCTCAAATATTTCAGCTTCTTTCTAGTTTATTTCTTAACTCTTGCTAGATACCATTTAAACTTTTGAAAATCTTTAGATTTTCCTTTTAGATATATTACACTCATCATTCTAGAAGAAAAATCAAAAAATATAATAAAATACTTATCTCCACTATAACTATATATTCCCATAGGTCCAAAATAAGTCTATATGAACTAGCTCCAAGAGTTCTTCTAAATAATAGTCTTTTCTTTTGAAACTTGTCTTTCCCATCTTACCAATTTGACAATTTCTGCCTAGACCCATATCAAGTTTCCTTAGACTAGGAATACCTCTTACTCTTATATTTTTGTTTATTTTGACCAAGTTATCAAAGTACACATGACACAACCTTTTATGCCATAACTAGCTTTCTTCTACTTAAGCAATAAAATATGAACTTTCACTGAGATCTAGGTAGAATAGGTTAGTTTTTGTTTGTTTACCAGACCCAACTAGATTTCCTTTTCCATCCACCAATTTTGATTTTCCATTCAATAATTCTACCTTGAACTCAATTTTTTTCAACTATGCCACACTCGGTAGATTGTGCTTTAGTCCTTCAACCCAATAAGCATTGTCACATCTAGGTTCATTGTTTCCGAATCTCACACTACCACCATCATAATGTTCTATGTGTTCAAATTTTGTTTTATCACCATTCATATGATGTGATCAGCCACTATCATTAATCCATGTATCACTTTTGCTAACATGAGAGATAAGTGTCATTTTATCTTCTTCATCATCAGATTCATCTTTCACAACAATATAAACCATTTCATCATCTTCACTACTTTCTAAATCTTTAGCCATAAAACAAGATTTTTTACCTTTGTCCTTGTAGTCCTTGAATTTCTTAAGATCCTTCTTGCCTTTATACTTTTTGTGTTTCTTTTCATCTTTATCTTCTCTACTTGTGCACCCTGCAGCAATGTGTCCAACTTCTTCATAGGAGAAACATATTAGAGGAATCTTACCTTTATACTTTCCTTTTTCTTTGGGATACCTTCTTGCAAGGAATGCTTCAATGGCTTCAAGATTATTGTCAAAACTATCTTCCTCTTCACTTTCAAATTGTTTTCTTTTAAATCTTTTAGGTTTCTTCTTAAGTGAAACCTTGGCTTCAAATGCAAACTCAAGATTGCTAGAACTAGGAACATAATTATCATAGTTATCTAGCTCAAAAATCCTTTAGAAAATAAAATATTTTTATTTTCTGAAAAAAGTCCCTGATGACATCATCATTTATTAATTAATTAATTATTTAATTAATTTATTTATTTTTATGCCATTAAATCCCTTTATCTTAATTAAAAATATTTAATTAAGGAATCCCTCCCAAAAATGTTTAAATCTTATTTAAATATTATTTCCTTATTTATTAATTATTTAATTAATAAATTGACCAAAAATCCCAAAATAAATAATTTATTTATTTTTTGCCCAAAACTTGGCCAATTTCGTTAAGACCACTAACCTCTTCCAAAATCTTCTAATCCTTCTTTAATTTTGATTAAAGGCTAATCCCATCATTTCCTACCCCTAATCCCAACTCAAAATATTTAATCAAGATTAAATATTAATCCTCATGTTTATTAAAAAAGTTTTAATAAATATCTCCTCAACCCAAACCCTTGAAATAAATAAAACTTTATTTATTTTCTAAAAATCTAATTTATCCTCATCCTAAGAAGTTTTAGACTCTTCTAGAAAGTCTTCATCCTCATCCTAAGAAGTTCTAGACTATTCTAGAAAGTCTTTATCCTCATCCAAAGTCTAGACTCTTCTAGAAGATGTCTTTAAACCTAATCCTAATCCCCTCCTAACCTTGTCACATTCCCTAAACATGGGTTAAGACTTACTAACCCAAGCCAAAGTTAACAAATATCTCCTCCTTCACCCACCCTCATTAAATGCCATCCACTTGCCTATCCCTAAGCTAATCCTAAACCATCCCAATCCATCCTCTAATCATTTGCAAAATCCTAAGCAAGCTTAAGACCTTCCTAATCAAGCCTAAGTCAAAATTCCTCTCATCTCCCTCAAAATATCCCAACCATAAAACTTTATGAAGCCCACTAGGCCATAAATGACTCTTCCAAAGCCCTTTCATTGCTCTTACAAGCTATTATGAGGGTCTTTATGAAGATTTTATCCGTTGAGCCTCCTTTGTTGACTCATCCTTCCCCTTTCCTCCATCCTCTCACCCTGTGACATGTGTCACTCCCTGATTGGTTGTAAGGAAGCATAATCCATGTGCTCTCCTCTCATTCAATCTAAACCCTCCATAATCTTTTTCTCATCCTTGCATCTTAGCCCTTGATCCCTCAAGCCTCTTGCCTATAAATTGGATCCTTTCCCTTTGAAAAAAAACACAATCCATGAAATAAAGTCATAATGCCATTTTAAGAAGCCATTTTACATCAAAACCATACACTCACACCCAAATTTCAACTCCATTTGAAGCCCTTTTTGAAGCATAAGCTTGAGCATACATCCTATCTATTTAGACAAAGCCACTCAACAAGAGAGCTTCTCATTGAGAGAGCCCATTAATGGCTCATATTCTCAATTGAGAGTTCATCTTCGTCTATCTTGAAGTTTATGAATTTTGTTTAGTTTGTAGAAGCTTTATTTAAATTTTGTTTCTATTAGCATACTAACATTGCTCATATACATTTTGGCACACCTAGAGGGACCCCGCATGGGTCATCTTCATTAGCTTTTTTAGTCAAGTTTTGTATGTCATTTGCTAATTTTGGCTAATTTTTCTTATTTTTGTGATTGGTAGGATTGTATAAATTGGTTTTGTAGGTCTACATGAGCATGAAGAAGACAAAGGAACTCATAGTCTATCTCATAGTGTTTTCAAAATTTTCAAGCTTATAGGTGGACAAAGCACTTGGAATTATTTGTCCTCTTCTTGTCTATTTTCTTCTTATTCCATCTACTTCATCTTCTTCTTCTTGTGGGAGATCTTGGCCATTTTTTTTTTAAGGAAGAAAAATCATACACACTTCTTTTTAGTGCTTAAAATGAACCCCCAAATCATACTTAAATACATTAAAAACTAAAAATTTGCAAAAAAAAAAAAAGAAAATCTTTTAACAAGTGAAACTAAACTAATCCAATCATTTGCATCCTTGCAACATCAAGGTTTTAGATGCATTCATGCAAAGTTAGGAACACTTCATTTTTGGGAATTTAAAAAGAACTTCAAGTTTCCATTTCAAAAGGTTCAAAATCAACACTAAGTGCACACTAAAATCTAAATCAAACTCAAAGCATCAATCAAGGATAAAATGAACCTCATTTGCAAATATTTTAAAGTTCTTTTAAAAATCTCATGAAAACTAAGAGTCCTAAATGGTTGTCAAAATTATCCTAAAAGCTTTGCTATTTGTTCCAAACAAATGTCTTGTTGCAAAATCTTGAATGTTTCTTAGGTTTTTCATGCATCAAAATAATCTAGGAATATCATTTTTGGGCTTAAAACATGCAAACTAGAACACAAAATCTTGAATGAAAAGCAAAGTCCAAAGAGTCATTTTCACTTTTGAGTCCAAAACAATCTTGAATGATCTAAGGTTAAAATAAAGAACTTCAAAGTTCTTAAAACAACACACAAAATCTCAATCTTGAATGCTCAAAGGAAAAAAATTTGAATGTTTAATCACTTGTCTTTGAATGCATGTTGCTAAAATCACTCTTGAGTGCCATGGATTAAAATCAAGTTTTTTTTTTATGAATGCATGATTAAAACAACAAATCCAATCTTGAATGAAAAAGGTCAATTAATCATTACAATATCTCACACTTCATCTTTTGGGGCATAAAAAGAATCTACATTTTAGAAACTTTCTAAGTTATAAAAACAAATAAAGACACTTTGAGTGATTTGTTGTTGGACTCACCCTCTTTAATCACCCATCATTCTAACCATTGGTTGCAATATCAGCACCATATATGGGGATGGGTCTACCTAAGAAGGTGTTAAGTGCTCCACAAAAATTGAATTCCACTCACTTAAGTTTTTATTAGTTTTTCTAAGTTAGAAAATTCTTTGAATGCACATTAGTCTCACTAACACTTCATTTGGCATAAAAAGAATTGAACAAATCTTGACGTGGAGGGCCTCCGAGCGCGCGCTTGAAACCGAGTTTTACACATCTTTCTTTTTGGGATTAAAATAAACTCACACTCAATCTTGAATGCCTTAAAGGAAATTAATCGATACTTAACGTGGAGGGCCTTCGGGCACACAGGTTTACTTTCTTGTTGACCATAACTCTTCTTCTTGTTTGCATTCTTCGATCAATTTTACTTTTGTTAATGCTTCAAGTTGGAATTGAACATTTGCATCCTAAACATGTGTGTTTGCAAGGTCTAGATAAAAAAACTTAAGTGTCAGTTGGAAAAGAACTTTGTCTTTTAGCCCAAGGTCATCTAAATCTTCTCTCCCCTTGTCGTCTTTCAAGGCTATCTTGGGTGCATAAGCCTAGGATCCAAAACCTTGATTCTCTTTTTAGGAGGCCTGCTTGGGGATTTCATCACCCCTTGGATGACCTCAACTCTAGCATTCTAGTAGAGTATAAAGATCGGGAGGTGAATCCAAAGACACCTCTCTTGGAATCAAGATTTTGTCACTCGGGCTAAGCCTCAAGGAACTTTATACCCTTGAGAAGTGAAAGAGGAGAAGTGGGTTACCGCTCCTCTCGGCTGTGTGACATCTTTTTGTTTTCATCTACAAATTTGGACCTCATGTACCTTGGGTATATTGAGGACTCCCTAGCTAAACCAACTATCAACCTTGTAGACAACCATCTAGGGTGTTAATGTGTTTGAAGTGACTGATCGAAACATTTGTAAAACATACACACTCCTTGGCACAAGTATCACATTCTGAGAATCAAAAAACTTCTATCTGGTTGTTCATATCTATTGCTTTATTTGTTATTTGTTGAATGAATGTTTGCAAAACTTGGTCAATCCTAGCTTAGGGCATACTTAGCGTAGTCACTACCTGCTCCAGAAGTTGAACAAGTCGAAGAAAAACAACCAAAATCTCTCTAAGCCAAGAACATTTAGGAATTTATGTCAGAACAACCCAAACCCAAACAAAAGTTTCACAAAGTCAAACTCAAGCCATCTCAGGCATACCAAGAACTTTCAGCCAAGAGAAAGGAAATAACACCAAGCTGTCCAATTGCCAAACTCCACAAAGCAGAGGACAAAGCTGCTGATGAAGCCCTTCAAGATGCCTGGTTATATTGCACTATCCAACTTAACCAACATCCAGGAGTTAAGCTTGGTTATGCATTACCAACTAGGCATGATTTCTATGATTAGACCCCCTTGTTTCTCCACATCTTCTTTCATAAGCTTCACTTTAGAGTCATCTTTGTAGGAAAGATAGCCATCGTTAGTCCTCCCCTTAAGCATTTTAGCTCATCCATCTCATTTAGAACCAAACCATCTAGCCAGCAATCCAAAAACTTCACATCCAAGCCTTCGAAATTGTTGTCACCTTGCCAAAATTTTGCCATTCCTAACATCTTCCAAATCCACCAATCTCACCCAGGTTATCCCTTTGATAGAGCTTTGTCTAGGGTAATCTAGCTTTGTCACTTGTTATCCCTCATCACCTTGAGCTAAAGGTTGGGATCCACAAGTGGTCAATCTCGTGTTCTTCCTAAAGGATCATTAGTCTATCCTTAAGTTGACACAATCACCACCAAGCTTGCACATAGGAAAGCAGACCTTTCATAATTTGGCAACATATCTTTGAAGTTAGAATCCCCAACCCAATCCTCCTTAGGTTTTGTCATATAGCTTTGCCTCAACCTAGGAAATCATTTGCATAGAAAAGCCTTCCTCTTTTGCATCCATCAGCATTGTTGAATCTCATCCTTAGGAAACATTCTGCATTTTCATGCCACCCGTCACTCACTTAGGCAAGAAGAAGAAGGAAACAATGGAGCCCTATCATTTGGATCAAACAGCTTCGCTCCCCTTGAGCAGTCAACCATTCTTTAGCCCAAAGAACACTATACCATCACCTACTGACATCGAAGCTTTCATGAACCAACCAAGAAATGCAATATTGGTGAACACCATTATAGACAAAAACAAAGAAACAATCATGGCTAACTTTTGAAGGGACAACATAGGAGTCTTCGACTTTGGAAGACCTCCTCCCTTATCAGAACCATCTCACCCATTGTTTGGGAAACTAACACTCCCAATAGGCTCTTATGATTCAAATTATCCTCAATATGAGCCAAAAGAAGAGCCTCAAACTGGTCTTTATGATCCAACTGACCCAAACATACCAGCCTCCACTCAAGTTGAAATCTTCCTTCCGCAAGCCAATCCAGCCACCACCACTCCACCATTGGTCCATATCACTCCATACCAAACCCCCTTTGCCCAAAACACCTCACCATTAACTCCCTTCACTATTGTTGCTACTGCTCCCCAACGCAGCCTTCCAAATCCACCCATCTCTCAAATCAGTGCTAGTATCTTTGGCCAACCTCAGCAATGTACAACAAGGATGCCACCCATGGGGCCAAGTAATCAACCCTTCATCACCCCCATCTTGTTTACCTCAGCTCAGAACACAATTCCATCATTTCCACTAGGTCCTTGGAGATCAGTGCCATCAGCCACAAATCCACAGGCTACTACCCTCACTCCACAAAGCTATCAAACCCCACAAGCTGCTACCAATGTTCTGCCAAGCTCTCAAGTGACACAAGCTCCTTCCACCACTCTACCAAGCTTTCAAATCTAGCCACCAAGCTATCAAAACCCATCAGTTCCATTCCCAAGATTTCAATTCCCACTACCTCCACCACCAACTAATCCATTACCTCCTATCACCAACTATTTTTCTATGCCACTTCTAGGAGGAAATCCACCACCACCAACCACCAATTACTTGGCCTCCTTTGCCATGTAGATACCTTCCCAAATGGGGGCACAACCCACATATATTGATCAAACTCCTCAAATCCAAAGTCAAGTTCCACAAGCTGCCTGATCCTTTCCCCAAGCTTCACAACCATCTTATACCTTACCTCCACAAAGCAATCCATTTATCCCATAGCTAGCTTATGTTCCTCAATCCCAACCTCAAATCCAATATCAACAGCAAGCCTCGCAACACATGTAGCAGTGTGTACCACCTCCACCTTAGCAACCCACCATCCACCATTCAGTTGCCCAAGGCATGTACAATCCCTACCAGCCCGTACCTCAAATCCATCCATATTCCATTGCCCCATCTAGCACATACCTACCTCAGGGCACTCCTACATTGGGGGCACCCCAGACATCACCCATTAATTCAAAATGGGAAGCCATGAAGATATCTTTGAAGAACATCCAAGAGGGAAATGATCCAAAAACCTTCAAGTTTGAGAATGTGTGTCCGTACCCATTTGACAGAGCCATTACTATGACTCCATTCCCCAAGCATTTTGAGACACCCATGTTTGACAAATTTAGAGGAAAAGAAGACCCTGTCACACATATCAAAGAATTTTACATGCACTGCCAAGAAGATATGATGACGTCTTCCTCTTGCACAATTAAAAACTTTACTGAATTGTCTGAGGTATTTGTAGCCCAATATGTCCATCTTGTTGAAACAGAGCTATCAGTAGTTGATCGTGTCCACACTAAGCAAAAAGGTGGAGAAAGCCTTCCCGAATATCTGCAAAGATGGCAAACACTTACCACCCGCATATCTTGCACCTTGCCAGAGCGCCATTTGGTGAAAATGTTTATTGATAATGCCCATCCCAGCTTGGCTCACCACATGACCATGAACTATTTGTAGACCTACAAAGATATCAAAGAGAAAGGAATGATCCTTGAGCAAGGACTCATTAAAGATGGTGTGGTCAAGATTTACAAGGAAGCCAACCAAAATCAAACACATTCCAATGACAAGTCTAGGTATTGGAACAAAAAAAAGCACGTTGCAATAGATGGCATCATTGACACCAGGCATGTGAATATTGTTGGTCCTTCCCAAAGTCAGCCCAACCCACCGTATCAACCAAACAATCAACAAGCTATCAACTACCAATAGCAGAATCACCAAAGCTATCAAAACCACGATCCAAGACCCAACTTTCAAGGGTCTAGCAATCAAGCTAATGCCATCAATGTAGCTGCAAGGCAAAAGCCCTGATTCCAACTTGCACCTAGAAACTATACACCCCTTGGTGAGCTTTTGGATGTCATTTTTGAGAAATTAGTCAAGGAAAACCTCATCAAATTTCCTCCTACCCAGCAAATCGACCCAAGCCAATCCAAAGCTGCATGGTACAAAGATAATGAGTACTGCAAATTTCATATGGTAAAAGGTCACACCACCCTCAGATGCATGAAACTAAAAGATTATGTGTAGGACCTCATTGATCGAAAAGAAATCACCGTTGGTGCCCAAACCTCTCCCAATGCAGGCTTACAAATCTATCAAAATGCTTTTCCTCCTCACAACAACCAAAATCCTAGAAAAGCACCTATCCAAACCAACAACAACAATGCCAACAACCGCCAGCCAAACCAATAGCATGAGAAGAACAATGACCACACTTCATCCTATATAGATTATGGTAGCCTCATAGGTTGTATCCGAGAAAGAGCCTTCTCTCAATGTTATCAATATCCAAGGATCAAATAATGAGTGTGCAGTCACCACTCAAAGAGCATGATTTAACATCGTAGGCCCACCAATTTCACCAGCACCATTAGCTCCATCAAAAAGCCAATACAATATCTTGGAACACCTTGGGAACATGCCAGCCCAAATATCCATTTTAGACCTTCTTCGCACTAGTCCTGTGTACAAGAACATCGTTGACAGTGCTCTCATAGAATCTAGTGTCCCTTCAGATATCAATGCTACTGATTTTTGTAATCTTGTTGGACACCTTTCATCCTCATGTGCCCTATCATTCAAACCCACTGACATACTCGTGGTCGAGCCAGATCACACCCTTCCACTCCACATAGCCATTATGGTATCCAATTTTGTCATAAAAATAGTAATGATAGATAATGGATTAGCCTTGAATATTTGTAACTTAAAATTCATAAAAAAAGCTGGGTATACTGAGGCAGATATCATCAGTGAGGTTATCACCATCAAAGCTTATGATAACTTGGAAAGAACCACAGAAGGAAATATTTTGCTACCAATTAAGGTTGGGCCAGTCATCCAAGAAACACTCTGCCATGTTATTGATCTAAACCTACCATTCAACATCCTCCTTGGTCGCCCATGGATTCATGCCATGAAAGCCATTCCATCCACTTACCATCAGTGCGTCAAATTTATGCATCAGGGCACTGAGGTAACCATCCATGTTGATCTAGAACCCTTTACTTACTGCAATGCAGTTGAAGCCTCATATACAAACCATTGCCCTGGAATTGATATCAACACAGACATCGCCAACTCATCCTACACTTGTAATGACCCAGAAACCATCCTCGCCTCCACCCTATCTACCGTGAAGATCAATAACAAAGGTTGTGGAGACTATAGTCTATCAGATTCATTTGTTGTTGGGGCACTCCCACTTGATCCACACGCTCATGGGCGACTGACATATCACAAAGCTAAGGAGATTCCACCTCCTTGTTACAAACAATTTGGCCCAACAAGCTTTGTATCCTCAAAAATCCCTCTTCATGAGGAGCTCACTCCAAATATCAATAATTGGTTACATAAGGATGCACCTCCAAGAAATCAAGCATGCCTTGATCACTTTAGCCAAAATATCCCCAAGAACATAAGCTCATCACTGACAAATGGAACTATCAAGGTGGTGGTCTAGGACTAGAAGAAAGAGGCATGCAGTGCCCCATCGAAGCACACTAGTGGGAAACGAAGTCAAGTCTTGGCTTTGGCATACCCACAACTGGGGGCACCAATGAAAATGGTCATGCTTTTTCAAACATTCATCATGACCTTGTCAAAATTGAAGACATTCCTGAGAAAATTGAAAAGAGAGTCTACGATGATATCCTAGACCAAATCTCCCTCGAAGACTCTGTTCTCCAAGAACTATCCATCCATTTCATTGACCTACCACTCACCCATCCACAACTCATATATTGGGACCAACCAATCATCATACACATTGATGAGTTCACATTAGAGGAAGCACTTTTGAGATTCATGGGAGCTGAAACACCTCACAAGAAAACAAAGCCAGACTCAACATATATCTATAAGCTAGATCCCAAGGGGTATTTTGGAGAAAATCCCCAACCTAGTTCTAATACACCCAAAAATGGAACTAGGGTAAATCTAGGACTAGCTAAGGCAACAAAGAGAGCCCCTCAGCAAGAAAATCCAGAATCACAAGCAGAACATGAAGATTTAGCATTGCCTCCTCAAGATAATCGACCAAAGGTGTCTTCTATTCTAATTGAGGATACTAGAGAAGTCAACATCGGTTCTTCAGAGATCCCCAGACTTGTTCACATTGCTGCATCCCTATCACAAGACCAATTTGATATCCTCTTTGAGGTCTTAAGATAGAACATTGGCCAATTTGCATAGTCATATCAGGACATGCGAGGACTTGATCCAAAGCTTGTAGTTCATCATCTTGCAGTCGATCCAAAGATCAAGCCTATTAGACAAAAGCTTAGAAAAATGCACCCCAAGGTGGCATTACTAGTCAAAGCTGAATTAGAAAGAATGTTAGCTACTAAGGTTATCCGACCTATTGACTACTCAGAGTGGATCTCCAACATGGTCCCCATCACTAAACCTTCTGGTGACATCAAAATCTGCACTAATTTCAGAGATCTTAACAAAGCTTGTCCAAAAGATGATTTTCCCTTGCCCAACATAGATATGATTATAGATCTTATAGCTGGACATGAAATCTTGTCCCTCATGGATGGATTTTTTGGGTATAATCAAATCAAGATTGCAGAAGAGGATCAGCATAAGACAACATTCACTACCCCTTGAGGAACCTTTTGTTACAACATGATGCCTTTTGGCCTAAAGAATGCAGGGGCTACCTATCAAAGAGCTATGACAGCCATTTTCCATGATCTTATCCATAACATTTTGGAGGATTATGTGGATGATATCTTGGTTAAATATCACACCTTCATGGATCACCTTGCTGATCTGGAGAAAGTCTTTGATAGGTTAGCCAAATATCACCTCATGCTAAATCCCAAGAAGTGTGTCTTTGCGGTCGCATCTAGCAAGCTTCTAGGCTTTATCATTTCTAAACAAGGTATAGAGATCGACCCCAAGAAGGTCAAGGCTATCTTAGACATGCCTCCTCCCCAGACACTACGACAACTTTGCTCTCTTCAAGGAAAGCTTCAATTCGTCTGACGCTTCATCTCCCAGCTTATAGATAAGTGTACACCATTTGCACATTTACTAAAGAAATATGAGAACTTCAAGTGGGATCCTTTATGTTAGTGCAGCTTCGATCAACTCAAGCAATATCTCACCAATCCCCCTATCTTGGTTTCACCAGTTCCTGGTCATCCCTTAATTTTGTACATATCAGCAATGCCTACTGCTCTAGGGGAACTTCTAGCACAGCTCGATGACTACGGCAGAGAAAGAGCCATCTACTACATCAGTAGAACCCTAGTTGGTTATGAACTCAATTATACTCCTATGGAAAAATCTTGTTTGGTAGTTATTTTCTCAACTCAAAAGCTTCGCCACTACGTACTAAGTCATATCATCCAACTAGTCTCCAAGATTGACCCTCTCAAGTATATGCTCTCCAGAATAGAACTTACAGGCCGTTTGGCCAAATGGGTCATGCTCCTTAGCAAATTTGACATCTAGTATGTGGACAAAAGGCAATCAAAGGGCAAGCTATAGAAAATCACCTAGCTGATGCGCCTCTAGTAGATACATATCCTTCGATCATAGAATTTCCAGATGAACATGTCTGTCTAATTGAAGAATAGCCCCCATGGAATCTTTATTTTGATGGCTCACACACATCTCGTGGTTCAGGGGCAGGAATATTGTTGGTCACACCTCAAGGAGATTACATTCCAAAAGCCTTCAAGCTAAAATTCCCTAGCACCAACAATATAGCTGAATATGAGGCTCTCATAGCAGAATTAAAGGTAGCTACAAAATGGAACATTACTGAGTTACAAATCTTTGGTGATTCTCAGCTCTCAATCAAGAAAGCCCTAAATGAATATCAAACCAAAGATGACAAGCTATTACCCTACAAAGAGCTAGTTGATCAGCTAACCCAACATTTTACAAGGCTTCAGTTTACACAAGTGCCTTGAATACAGAACAAAGCAACAGATGCTATGGATACTATAGGCTCGCTCTTGGAAATTTCCCAAGTAGCTACACAGTATGAGTTTTTAGTCGAGCAGCTCCTCACACCTGCCTATGCGAATGAGGATTCAAACTGTGTTTGTATCTTGGTTGGTCCCCAATCCCCTTGGTACCATGAGATTCATGCTTACCTTATTGATGGTATCATATCCCCTCACCTCACACGTACCCAACCCTAGAACCTCATCCAAAAATCATCCCGCTATGTTATCATAGCCAATACCCTATATCATCGGGGTTATCACGAGACTCTCTCTCAATGTTTAAATAAAAATGAGGCCGTGATGGCATTAAAAGTACATTCCGGACTTTGCGGTGCCCACACGAGTGGTATTGTCCTAGCATGACAAATCTTTAGAGTAGGCTATTATTTGCCTACCATTGAAAAAGACTCCTGTGACTTTGTCAAAAAGTGTCTCCCATGTCAGCAGCATGCAAATCTCATGCACGCTCCAACACAGGATCTACAGCCTATTGCACCACCTTGGCCTTTCGCTTGTTGGGGCCTTGATCTAGTTGGAACTATCACACCTCTCTCATATGATGGACATAAATGGATAATAGCAGCTACAAACTATTTCACTAAGTGGGTGGAAGCAGTCCCCCTAGTCTCAGCTACAGGAGTTCAGGTCTCCAAGTTCATCTTGTACTACATTGTTTGCCACTTCAGCATCCCATCCACCATCTTCACTAACCACGGAGGTAACTTTGGAAATCTCAACATGGAAGAATTATGCACTTCCCTCCACATCCATCACCACTTTTCTAGCCCATATTTCCCACAGTGTAACGGCCAGGCAGAGGCAACTAACAAAACCCTCCTCAAAATCCTAAAGAAAGTTGTCAATGATTCCGGCCGTGATTGGCACCTACAAATAAATCTAGCCCTATGAGCCTATCAAACCTCCTTCTGTACATCCACAGGAACAACTCCATACTCCCTAGTCTATGGTGCCAAAGCGGTACTACCCATAGAGGTTGAACTTCCCTCCTTGCGCACATCTTTGCAAGGGAAAATATCAGATGAAGAATACAGAGTAACCAAACTCACCCAACTAGATCTCTTAGACGAGAAGCGACAACAAGCCTATGATCATCTTACAGTCTATCAAACTTGTCTCAAAAGGAATTTCAACAAGAAGGTGCCAGGCGACATGGTCCTCAAAGAAAATATGAAAGTCCAAGCCGATCGAGAAAAGAAAGGCAAGCGTGAACCTACATGGCTTGGTCCTTATGTTGTCACTGCATCCTTTGGCTCTGGAGCCTATCAGCTATCTACACTAGAAGGAGAACTCTTGAATGATCCTACTAACATCATTCATCTCAAGAAGTTCTATGCTTGAAGATTCTTGGTATACCCAACTTTTGAAAAATACAAAAAAAATAGTAAAGAGAAATAAGCGTCCAATGGAGAAAACTTGGCAATTCAAGTGCCTTGGATAGGTACCTTGGTGAAAACCTGGTAATTCAGGCACCTTGTGTACTAAGACTAATCCATTATCTATCACTATCATATCCCTCATCCATCCACCCACCATCCCATAAAACACCTGCTTGTTCCCTTGGTGTTCCAACCAAATATCCAAAATCCAATGAAGCTTGTAAATACCTCCTTGTACAGCTTGTAAATCTTGTACCTCAACTTGTAAATCTTGTATCAGAGCTTGTATTATACCTTTTAAATTTTGTATTATCCCTTGTATCATAGCCTGTATATCCACATCTTGTCCAAAGCTTGTACCATATTCTAGCTTGTAAATAATCTTGTATCCTAGCTTGTATCCTATCACATGCACACAAAGAACCCCATTTTCACTTAAGCTTTTCGCAAACCATCTACCTATCTGCCTATCAACTATTACAGACATCCCACCCTTCACCAACATTTCCATCTCACAAAATCAAAACATGAAATACCTTGTACATTTGTAACATATCTTGATCTGTCAGCTTGTTCATCCTCTTTAGCTTAGTACCATTATATCTATCCAACTTTTGTGTCAGTTCCTCCTTGATCAGCATCTTGCACACATCACACAACCCTTGGTTAGCTATTCCAATGGATCCTTTAGCTAGATCTCCTGTCACCAAAGTGTTATCCTTCTTAGTTCAGCTTGCCAGATGCATCACTCATCCAAAATCCATCAGCTTAGGTGCTCTCCAATAGATCCTTGCAGGATATAGCTTTCCTCATGTCTGATCTTGGTCCGTTAGTACTTTTTCCTACCCATCTCATTGGCAAACGGTTCTCTTTTTTATTTTCGGTTTCTTTTGATTTGGAATCTTCCCTTTGGGTCTTGAGTTATCTTTTCCAAGCAATCTTTTTGTTCCCTCCTCAAGGTTGCCACGATCTTCCATATCATGGTATAATGCGAATGGGGCAATCTAAGCATAAGGTTTTGATCAGGTCTTTTGTTTGTTTTTCTTTTGTGCTTGTGGGTTACCTAGTGTTGGTTCCACGCTGCTTCCTTCGAGAATCATCTGTGATGCTGGGGCAATCCTTGCATGTTTGTTTTGAGTCAGTCTGTCAGTCCTCTAAATGGTTGGTGAAAAGGCCTTGATGTTCTTGGTAACCTTGGCAATTAACCAACAGTCCTATAGCAAATCTAGTGCTCAACTACATGGTGGTACTTCTCTTTGAAGTATCCGCCTGCTCAAAAAAGCTTCAATGATTTCCCTTCATCTCCATTATCCCCCATCCATATCCAACATCTGTCTCTCCTACCCCAGCTTATGCATTAGTATCTCCTTGAATCAATCTTCACTTTTATCTTTAGGGATCCACAATCCTAGTCTTAGGGATCCACCAACCCAATCAATCCACCAAGCCTCATCTTTCGAGCTCCACAATCCTAGTCCTAGGGATCTTCGAAACCCATCTTCTGGCAATCAAACTCTTTGAAATCCTGTTGCATCAGCTTTATCATCCCATCATCCATCTCCCTATCCTAGATTTCTTTTTATAGCGCTCATCTCCTTCATCCTCTGCAATCCCTGAGATCTTAAGCTTGCTTCCTCTTGTGCCTTTGATTCTCCCTTTATCATTCTCCCGTAGTGAGACTTTGAGCTAACTAAACCTCTTCTCTTAAGCCAATCTGAGTCTCCTTGCTCATCTCAGATTCTTGTACTTTTCAAGAAGTTGTAAAGCCTTGCTTTCTCTCCCCACCGCCTTCTTGAGGGGGCATCTCGTAGTCCATTCTCTCCTCTTCTACTCTAGCCTTGGGCATCTTATTTTCTTATCTTTGATGCCATGCCACTTGCGGCATCACATCAAAGAGAGGCAAAATGTAGACACCTAAAAATCTTTTAGAAAATAAAATATTCTTATTTTCTGAAAAAAGTTCCTTATGACATCATAATTTATTAATTAATTATTTAATTAATTAATTCATTAATTTTTATGCCATTAAATCCCTTTATCTTAATTAAAAATATTTAATTAAGGAATCCCTCCCAAAAATGTTTAAATCTTATTTAAACATTATTTTCTTATTTATTAATTATTTAATTAATAAATAGACCAAAAATTCCAAAATAAATAATTTATTTATTTTTTGCCCAAAACTTGGCCAATTTCTTTAAGACCACTAACCTCTTCCAAAATCTTCTAATCCTTCTTTAATTTTGATTAAAGGCTAATCCCATCATTTCCTACCCCTAATCCCAACTCAAAATATTTAATTAAGATTAAATATTAATCCTCATGTTTATTAAAAAAGTTTTAATAAATATCTCCTCAACCCAAACCCTTGAAATAAATAAAAATTTATTTATTTCCTAAAAATCTAATTTATCCTCATCCTAAGAAGTTTTAGACTCTTCTAGAAAGTCTTCATCCTCATCCTAGGAAGTTCTAGACTATTCTAGAAAGTCTTTATCCTCATCCAAAGTCTAGACTCTTCTAGAAGATGTCTTTAAACCTAATCCTAATCCCCTCCTAACCTTGTCACATTCCCTAAACATGGGTTAAGACTTACTAACCCAAGCTAAAGTTAACAAATATCTCCTCCTTCACCGACCCTCATTAAATGTCATCCACTTGCCTATCCCTAAGCTAATCCTAAACCATCCTCTAATCATTTGCACAATCCTAAGCAAGCTTAAAACCTTCCTAATCAAGCCCAAGTCAAAATTCCTCTCATCTCCCTCAAAATATCCCAACCATAAAATTTTATGAGGCCCACTAGGCCATAAATGACTCTTCCAAAGCCCTTTCATTGCTCTTACAAGCCATTATGATGGTCTTTATGAAAATTTTATCCATTGAGCCTCCTTTGTTGACTCATCCTTCCCCTTTCCTCCATCCTCTCACCCTGTGACATGTGTCACTCCCTAATTGGTTGCAAGGAAGCACAATCCATGTGCTCTCCTCTCATTCAATCTAAACCCTCCATAAGCTTTTTCTCATCCTTGCATCCTAGCCCTTAATCCCTCAAGCCGCTTGCCTATAAATTGGATCCTTCCCCTTTGCAAAATAACACAATCCATGAAGTAAAGTCATAATGCCATTTTACATCAAAGCCATACACTCACACCCAAATTCCAACTCCATTTGAAGCCCTTTTTTAAGCATAAGCTTGAGCATACATCCTATCTATTTAGACAAAGCCACTCAACAAGAGAGCTTCTCATTGAGAGAGCCCATTAATGGCTCATATTCTCAATTGAGAGTTCATCTTAGTCTATCTTGAAATTTATGAATTTTGTTTAGTTTGTAGAAGCTTTATTTAAATTTGGTTTCTATTAGCATACTAACATTGCTCATATACAGTTACATCTTCAATTGTTCCTCCAGAGGATTTGATAGCATATATACTAGCTTTGATTCTTTCTACATATTTTGTAATGTTTTCATCCTCTCTCATTTTCATCTGATCAAACTATCCTCTAAGACTTTTTTCTTTGGCTCTCCTTACGTTGTCATCTCTACCATAGATGGCTTTTATCTTGATCCACATTTCACAAGAAATTCCACAATCTTTGACCTCATCAAATTTGGCATAGTTGAGAGATAAAGCAATGTCAATCATCATGATATTATGACTCTTCTTCTTTGTAATTTCTTCAATAGTCATAGTTCTAGTAGGAGAATTGTATTTGGTGTGTAGATTCCTTAGCCCTAAATCTCCAATAGTTGCCAAGTGTAAACTCATGAGTTCTTTCCGTGCCTTGAAGTAATCTTTGTTTAGTTTTGGAATCTCCCTTCTATAAGAAATCATGATCATTAGCTTAGGTCCTTGAAACCTTTTATGCAAGCACCAAAAGCTCTGATACCAATTGTTGGAAATATAAGAGTAACTAAGAGGGAAGGGGTGAATCAATTACTATAAAAATAAATACCAAATCCCTTAAATGTCAAATACAAATAGAAAATATGATTAAACTCTATTCTATTGTAACTCAGCAAACACATATGTGCTCAATTTACACTAGCAAATATCGTAACTCAAAAAAAAATTGAAATAACAAAAGTAACTCGACAAATGCAAAGCTTAATTTTTTTGTTATTAGCCTTAAGATTAACTTAATTTCATACGCATAAAATAAATATAATTAACACAAGTGACACCAAGATTTAATGTGGACACCCAATTTGGGAAAAACCACTAATTGGAACTAGTTACTGATTTTCACTCTTCTGAAGTAAGCCATGTTAGGAGCCAACCATGTTAAAGGTTACAAAAGACATTGTTAGGTGTAACCCTGTTAGAGGATTTAATCACCCTATTAGGAGTAGCCTTGTTAGAGGTCTTTAGACACTTCAAATAAAAATTCCACCATGTTAGAGGATTTACAAATGGTTGTTAAGACAACTTAGTTAAGAGATTTAGATCACTGCTACAATGGTTACAAACTAACAATGAGATTACCTAATTTTTGATGCAACTGAATTGCTAATTATAGATCTCAATTTTGGTTTGAATACTTGATCCTTCCTGGTGGAATATATCTTTTCAGCTCAACAAGGATATTTTCTTATCCTTCTAATTCACTTCCTCTAAGCATTATCAAATCTTCTATTATGTTCCACACATTCAATCCTCAACCTTTCCTTATATTTATATCTTACACATTGTCAAGTTAGCTTGAGTACAACTTAGAATACATAATATTCATCTTCTTAGTCAGCTAGAACCAACAATTAAATCATTTGAACTCAATATGCCAAAATAAGGAAATCCTTCATTAGTTGACCATGCTCAGTAGACACTAACTCAGAAATGATTTTCTTGTGTTAACCAAGTCTACTTGTTTAACACTATATATTCACAAAGTTCCTTTGGTAAACAAGTGAGCTTGGTTAACACTGGTTCCATCCAACATTTCCTTCATCACTCAACTTTTGCAAAATTTCCTTTGATGACCAAGTGAACTCGGTAGACATTGACTTCTAAACTAGGAAAATGTTAGAATTCTCAGTAGACATAGGAAATTGTCTTCATTTCTCGAGTGAGCTTGGCATACACTAACTAGAAATGATATATGACATTTTGCATAACATCAAATACAATACACAACTAATCAATTATTTTCAACGTGATGATCTATTAATACATTCAAGAAATTCTACTTCAATACCACTTGATGAAGGATAAACCCCTTAATCACATAAACACATAATAGAAATAGAGAAATAATAGAAACTTGTACAAATGAAAAATAGGCTTGTTGTTATCACCAAAAAAATAGAATTTCAGATTTCAAAAAAAAAAAAAAAAAATGCATGACCACATTGGGATTTCCCTTACAATATTATATATTCTAGGTCCACAATAAAGATTACCAAAACTATCCAAGATAACCCTATGGACCTTCTTAATATAGGCAACTTTCCACCATCCAAAAAGGTTTTAGAAATTTTAACCCTAAACCTAAGTGACTAGACAAAATATATTATTATTACTCATATTTTATTACATTAGAGTAGGCCCCCAAACACTTTTGGAATTCCAAATAAATTTTGAAGGAAATTCATTTTTGGTCATTTCAAGTAGCATGAATTATGAAAACCATAAGTTGTCACTAGTTAATCTCATTGGTTATTATGAATTCATTTCAAAAATACTATGAGCTACTCCATAGTACTTGACTCATTCAAGCTTTAGCCAGTTGAGGTTTGAACCCTTTCTGAGGTCTTTAAAGCATTCAAAACTGAGTTCAAAGCTTCAATACCCTATTACCAATATCAAAATATTTTAGTAAAGTAACTTCACAAAAAGACTTGATATTTTAATAAAACTTTACTAGCATGATGATATATTTAAAAGAACTCTCCCAAAAAGAAATTGGAATTTTTTGAGCTTGAATGACCAACTTACTAATAATATTAAGCTTCTAAAACTAGCAAATTCACACTAAGATATCCCTTATTCAAAGATAAATAAGAAATATTTTTTGGGTGATGTGAGATTTCAATTACACCTAGGATTCTCTTGCATCAATTTGTAATAAATAAACATGTGAAGTTGCAAGAGGTAATGCTATAATTCAAAAATGTCACAAGTACCTATAGAAAGAAAATTGTGATGAAAATGCTTATGTTGATAAGGAATACATATATGTATATCTATGATTGAATGAATGAAAGAAATAGACTAGCTAGTAATGAAATATTCGAGGAAGATCAAAACATGATCCATGTAGCAAAAACACATGATAGAAATGTGATGATCTAACCAACAACCAATGGTTGCAATATGGTGCAACATGGAAAAATGATACAAGTCAATAGTAAATAACATTTACATTTAAGGAATTTTTTACAAGTTGAGGATAATGAAAACAATGAAGAGGAATAAAATGGGGAGGCACAAATTGGACAATGAATTGTCAAATTAGTTGCACAAATGGGAGTAGTACTATAAAAAAAAATTGTAACAAAGAAAAAAAGTACCTATTGAGAGAAGTAATTAAAAATGTGAAGATGAACTAATAGAGATGTTATTTGACTTAACATGTAATAGATTGATTTCAGATAATGATATTATAGAAAATGACCAAAATATATATATATATTTTTTAATGAATATGCTGAGTTCAAAGGTATAAACAAATATAGTGTGAACATTATATAATTTTCTAGACAATACCAAGGTAGGACTTATTTTGATCTACAAAATCTAGAGGATTTTGACAAGACCAGAAGGAGAAAAAATGAGAAATCTAGATGAAATAAGTTGTATAGAAATTCCTTTTGATAATGAAATTAATTTTTGCCTTGCACAGCACTATGGAGGACTAATTTTATGATAGGAAGTAAGAGATTCAAAATAATAGAAAACAATAGGATATATGAAGGAGGTTTTCTTGTGTATTATACAATGAGACAAAGGAAAAGAATGACTCATGCAAAAAAAACTAAAATGGCTCATGTTAGAAAAAGAGAGCTAGAAAAAAAAAAGGTTCTAAAATTTAGCTATGAGTTTACCTATATCAAGGCAATTGATGAAGTACATTGATGTGTGTTTTGTGTATGAGAAAGTGTTAAGATTACTATTATGATTTGTAAATTTAAAATTACTATTATCAATCGTGCATGATTTAGGACAAGATTGCATTATCTTAAGTGCAAGAACTGGGGATTATTTGCATTGTATCTACAAAAGATTGGAAAGCGAGATCTTGTATCTTTACTAACATAAGGATTGAAGTGGAATGAAATTTTATGATAAAGTGTGGAACTTAGGATATCCATACCAAGAATGAGAGAAATTTAAAGAGACAATCTTATGACTTATAGAATTAACAGGTAGACTAACTTCTTTGTCAAGATCAATCATGAAAAATGTAAGAAAGAAAGGAATTTAAGGATAATTAAAAAAATTGCACCTTGATCTCTTACACTATAAAATCTCAAACACATAAATATAATATTCTATTTATCATCTAGTTTAGAAGAGTAATCCGAACCATGATTTGAAAAAGTGGGGAGTTGAATCATTCTTTCAATCATGCAAATATTTTGGTTCTCGGATTGAAGATTTGAGGATCGTATTGGAGTTGAATGAGTATCATTCTGATAATTAATGCACTTGTTTTGGCAGTAACGTTGTATTTAAGCAAGCTTTTCTTGTTTTGAATGCAATTTTTGGAAATTTCTAGAACAGGTGACGTGAGTATAAGTAGGAGGTGCAAACAATGAATGAAAGGAGGTTAAGCCAGCCAAAAATCATCCAAACGTGAAGAAAAGATGAGAAGAAATGACAAGAAGAAGAGAGGACAGAATGAAATGAAATGATATGATATGAGGAAATAAGGAGAGCTGAATATAAGTGTGATTTAGTTTCTTCCGCGTGTAGGAAGAGAGACAATAAAGAAAGCAAACTTCTATTATTAGGGTTCCTGTGGTTTTCTATGCTGCACGCCACAAGGAAAGCAACAATAACAAAGGAACATGTGAGAAAAAGAGCAATAATCATGGACGTGAGAATATCAGCAGGCCACGTTGCATTACAAGTTTTCTGACTGAAAAAGACTTGATTGATCTTCGTAGAAAAATGGAGGTACCTGAAAGTTGTGCGGTGGAGAGACAAACCAAGTGTTGCAGAGGAGTGGGAGACATATAAGAAACATGACAATTTTACAAAAGGGTCACTGTTCTTGAAAGGTACCCGACTTCATAGTTGTAAGTATACCATTCCAATCAATATAATGAAAATAAAATGTTCATTTAATGTTGCCTCACTGAAACTATTTTTTTGGTTTGTGATTTGAAAGTTTGGAAAGTTAGTTTGAATATGAATTGTATTTTATGATATTGTAATTCAGTGTTATAAGAATTACTATGAAATATGTCTTTAATCATTTAATGATGCAAACATTATATGTACAAGATTAAATATATTAATTTAGATTATTAAAGTCTTCTTAATAATTAGGAATAGTGAAAAGTACTTCAGGTGTTCTAGATGATTGAGAACACTATTTTTTTTTTTTTTGGTCTATATTCACATAATCATCACATATTAATATGTTCTTTTATCTTTTTGTTTTTGGTTTAACTTTCATGGAGGCTTTTTATTAGTTCCTATAGGCAGAGACTTGTGTTTTCACTTCATTTTCTTTCAATAGTTTACCTGACACTTATGTTTTCACTTCACTTTCTTTTAATAGTTTGCCTACATTCTAAATAAATTAATGAAGACTTATAGTATCTTACAATTATATTAGTTTTTATTTTTTGAATACTATTTATCTTTTCTAATTGACTCATCAAACATTTGCTAGTGGTTTTTTTTTCATTTTCCTTTCCAAAAATTCAAAGCAATTCTCTTGCAACCAATTAAAAACAAACAAAATGAAAATAAATCTTTACCTTGTCATCTTATATAATCTAAAGCTCTAATAATAAATCAATTAGAACAATTTAATTAATGATATAATTAAGAATAAATTAAACAATGCATGTCTAGATGAGAATGAATATGTAGTTCTATAACTTTTGTTGACAGTTAAATTGTGATAATTTATCTTTTTCCTCCAAGAGTGAAGAAAAAGTTCAACTGAACCTCTCAAGTAAGATTGTGCTCTAATATTTTTTTCTGTAAGTGTACTCTATCTTTAAAATTTTCTCCATTTTGTTCAAAGCTATTTGAGTGTATAGTTCTTCAGAGGGCATTTTCAAAATTAGATATCATTCATTTACTTTGTATTGATTTCAAGATTTGGAGAATATTGGTTTTATTGTTTGAATACAACATTCTTATTTTGAAAGTATTGTTATTTTTTCTTACACGACTTCAGACCCGATTCTGGAACTTTTTTAGTAAATCATGTTTAAAGGTAAGTATCAGATCTTTAAAACAATTAAATTTGCAATTCCTAATAGTTTTAAGTATTAATTGGTCTTATTGTATTTCAAATATCAATTGGTTTTATTGTATTTGAAGTCATTGGTTTTTAAAAAAATCATTTTTTCATGTTTATATTGGCTTGATTTCAATCTCATTTGAAATAGATTTCTTCGGGCATGTTGACAGTCGATTCATGTTAGCAATACATGACACGAACTCTAATTATTTTGATAAACATATCAGAAAAACTTGCAAAGAGAGTATTAGGTTTAGATTAAAATTGGAAAAGGATTAATATGTTAATATGATAATGATATTTTCATTAATTTGATCATGAGTTTCATTTGAAAGAATATTAGATTGTGTAAATAAAGTTTGCCTCACTATTCTATAATAGTAAATTACAGATTGGAGATTATTAAATTTTATAGTTTTGAGATTGATTGAAGATTGGTAAATTTTTTAAAATTATAATTATAATAATTTTTTTAAAAAAATTAATAATATTTATTACAAATAAATGTAACATTTGAATATTAATTTTAATTGTTCTTTTATTTAGTTAAGATTTTAAATGTTTATTTTATGATAAGTTACATTAAGAATAGTTATTTATTTTTGTTCTAATTTTCTTAGTTTATGTTTTTATTTAATATTATGAAGCTTTAGTAAAAATTCTTTTTCGTATGAAATTATTCTTTATTCCTTTAATAAATAAGTGTTTTATAAATGATGTTAGTTAATATAAGTAATTTAATTTAACAAAAGATAGGATTAAAAAAAAACAAAAAAGGGAACATTATATGAATTAGATATAATGTTTACTTAGAAAAGATATTAAATAATTTATTTTATCTAATTAAATGAGTTTAGGTTAAATGAAATAATTTCCCTCATAACATGTGATATCTCATTTGTGGATTTGGTTTTCTTTGTTGTGAATTGAAGATAATAAATGAACTTGTTGAATTTTGGGGTGTTTATGTATTACAATTGTAATTTACCCATTTAGATTTAAATTATCAAACATTATGTTATTCTTGTGCTATTGTTTATCAATTTTTATTAATGTGATCTCATAAGTTTTCTTTCAAATTTTGAGGCTTATATGGTTTCTATGTCGGCTAAGGATATTCCTTATTAAAATGGAGACTACATATTTCCCAATTCATAAAAACAATAATTTTGCTACATATACAATATAATACACATTAAATATTTGATATCTAATTTTTTTGTTTGTTAATATTGTAATTTTGTCAGTAGGCGGGACTCCTCTCAAGCATAGCTCTTGTTTTTGAAGTACAATTTTTCTTTAAATTTTTTTAATTATTTATTATGTTTATCAAACAATCATGAGTCCTAAACAATTTTAAAATGAACAATATTAACTTTTGAATTTCAAATTTTCTCTTTTCAACTCATTACATTTATTTACTAAATTGGATGACAATTCATTTATATTTTGCTAATAAAAAAATAATAGTTCTCAAATATCTAAAAGGATCAAACTACTATGAAATCTAAGAAATTTTCAATTGATAAAAAATGATTTTAAAAATTGCATTTTTTCCTCAATATATCATATCCCTCATAATAATTTTCAAGGTTACTTTTTATCAAAAGTAATCATTAGTTCCTACCCTAAAAAATTAGAAATATGAATTTTCTTTCAATAATAAAATTAAAAATTATATAGATTTTTAAAATAGATAATTTTATTCAAATAATTTGAATTAGTCATATAATAAAGACCATGTTTTAGTTGTCAACTGTTTAAAATTAGTAAATATTAATATTTCTTTAAAAAGTAAATTTAAAAATTAAATTTATAATTTAAATAAATTCAACACTATTTAATATACAATTGTTGACTTCAATTCTACAATTTAAAAACATGATTATGAACTTTTGCATTTAAAAATATTCAATCTTAATTTTTATAAAAATAAATTTAAAGAGTAATGCAAGAGAAAAATTAAATTATTGGACCACTACAATAATATTAAAATAATAATAATATTTCTTTAGTGGTAAACTTTAGCATGGCAAATGTTTTTGTAAATTAGTAATTTTAAATAATTTGCATCTCACTTTATCTAAATATTAGAATTTGGATTGATCAAAGTTTTAAAGTTTAATCACTAGTTAGATTTTAGTTGTCGCCTATAGTTCTCTAGCCTATAAAAGAAACTAATAAAAAATCATGTAAATTCTAATCTAATTTTTTTAAGCATTTAAATAATGAACAATAAACTTGTACCAACCTCAACTCATGATATGCTAAAAATCTATATTATTGAATATTTCTAAAAGTATTATAAAATTTTATACAATTTAAAATTTTCTTCAAAAATAAAGAAGTTAACAAATATAATCCTTGATTGGAACTAGGTGGTGGAGAATTATAGACAATTTATTACTATAATAGTTCAAATTGAATTTTGTGTTACTTATCAATAAAAATAAAACAGATTAAATTAGATATCAACGTAAATAAAATATGACCAGTAACCATTCTATTAAATGAAAACTGAAATAGTCTATAAATGTGCATGTGAGTTATAATGTATTCGGGTAGAATATTCAAATTTGATCATTCAGCAAGGAAATGTACTTCTGCTTATTGTCTATCTTCCTTACGTTTACTTAATATGATATAATTCGGGATAAATTCTAAGAACGAAGGTCGCTCTCCATCATCGCTATTCTATTATTAGCATTCATATTATTAGAATTCCAAGGAACAAACTATGACAATTGTAATATCTACTTTCACTGCATTCCAATGCCATTAAACAAATGGCAAATTTTGAATGCATTTTACTTTTAAAAGTGTTTTAAAGATCTTACTTTTTTAACATTGATTAGTAGATTAAAAAATTCTTGATTAAGAGTCAATTATTGAGTGATATCAATATTATCAAAAGATGCAATCTTAACTTCTTATTATATTGATTAAGATTTAATTTCTATGATGGATTTCATTGTAATTTTAGTATAATATTATCAATCAGATTATAGATCTTAAAACTATTTTTTATTAACATCTATAATAAAATTTTTCTTGGGTCTGTTTGGCAACGGGAATACAAGTGGAATAGGCATATGTAAATTCTTAAATTCTTCAGCAAATTGGAATTGGAATACGAAATAAAATAGAAATACGTATTTCAATTTTGGCTCAAAAATGAGGTTTTGCAATTCCACCCAAATAGGTGAAATTGGAGTAAGTATTCTTATTCCAGTTTTATTTATTTTAGAAAACATAAATTTTTGAGTCCGAATTTCCCATCAAATTCTAGATGAACCAAACAGAAAATAATAAGACGTACCCCCATTTGCTATTCAATACTACCAAAACATTTATAATCACAATATTAACCTAATTTGTTATGACCTTGTTTTAGATTCATCAAAATTTGAATTTTTTTTGAGTTCATTACATTGTAATTTTCTTATAAGATTAACTACAAATATAAAGTCATTCAATTTTTGAATTTTTCTTCATTGAAAATTGCATATCTATCTATAATGAACTTTACATTATAGATAATATCGATGTACTCACTGGATTAAAACCTCTTAAATTAATATTCAAAGAAAGGAGGATATCAATTGTAATCAAATTTGTCATGAATGGAGCATATCAACTGTACGTAGTCTTATTACATTGCAAATTTAACCTAAGAAATAAATGGTTTGTTTTTACGCATCTGCATTTGTGATACGATGTTTATTGCGTGACGTGGCATCTGCTGAACCCACAAACATGTTTTCATAGTTATCCGATTGATGGATTGATACTTGTTGTAATAAGCCATTTTGAATCATTGCAATAATCATTTTATGTTGGACTGTCTTAATATTGAATTGAGATAGCCTTATCCTTCGTGACGTGCCCACTCATTTTTATTCACGTTATCAGAATAATTTGATTCACAGGTAACTTGTTGACATCACCAATTATTCGAATTATCTGAAATGTCAAATGTTTCTTATCAAGTTAACACTAACATCACAATGACTATTCAAATTTTAACTATGTTTATAAGTAAATATTGATTTTTTTTTGAAAATCTTGAATTTTTCATTCTATTTTACAGATCATTTTCATGGTTTGTAAATAAATTTAGAGTATGAAATTTTTTTTCAGTTTTTTTTTTTAGTAAATTCTTTTTGAGATCACATATGACTATTTATCATCTTTTCAATCTTTTTCAACCAGTTTTCAAACAGTTCTTCTATTTTAATTGTCTTTTGAAGTTTTAGTTTAATTATATGAAACCTACTTAGAATTGATCAAATTTGACTTTCACAAATACTTAGAAAATGTCTTATCTTTTGTATAAATATTTTATTTGTTATAACATCTCTATTTTTTCAAACATAGACTTAAACCTATCCTTGGATTCAAGCGTGCAACAAACATCAAATTGTCAAAAGCATGAATCTTCATGCAATCTAAGAGTTCAATCTGCTATGTAAAGTTGTCAAAAAGACATAAAATAAAATATATTTCTCACAGTTTACCTACATTCAATTTTATAATTATTTTGATCGAACATTATTGATTTAAGCAATGTGTCATTGGTCACATATCAAGAAGAATGCCAACAAATCATATGTTTCTGCAAGTAATCCAGAAAAAGAAAGAAAGTACTCTTTTGTCTTCTCTAAAGGCTGTCTACTGAGATGATGGTCATTACTTATAAAAACATGACATGTTTTGAAGTTGTGATTAAGAGCTTGCTATTTCAACTGATCAGATGTGGAAGAACTGCTACAAAAGACCACAATGGAAGATAGGCTTAGGAATGATAAGCATGTCCATCTAATAATTCACATGACCATTACAAATTACAAATGATCTTATTATGGATACCTAAACTAGGTGTAAGGATATACATCACACATACATGAATATTTTTATGATGAAATTAGTATAAAATATCAAAATGAGTATGTGAGTATTAAAATTTTAGCTTAAAATAATGATTTCATAAATTAATATCTTTAAATTGTCTTTTATTTATCTACAAGGAATATTCTTATTTAGATTTATCTTACGCAATAGGATTTTTTTTTTGGGAAATTTTTTTTATTATTATTATAATTAAATATTCTAAAATACTGCTTAAATCTATTTTTAGATATAGATTTTATGAAATGAGTAGACAAGAGTTGAGATTCAAAATGACTTCTACCTTTAAAGTATGAAATTATGCATAGCATTAACTAATGTAGTTAAGGGTTTCTTTGGTCAAGAAGTTATCAAATACATCCCATAAGAAAATGGTTGGGTTCTTTAGTTTTATTAAATGGTTATTGTGATGAGCTTGTTAAGTTGTCTGGTTTGGGAAGTGGGTAGATCAAAGTTAGTATAAAATGATCTTTGAGAATGTTTAGGGACTTTAAACTAATTATTGATGATAAGATCTAACTCATATATTTTTGGGAAGTGAATATCTAGGGTGGGCATTAAATGGGGAAAATTTTTGACAAAATTTCGGTATATGCTTTAAATGTAAGTTTGTATCTTCATTTATAAACTAATATTATGTTTTTATTTATTTATTTAGATTCTTGTCCATAAATTGTTACCATTTAGTTGTATTATATTGTATGATGGCTAAGGGCTCTACTTAACTTTAAAATGTGATTGGCTAGAAATAATATTATGAAACCTTTCTTTACTTTATTATTATCCTTGTTGGGCTATGGTTGTGAATAATGTCCTTATTAAAAATAGTGAAGATGTCTCTATTATGGTTACTTGTGGTAGCATAATCAATATTTTCCTTGTGAATATACCTTGAGGTTATCCATTTTCAAGTTTTTCATTTGTATGAAATATAATCAAATGGAGATATAGGGTGGATATGTCCCTAGTGATGTTATATCTGAAAATTTGGACTTGGATGCATTAAGTAGCACAATTCCATTACTCCTCTTAGTTTTACTTGTTTAGACTTCCTCATTGTCAGGCTGGGTATCTTTCATGTCAAGAAAGATTCTAGAGAAGCTTCATGGTAGGGTGAGAAAGCACTCATACAATATTCTTGTTTTATATGTTCTTGAAAAGGTTTTGGAGCTCCTATTAGCTAGCTCACCATGTTCAAAACAACCTTGGTAATCCTATAACTGACTAATGTTT
Source organism: Cupressus sempervirens (assembly GCA_028749045.1). Taxonomy (NCBI): domain Eukaryota; kingdom Viridiplantae; phylum Streptophyta; class Pinopsida; order Cupressales; family Cupressaceae; genus Cupressus; species Cupressus sempervirens. The sequence goes on from CM053790.1 coordinate 518,523,932, forward strand.
TTTTTGCACATATAATAGACTAGTCATTTGTTGAATTTGTTCAACATGTTATTCATAAAATTAGAACATGTTAGTTTATTTTCTTTTTTCATTCTTATATATATATATATATATATATATATATATATATATATATATATATATATATGTATATATATATTATTGTTGACTCATCAATGGGTATATTGACTTTGACTCTCGTAGACTTTCCCTTTTTTTGTGGAGATTGATGATGTGGCACCTATTTTGTAGGGGTAATTCTTACATGTGGTATCAAAGCTCGATTCCACTCTAGGGCCTTGAGTTCACTATGCTTAGTTATAAGCCAAGGTCAAGTCAACTAGCTTAGCCTATGTATGTATGTGTTGGTTCCTTGGGCTGATTAGAAAGTCTTCTTGTTATGGTTTTTCTTTACATGAAGGGATGAGGTGCTCTTTGTTTAAATTATAGAAGTCAGATAATCTATCAAACTTTACTCCTTGTGTATGTGATAATTTTTGGTTGATCTTTTCTTCTTTTAAAATTTGTCAAAATGGGACTTTTAAAAATCATTGATAAATTGAGTACCTTAGACTATTTTGATTGAATTTGGATGGAAATCCTATGATTGAAAAATATACATATTGTTTGGACTCCCCTTAAAAATTTAGTACTTCTTCTTTGTATGTAGAACTAAAGATGGGATAGTTAATTGATGGTTGACTTTTGCACTAGGTTATGAGTGCCTACAAATTTTTAGACGTGGTGTGTGATAGCAATAAAAATAAATCTTATATTGTGCAATAGGCATGTGATGTGTATGTAGTGTAAGAATTTTTATGAGATTCTTGAAATAACCTAGATAAAATGTAGGAATAACAAAGAATGTATTTGTGAAAGTATTACATGTTGCATTTTGTATTTAAGAACACCTGTCATTGAAATAAATAAATAAATATAATTATCAAGATTTATTGCATGTGATGCTTAAATATTGAAGATTGGTCATGTTCTTTAACGCTTCTTGGACACAAGGTTTTGTGAAGAATCTAGTCCCTCTTGGTAACTAGTGAGAGTCATCCTATTTAAAGTGAATTGTATTCCAATTGGTTATGGTGTTATATATATATATATATATTTCTTGATTTCATGAATTTTGGAGTGATGAAGGGCTAGCTTGAAAAATATTCAGTTTTTCTTGTGAACACCTAGCCACTAAATTTTCTATGATCTTTGTAGTGTGACCCTTGTTCACTTTATTTTTATTGATTATTTTTCTCCACTTTTGGACTTTGTGAACCATGGTTTTGAGATTTCTTTGATCTTGATGTGGCTAGGGTGTAATTTTATGTTGTTGGTCCTATGATGTGATGTGTTATTTTCTATCATGTTCAATGTGGAATATTGATAGAATGTATGAGTAGATTATGAGGAAGATGTCATTCTTCCTCCTACATTGAAATTTTCATTTTACTTGTTGTGTATGAGACGTGGAAAGTTTACCTTCCAATGAGGGGTGTTGAATGTGGACAAGACATGAAAGGGTAGAAGTGATGCTTTCTCTCCCACTCTACCTACCAATATAAATCTGGTGCTAAAATTCTTTGGCCAAAGCTATGTGCATATGTCATAGTATGTTGTTGAATATGCTTGCATGTGTCCCATCATCCCTGCCACATCCATGATTAGTTCTACTTAGACATATGTGGAAAGTAGTTTGTTTCATGGCTACACTAGATACCCTCTTCCTTTTGCATTATTTTGGGCATTGTCAGATTGGGAATTCTATGTGTTAGGTAGGATCCCAAGGAAGTGCATTTTGTATTATTTGGGCATTGTAGGGTTGGTTATTCTATGTGTTAGGTAGGATCCCAAGGAAGTGTAAGGCTTCATGGTTGGGTAGGAAATCACCTGAACCATATTTTATGCAATGATTAAATAGCATGAAGGCCACAAACCATAACTTGTTCTTATATGTTGGTTAAGCACACTATGGTGACAAGATGGGCTTGAGGGACTAGGTCACAAAATTGATAAAAATTGGGTTTACTAATCCTTGTAAGTGATTGATGAGCATACCTAGATGATTTAATTAATGGTGTAGATCATATGGTAGATGGTATTACACTTGTATGATGTGTTTACTGCTCTGTGTTTGACATATAGGTTGACAATTTCTATGATTCTCATTGAGATATGATACTCTGGATTATACTTGATGTATTTATTAAACCATCCATTCTAATGGATGGATGGATGATGTGTAGGTTAACATCCTTGGATAATGTCATGTGTTACATTCTTAAATGGATAATTATTTGGTAATCTTTGATCATGGTGAATGAAATAATTATTGACTATTCAAACAAAGGTTTTGCTTTGATTTTTGTATTCTTGCAATTTATGATGTGGTAATTGCTTAGTAGGATCTGTTTCTTACATGTAGGTCAACTTCTCAAGTATATTCATGTGATGATATGTTTTGTTTGACAGTTTAGTCGATAATTGGAATTTATAAAATGTAATTATTATTGTATCTATCATTTTAACATATAAGTTGAAAACTGGAATGAAGTTGCAAAATTAATTGGAAGATATCTACTTGTTGATTCAACTATGTGTAGTCAATTTTTTACTAACCTAGAATGAATTTTTGGTCTATGTGGCGAGTGCATTGAAACATGTTCTTTAGAAAAGGGTATGTATAGATTCTAAATCATCTATATTTCAGAATATATAATGCAATGGTGTTATGTATATGTGATGATCCACCATGCATGTGACTTCTTCTTTATAGAAAGTTCTTGACTCTTTTTATTTAGTCATCTTTTTCGATGAATATCGACTAATGATTTGGTCATCTTCATTTGTCTACTTTGGACTCCTAGTTGATATGTTTTGGACATGGACTTGGTCATTGTATCTTCGACTTAGACCCTTTTGTTGATATGTCTGGTTGGGATTTTGGTTTTATTACCTATTAATGTAGAACTTTGGGTCAATTTTTCTTGATATACTTGAGTGTGCGGCCTTTATATCACATTTACTTATCATATTGATTAGATATATGTTGTTAATTTTGAGCTAATTGATGTATTATAATGTAAATTCATTTGGATGTCAAATTATGCTATTGTTTGTATGCATAATGATGATTAAATATTTATGAGTATATTGATGATGATATACATGGATGTCATTATATTTCATGATGATTCAATTGATGATGATATACATGTAATGTGATTACATTTCCTAATTAGGTTCTAATGTGTATTGGCCTATTGATGTGGATACTTACTCACCTATGAACACCACATGCTAGGTGGTACATACACATGATTATCTATGTTACTCATTAGCTAGATGTGAAAAATGTTAAATTTTGAACTTGAAATTGATCTCATTAAAATTTAAGCTACTAACAATCTAAATGATCTAAAAGTATTTTGAGTGCATATGTATGAGTATGATAGTAAGTGGATACAAAGCACCTAATAGCGAAGTCAAGTGCATGTGATGTCATTGTGTGATAAATAAGAATTGGTATGTGTTAGATATAATGTGATTTTAAGGTAATATGTTAATCTTGAGAATCATCGAGATAAGGAAGCAATTGTTTTGATATTTGATTTAGTTGATGATATATAATGGACTGATATTTTGGTGTTGTTCCTATACTGCAACATAGAGAATAATGCATCATAAGAAAAGGGGAATATTGTCGAAGAGAGGTTGTCTAACCTTGTAAAACTATAGAGTGGTAATGGAATTTCACACTCTCGCATAGAAAATATTCTGACATAATTGATTTCTTACTTCAAGTGTGTGTTCATTTTTCTTTTGACTATACTTACTTTAACATATGTCAATGTTTCTTTTAGAAAGTTGTGTGATACTTTTGTTTGAATGCATTAATTTAAAAATTAGGTTCCATTTAAGGAAATAAATTTCACCTTTCTTAAGTAGATGAAGGAAAATCTTGTGGATTTGTATAGAATATGAACATGGTTTCGTGCCTTAGTTGAATAATGAAGTTAGATATTACAAATTGTTAGTGTAAAGCTCTTGACTGTCCTTGAATATAGTTGTAAAGCTAAATTAACATAGGGGACGATGCACTTTTAAGGGTGGAAGGATGTCACAACCCATTTCTCGCATGCCAAATATATTGGTATATTTTTCAGTTGTTTCTAATTTAAAATATTATAAAAATTGAATTGTAATCAAAGCCAAAAAAAAAAAAAAGATTTTGGATAGAAATTACCTAAAAAAATGAAACTTTAGACTAATATCATGCCAATAAATAACAATTATGGTATTAATTATTGCACGTGTTGGTAGAGAAAGTAGATTTTAGAGGGGATGTAGGGTTATGAGGGAAAATTGTTCTAGTGTGCTAGTAGTGTATTAATGGATTTGGAGAAAAGATTTATTTTTGGTTCCATTAGAACAATCGGGAAAAGTGGCCAAGGGGAGTTACTAGTATGTTCAACTTCTCCTCCTCCCCAGGTTCCAATTTTGATTACACTTTACTAATGCAAGTTAATTATTGCATTATTTTTATTAGTTTCTTAAAATGTTTTGTTTTACATCTCTTGTATTTTCATTTTTTTAGCTAGCTTTTTGTGGAGATTTTTTATGTACTATTGGTTGATTGTGACTATTTGGGATGCCTCTCCCACTTATGCATTATTTGCTACCCAATTTCTTCTTCTTCTTCTTCTTCTTTTTCTTTTCCCTATTCCAAAGCTTTCTCATCAATTGATGTTACCCTTCATCAATTGTCTATGAGAGCATTCTAACTTGACATTTTTTTTCCACTCTCTTTGTGTGATTTGGCATCTATTTGCCTATGGATCATTGTTTGTTTATTCGTTGGTAGGCTGATAAAGCTCCTTATTCTTTTCTCATCAAACCATTTTGTTTTAAAAATTAACGTTAGAACTTGGCTTTATTTTATTGACTAGATAGTGATAGTGGGTAATTTTGTTTTTAGTTATTTATCTAAAATTTGAGTAAGTGTAAGTCTTTATAATTGAGATAAGTTTTATTTCATAGTAAAGTTAGATTTATAACTCTTTTTAATGTCTATTTAAATGTAGTAACAAGTTAAGATAGTAAATATGGCGGATTAATTTCATTTTGTAAAATGATATGAAGATAGTATGGATAAATGTTAAAGTACTTTAGTTAAATAATTAGTAGAATTAGTTATTTCATTTTAAATAAGATAGTAGATAAATGTTATCTTATTAAAATGGTTGGTAAACAAAAATATTTTCACTTTGTGGATGACTAGTTAGATATTTTAATGTGAATAGTAAGTTGAAGAAAACTTATCTCTTTAAATTGTCTTTTATTTATCTACAAGGGATATTCTTATTTAGATTTATTTTGCACACTAGAATGTATTTTTTGGGGGGATTATTTTTATTATTAATTTTATTTAATATTCTAAAATACTACTTAAATCTATTTTTATATATAAATTTTATGGAATGAGTAAACAAGAGTTGAGATTCGAAATGACTTGTACCTTAAAAGTATGAATTTAGACATAGCATTAACTAATGTAGTTAAGTTTTTCTTTGGTTAAGAAGTTATAAGAACATCCCCTAAGAAAATGGTTGGGTGCTTTAATTTTATTAGATGGTTATTGTGATGAGCTTGTTAAGTGGTCTGGTTTGGGAAGTGGGTAGATCAGAGTTAGTATAAATTGATCTTTGAAAATATTTAGGGACTAAAAACTAATTATTGTTGATAAGATCTAACTAACATATTTTTGGGAAGTGAATATCTAGGGTGGGCATGAAATGGGGAAAATTTCTGACAATATTTTGGTATATGCTTCGAATGTAAGTTTGCATCTTCATTTATAAACTAATAAAGTGTTCTTGTTTAAATTTATTTAGATTCTTGTGAACAAGTTGTTACAATTTAGTAGTAGTATATTGTATGATGGCTAAGGGCTTTACTTTACTTAAAAACATGATTGGCCAAAAATAATATTATAAAACCTTTCTTTAATTTATTATTATACTTGTTGGGCTATGGTTGTGAATAATGTCCTTATTAAAAATAGTGAAGATATCTCTATTATGGTTACTTATGGTAGTGTAATCAATATTTTCCTTGTGAATATACATTGAGGTTATCCATTTTTAGGTTTTTAATTTGTATGAAATATAATCAAATGGATATATAGGGTGGATATGTCCCTGATGATGTTATATTTGAAAATTTGGACTTGGATGCATTAAGTAGCACAATTCCATTACTCCTCTTAGTTTTATTTATTTAGACTTCCTCATTGCCGGGATGAGTATCTTTTATGTCAGGAAAGATTTTAGGGAAGCTTAACAGCTTTGTGGTATGGTGGTAAAGCACTCCTACAACATTCTTTCCTTATGTGTTCTTGAGTAAGTTTTGGAACTCTTGTTAGCTAGTTCACCATGTTCAAAACAACCTTGGTAATCCTATAATTGACTAATGTTTTTTTTCCAAATATACTAGATTAGTCAATTGTTGAATTTGTTGAACAATGTGTTTCATAGAATTAGAACATGTTAGTTTATATTATTTTATCATTCTTATGTGTGTGTGTGTGTGTGTGTGTGTGTGTGTGTGTGTGTGTGTGTGTGTGTGTGTGTGTGTGTGTGTGTGTGTGTGTATACATACATATATATGTGTGTGTGTACGTACATACATACATATATATATGTATGTATATATATACATATATATATATGTATGTATGTATATACATATATATACATACATACATTTATATATATATGTGTGTGTGTGTGTGTGTGTGTGTGTACACATACATATATATACATACATATGTATATACATATATATATACATACATATATATGTATGTATGTATATACATATATATATGTATGTATGTACATATGTATATATATATGTGTGTGTGTGTGTGTGTGTGTGTGTGTGTGTGTGTGTGTGTGTGTGTGTGTGTGTGTGTGCATACATACATACATATGTGCATACATACATACATACATACATACATACATACATACATATACATATATACATACATATATATATATATATATATATATATATAGTTGGAAATATTCTAGACTATGCTAAGTTACTAAGAGGGGAGGGGTGAATCAGTAACTTCTAAAATTTTTACAATTTCAACTCTTAATCCAACAATCCAATTTCCATTTAATCCATCACATATATTCTGATCTAATTGCATGCATAAGAAACCAAAAATATGAAAGCATTCATAACACTGTGACACAAAGATTTGGTGACCCAAAAACCTTCCAAATAGAAAGTAAAATTGGGGTGGGAATGATACCCAAAAGCTTTAGTACTACAGTATAAAGTTAGCCTATTAAAGCTTACATAGATCAAGAATGTGCATACATCTTCCATTATCCATTTTTTTGGTGCCAATACTACTGGAAATATATATTAACTCAAAATCCCAAGAATCAATCTCTTCTTCGACAACTTGTGTACTTGCCTATCCAATTCTTCACTATCTATGGTAGTCATTTTGTGAGTTGTATTATTGGGAAAAATAGCTCTTGGAATTAGATCCATTTGATGACTAATATTTCTCATTAGTGACAATCCATTAATATATAATATCCTAAAATTCATTTATAACTTTGGAAGATACATCTTCTATTTCATCAATACCAATTTTTGGAATAAAAGAAAAAGACATATGATCATGTGTCATACCTTCTAGGAACTTCCTTCCATCAACTAAATGTATTCTGGCATTTCTACATACAATTTCTTCTACATCTTCAATAGCTTCATCTTCTTTCATCTCCATCCTTTTTTTAAAGAATAAGTCTTTGCGTACCCATGATGTACTAAATGATGATAAAACTATTAGGGCATTACCACCAACAAATGGAAAACATCTATAGGTATAATATCTCAAAAAACCTCATTGTGATAGTTCCAATCATAAAATTTTCCAATCATTTGTTATTAACTAAGGCCTTGTGATCCTTATGCAACCAAAAATTCTAGTATGGGTTTAGACACTTATATCTATACAACTCCAAATTATTAACCATTTCCTTACTAACAAGATTACTTATGCTACCATTGTCAATAATGGCATTGCATAATTTACCATTAAATTTGCACATAGTGCAAAATACATTTTTCCTCTAGATATGCAACTTAATTCCCATCACTCAAGAAATCTCTTCAAGAAGCCATGACTTCTCCTCTTTCACCATCTTCTAAATTTGATGTTTTGGCATTATCATCTACATGTGCAACTCATACATTTCTAGTACAGGAGCACCTAGGGATCATAGTAAAAGGTCCTAGAAGTTTTGGATTGTAGGTGGCTTTATCCAACCACCATGGAATAAGGGATAAGTGGGAATCCCCAAAGGTGTGATTAGATTCATTTATATATGAAGGTGGATGTGAGTAAGTGGGGAGTTAAGTAGTGTCTTTAGAATGTTTAAGTTGCTTGCAATTGCTTGATATGGTCAAGGGTTGACCAAGCTTTGATCAAAAACTCATAAGTTGGGAAAAAATGTTAGAAGTTGGTTTTAGACCTTACTAGACTCATCCAAGATGTCTTGAGTTCTATTCATGGTCAAAGTGTAAAGTTGTAAACAGTTACTCAAGCAACTTTGCATTTTGCAAAAGTTGCACTTGACAACAATTTGCCAAAACCAAGAAACTTGCAATTTTTTGGTTATTCATCCATAGAGGAAGTCTCCACACATGAAAATGGGTATAAAAAACCATTACACACCTAGGAGAAGGGTTGGTGTTCAAACTGTGTGAATTCAACTTCAATGCAATAGCAAACTTGAAGCATTTTTCTGTTATAGTGAACTTCCATGCTCAAGATTTAGATGTGAATGGATTTATTTTTCTTATTTCTTTATAGTTATGGTTAGGAGATTGAATGTATTTTTCAGAAGTTTGATTTTGTTTCTTGAAGTTCTATTCTAGTAGGTGTTAGAAAATCAACTTGTAACTGTACAGTTCACTACCTCATTTGGAGTAACATTAAGAATAATGGTTCTCTCTTGAATTCCAAGGGGAAAATCCCTATGAACCTTTGGAATAAAGAAGAGAAATTTATATACTATATATATTTCCATTTCTAAGTGTTTAGGAGGTGTTTTCTATTTTTAAAGAAAAGCCCTAGGCAAGTAGGAGGCTAACCAACCAAGTGAAGTTCATCAAGACAGAGGTCATAGGCATGACAGATGGATTGAAATGACCAATATAGTTGTTTGAATTAGAAGAGTGATGAATGAAGTTACACCAAACCAAGGGATAAGTTTTGGGAAATCCATCTTGGAAGGTTTTTAAATGACCCTAGTAAATTGCTGATTGGAATCCTTAAAACCTTTTAAAATAGGGGTAAATTGGAAAAGGGTTGTATGGACACCTTGGTGACCTAAAACTAGGTGAATCTTGGAGTACTCTAAAAAGGGTAACTTGATCTAGAGTTTTTTTAATAATTACTTTGGAAATTTTGGGAACTAGAACCCAAAAGGTCAACTAGAAGGCCTAATTGCTACCAATCCTAGTAGCCCTCCTAAAGAAGGAAATCTTGAGATCATATGCCAACTAATGACTCAAATACCTTCAATAACCTTAAAGATCATAGAATGTATTATAAGTGAAGCTCTACTAGTCATGGGAGCTTGGTGAATGTCTTGATTCATCCTATGGTGGGATTCAAGACAAGGGATGAAGTTGAATCTTGGAGGTTGTAAAGAATTTCAAATTGATGGGAGTGAATTGGTGGAGTAGGGGAATAGAGGAAGTATTCCCTTAGTCTTAGGGTGAAAATGATACCCTAATAAGGTTAGAGAAGAGCCTTGAATTTGTTGGTGGATAGGCTAAGGTAGAGTAGCAATCCTTCTTCATCGAATTAGTATCAGAGAAAGTGAAAGATTTGGGATAAATGCATGTTTGACTTGGAAGAAGAGTCAGTAGGTGAGAGGACCATGCTGACAAATGTAGAGCTAAAAATGGATTTGTTAGGGAAAGGGGATAGACATAGGCTTATAGAAGAATCCTTAGAGGCCATGAAGGAGAAACTTGAAAAGGCTCCAAAGACAACAGAAAAAATTAAATAGAAATAAGAAGGAAATGAAGATAAGGGAAAAGTCATAGATGAAGAAGATATACAACCTGAACTAGATCCTCCAATGCAAGAAGAACCCTTCCTCAAATCCCTCAAGGCAATGAGTGGAAAGTCACTAGAACCCTTGTTCATAGGAAAGATTCAAAGTTGGTAATGGAATGGATAGAAGGCATGGAGAATCACATTGAGTGTGAGGGGGTCATAGAGGCTCAAAAGGTGAAAGTTGCAAAGGAAATATTGAGGGAACTAACCCTAACTTGGTGGAAGTTTCTCCAAAAGGAGAGGGAGAAAGAAGGCAAGAAACCAATAACTAATTTGAAGGCCATGTTGGCCAAAATCAGGGATAACTATCTACCTAAGGATTATGAAATACAATGTCATAAGAAAACACAAATTCAAAAATAGAAGGACATGGATATTTCCTCTTATATAGAGGAGTTTTAAAAGCTATGTTTAATGTCCAAACTTCAAGAGGATGAAAGTGTGAAGGTTGCTAGGTATCTAAGATGCTTGAGATGGGGGATTCAAGAAGAGACCCATCTATGGATCCCCACCACTATCCACAAGTGTTTTCAATTGGCACTTAAGGTGGAAGAGAAGAACATGAAGAGGAAAGAATCTAGTTTAAGGGACAAAGGAAGAGGTAGAGATGCCAAAGGTACACTAGGGGGTGGATATGAAGGTAGAAGCAATGATTCTAAGAACCAAGGAGGCTCAAAGCTACATGAGAAAGGTAGTTATAGTAATAAAAGAGGTTGTTATAATAGAGGAAGAGGCTCTGATCATGGAGGAAGAGGAAGATTCAGTGGTTTTGGTAGGAGTTCACACTTTGCTACTATGAAGTGTTCTAATTGTGGCAACCTAGGACACCCAACCTATAGATGTCCTGATAAGGAAATTTCCTCATGCCATGGAGAGAAGAAGGTGACATGTGCTCAAGGAGAGGATGATGATGTAACTAATTCAAAGGCGAGACTTGCTTTAGAGAAGGGAGAAAACCTTATGTTCAAAAGAGTTTTGATCAAAGAGCCAAATAAAAAGGAACCTAAACAAAGAAGGTCATTATTTAGGATCTAATGCAAGAGCCTTGGAAATTTTTACAAAGTTATAGTAGACTCAGGGTCTATTGACAACATCATTTCAAACAAAGCAGTGGAGCAATTGAAACTTTTTAAGAAACCTCATACTCATCCCTATAGTGTAACTTGGTTGAGTAAGGCACAAAATGTGCTATTGAATGAACAAACTTGGGTTGAGTTTTCCATTAGTGAATATAATGAAAAAATATTTTGTGATGTGTTACCAATGGATGCATCCTACCTTTTATTGGGAAGACCATGGCAATTTTAGAGAGATGTTGTACACCATTTACAAAATACAGTACTTAATGGAAGAAGAAACTGATGAAGTAGCAACAGTCCAAAACTTGTTAATGAGTGAAAAAGAGTTCTTGAATGAAATCAAACAAGATGAAGGTGTGGGATTTTCCATTGTGTTAAAACCCAAGGAAGAAGAAGTCACTAAACACCCTTGTAATCATGTAGTAAATACCTAGTCAAGAAGTGGGTAGTTGAATCATTTTTTCAATCATGCAAATATTTTGGTCCTCATATTGAAGATTTGAGGATCATCTTGGAGTTGAATGAGTATCATACTAATAATTAATGCACTTGTTTTTGCAAGTAACATTGTATTTAAGCAATATTTTGTTGTTTTGCATGTGATTTTGGGAAATTTCTAGAATAGGTGGCATGAGTACAAGTAGGAGTGCAAATAATGAAAGAAAGGAGATTAAGCCAGCCAAAAAAAGTGCAAATAATGAAAGGAAAGAGATTAAGCCAGCCAAAAGTATATGAGGAAATAAGGAGAGCTGAATATAAGTGTGATTTATTTTCTTTTGTGTGTAGGAAAGGTTAACTTCTATTATTAGGGTTCTTGTGGTTTTCTATGCTACAGGCCACAAGGAAAACAATAAGAAAGGAACATGTGAGAAGACAATAATAATAATAATAACAAAGGAATATCAGTAGGCCACATGGCGTTACAAGTTTTTTGATTGATCTTCATAGAAAAATGGAGGTCGCTAAAAGTTGTGCAGTGGAGAGACAAACCAAGTGTTGCATAGGAGTGGGAGACATATAAGAAGCATGACAATTCTACAAAAGGGTCACTATTGTTTGGAAGGAATTCAATGCAATTTAGTATTATACGAGTTACTATGAAATATGTCATTAATCATTTAATGATGAAAATGTTATAATTAAATGTATAATATAAATATATTAATTAAAATTATTAAAGTTTTCTTAATAATTATAAATAGTGGAAAGTACTTTGGTGTTCTAGGTGATTGAGAATACCATTTTCCTTCTATACTCACATCTTCACGACGTATTAAATTGTCCTTTCATCTTCTTGTTTTTTTGTTTTATTTTCATTGTAGCTTCTTATTTTTAAAATACAATTTGTCTTTAAATTTTATTTTATATTTATTATGTTTATCAAATGATCATGAGTCCTAAAAAAATCTAAAATGAACAATATTATTTTTTGAGTTTAGAATTTTCTATTTTTAACTTATTGCTTTTATTTATTAAATTGGATGACAATTCATTTTTATTTTGTTAGAAACAAATCAATAGTTCTCAAATATCTAAAAGGATGAAACTGATATGAAATCTAAGAAATTTTGAATTAAATATTCATCTAAAAGTTTATAATAGTTCATTTTTCTTAATATATAAATGTATGAACCCACTATTTAGAGTTTTTATATTATTTAGTACTATTTTTTAATTTTGTACTCTCATATTCCTTCATAATAATTTTCAAGGTTTCTTTTATCAAAATTACTCATTAAAAATAAAAATCATGTAAACTCTGATGCAATTTTTTTAAGCACTGAAATCATGAACAATAGACTTGTACCAACCTCAACTCATGATATGTTAAAAATCTATATTATTAAATATTTATAAAAATATCATAAATTTTTATAAGATTTAAGTTTTCTTCAAAAATGAAGAGATTGACAAATATAATCATTGATCTCAACTACTTGATGGAGAATTGTAGACAATTTATTACCACAATAATTCCAATTGTAATGTATGTTACTTTTTAATAAAAATAAAACAGATTTCAAGTGAACAAGAAGTGTAAAACCTATTTTTACCTCTATCCAAAAAAACAAGTAAAATTAGATATTAACATAAAGTAAATGAAATATGACCATTAACCATTCTATAAATTTGAAATCATCCTCTCTTTAAATATTTTTCAAAAATTATGTAAGTATTAATTTCAGTGCACAAATAAATATACAAAATTTCATTTTAACATATACATTGTATTATATATTTAAAAATAAATAATAAATAAAAGCATTTGCCCAAACATTTCCCATGAAAATGATGATTATTAAAAAACTTAATTTGTTTTCTATCTTCCCTCATTAGTTTTTCTCTTCAAAGTGGATATGTACATGTGACTTATAATGTATTCGGGTAGAACATTCAAATTTGATCATTCAGCAAGGAATTGTACTTTTGCTCATTATTTATCTTCCCTACGTTTGCTTGATATGATATAATTCGTGATAATCTCTAACATGCATCTTATCTATTTATAGAATGAAGGTCCCTTTCCATCATCGCTACTCTATTATTAGCTTTATCCAAAGCCAGCACAACCCTTCAAGAACTTTAATATTATTCGAATTCCATGGAGCGAACTATGAGAATTGTAATATCTACATTCCAATGCCATTATGCAAATGGCAGTTTTTGAATGCATTTAATTTTTATAATTTGTTTTTTTTAAAATTACATAAATTGATTTAAAAACAAAATTACATAGATTATTAAGTAAAAAAATTTATGATTGATTGCATTGTAATTTTAGTATGATATTATCAATGAGACAACAAAGTTGAAATTATCCATTTTTTACATCTATAATAAACTTTTACCTAAATGATATTAGAATATAGCTCATTAGATTTATAAAACTTCTTTCATTAAGAATCAAAAACATTACCAAAAAAATTTGGTTCAATCTTCTATAATCTTGTCTTAGATTTGATCTTCTTTGACATCATAGCAATTAATTACAAAAATGAAGCTGTTCAATTTTTTGTTTTTCTTATAGAAGATTGCATATCTATTTATAAACGAACTTTTGGTTATAGATATTGAAGTACTAATTAGATTAAGACCTCTCAAATCATAAATCAAAGAATGGAGAATTTAATTTGTGTTTAAATTTGTCATGAATATAATCTTGACGGCATCCCTTATGATATCAGATTTCTTTACATAGTATCATTACATTGTAAATATAACCTAAGAATACTTGAATTTTTTCTCCGCATTAGATTGAACTGGAGTCAAAGAAGGAGTGCTGCTATTAGTGTCGGCAATGATATATTCGTCAGCTTGTCATAGTCTGAATTGTGTGGTACATCTAATTAATGACCTCAGATGGTTTATTTAGTCTGAATTCATGGGAATAATTTTGATGTACATTGATAGAAGAAGCAAATGGTTTGTTTATACGCATCTGCATTTGTGACACGATATTTATTGCCTGACGTGGCATCTGTTGAACCCACAAACATGTTTTCATAGTCATCCGATTGATGGATTGATACTAGTTGTAATAAGCCATTTTGAATCATTGCAATAATCATTATATGTTGGGCTGTCTTAATATTGAATTGAGATAGCCTTCTCTTTCGTGATGTGCCCATTCATTCGAATGGATCTGAAATATCAAAATCTCCTGAGCCTCAAGTTTTTCTTATCAAGTTAACTCTAACATCACAATCACTATTCAAATTTTAAGGATGTTTATAACTAAATATGATAATAATGACGTTATTATAAAAAATTATATAAAGCTCTTTAAATAGTAAGAGTTGACCAAATTGAAGAAATTGTGAGATTTGGTAGAGGATGTAAACACCCAACTTATAAATATTCACAAAAGTGCTATTTAGCATTTTATCTAATGGATATACCATCAAAATATTGTTTAATTGAAGGCTTTATATATTAGAATTTATATTGATTTTAGAATATTAAAAACTCTTGAAAATTTAATATTCATTCTAGTTTACAGATCATTACATCTATTGATTGTAAATAAATTTACAAGTATGAAAAATCTCTTCAGTTTTTCATTTGTAAATTCTTTTCTAAATGACACATGATTATTTATCATCTCGACAAGTCATCTCTAAATGGATCTTCTATTTTAAATATTTTTTATAATTTTAGTTAAATTTAATTGCCACGGATCTTTAGAAATTGACTTTCTTCTCTATTTTTTCAAACATAGACTTTAACCTTTAATCTATCCTTCATTTCAAACCTACAACAAACATCAAATTGTGAAAAACATGAATTGTCATGTCATCTAAGAGTTCAATGTGCTAGATAAAGCTGTCAAAAAGACAAAGTTGTAAGAATTTGCCTAAGGGCAAAATTCACTCAGGAACTAAGAACTCAAACACAAGCACACAATAGACCAAAGAGAGAGAGAGTGTGATCAGAATAACAATGTATTCAATAATTGTCTCACAGAGTACACTAGGAGTGCCTGAATATAAAGGCCTCAATAGAGCTTCTAGAATGCATAGAAGTTAGCACTATGAAGTGTCACACAACCAAGCACATGTCCACCAGATATGGATTATCCTCCATTAAGCATGGAAGTAAGTGTGGTGATTTGAGGATAAGTCTACAAGGGTTGGACACGCAAAACAGTGTTGTAGACACCATGTGCTCAAATAGAGTTGTGTACTCCTGTGTTGTCAACATGACAACTCACAAGGTGTGCAAACTCCTAAGTGTCTCATAAATAAAAAATAATTAAATAATGCAATATAATTAAATAATGCATTAACCTAAGTAAACTTAAGTAAGTGTAAATAGTAAAGTACGTATTTACACCAACACCCCCCCTTAAGTGCAAGTTAGGGGAATGCCCTTAAGCTTACGATCTAGGATGAAGATGCATAATGGGTCCCAACTACTAGGCCATGTAAGGTACCCATGTACATAATGAAATGCAATCTCCCATAAAGTGGGGAAAGAGGGAAAACTTCATGGTAAAAATCCTCCCCCAAAAAGAGAGATAAATAAGGATGCATTGATGGATGGAGTAATCAAGACCCCCCCATTACGACATACATCCAGTATATACAAAAGAGAATAAGAGAAGGAAGATAGATAGAATAGGCTCCCCCCCAAAAGAAGAATCCCCACAAGTGAAAGCTCCTCCGATGAAGAAGCTGGTCCATGAATGCAGAATGGTGTTCCTCCCCTTAGGAAGAAACAATGCTGAAGGTACAATCTTAAAGATGTAAGGTGGCCCTAAAACTTGCTCAAGTATCCTTGTGTTGATGCTGAAGTTCACCCCTTCCAACTGTGCTGAAAAGAATGAATGCAGATCTGACAAGGATGTCTGTTGAACTTGTTCCACTGAACCATCTATCTCCTCAACTGACAAAGAGACCTCCACTAATTTCTGTTCATAAGGATCCACAATCACGCCAACCTGTAAAGATTGATCATGTAGAGAATGGACATGAGGGTCAGAGTGAGCCCTCACAACAACTGTAGAAGAATCATCATCAATGAGAAGATGTATGTCCTCAAGTTTGTCTCCCAAGTCAACTGAAGTTGGAGCTGGAAGATGAGATGTACCATGCTGTGATGGACCTTTCACTGTGGCAATGTAAGCACGTGGACTGGATTGATGTGACTTCTCAGTACAACTGTCGACAGAACCCCACATGTCTGAACCTGTTGAAGCACTATTGCTAGTGTCACTATTAGTTTCTATTGTGTATGAAGTGCAGAGAGGAGTAGAGGATAAGATCGATGAACTTTCCTTAAAATGTACATCCTTCTCCACAAAAATCTCATGTGTCTCTGGATCCATTAGTCTATAAGCCTTCACATTGTCTTCATAGCCAATAAAGGTACAAGGCCTAGGTGTCGGTGCCTTGCAACTCCTGGAAGATAGGTTTACCCATGCTGGACAACCAAAGACTCTAAGGTGACTCACAACTGGTTTCCTACCGCACCATGCCTCAAAAGGAGTCTTGCCATCTAAGGCTGGATGAGGAGACCTATTAAGTATGTGAGTAGCACTACTAATGGCTTCAACTTCAAGTGTAGGATTGACAGACTTGGCCTTTATCATGCAACTTGCCATGGTCTTGAGAGTCCTAATCCTCATAGCTGCAACATCTATCTTGTGTGGACTAAATGCTGGTGAGTTCTGAAGATCAATCCCCTCAATAATGCACAAGTTTTTAAGTCTTCTGTCAACATAACAGTTCTCATTGTCTACTCTTAATACTTTGATGTCTTTCCTTGACTTGTGTTCAACATGAGCCTTGAAGTCTTGAAGCTTATGAACTAATTCATTCTTATGATGAAGGAAGAAGACCCAAGTGAATCTTGAAAAGTCATCAACAAATGCGAGTATGTAGCGGCCTTGGCTGACTGAAGTCACTACAAATGGTCTTGCTAATACCATGTGAACTAGCTGAAGAACAACTAGAGCTCGAGAAGACTTCCCTTTATCATACTTCTCCTTGAGATGCATATCCACTGAACAAGATGAACACTCCCCCTTAGAAAAGTTGATATTAGGTAAACCTTTGACCATGTGTTTTGAGCAAAGTTGCTGAAGAGAGCGGAAGTCAAGGTGACCAAACCGCTCATGCCATAGGTTGTTGTTTGAATTAGAGTGAGTTAACAAGGCTTGAGAAGAACTCTTAGGCACAAAATGGGAGAAGGAATAAAGCCTCCTGTCATCATTGACTTTCCCAACTGCTACCAATGAATCATCTTTGAGACTTTGCACCATCACTAAATCGAGAAGGAACTCAACCTTATGACCATCTCCAAGGTGAGTGATTTGGTAAACTGATAGGAGATTGGAGCTTAGATTTGGAAAATAGAGAACATCTTTGAACTCCCCATCTTCCATTTCCACATGTCCTTTCCCTTCAACTTCCATCTTAACATCATCTCCCACGAAGATGTGTGGTACCTTTGACTACTTCAATGAAGAAAATTCTTGCTTTGAAGAACCCATGTGGTAGGAGGCACCTGAGTCAAGTATCCATTCCGAAGAAGAACTTGTGTTGGCCATAAGTGCTTGACCTTTACCCTTTGAAGAGTTAGGAGTAGAATCCTTGGAAGTACCTGGCACTTGAATCTTATTCTTCTTGAGTAGATTTTCTAACTCATCGATTCTTTTTATTTTGCAATGATGCTCATCATGATTTGGCTTTTTGCAATATGCACAAAAGAGTTTGTCCTTCTTGTCATTACTTCCCTTCTTGTTTGAAGAAGAACCGCCTTGTTGAGAGGAGTCATGTTGTGTCTCAGATTGTGTTTCTTGCTTCCATTGCTTCTTGTTGTTGCTTTTCCCCCCTTGACTAGATGTGTGATCATCACGAGCTACTAAGGCTTTGGTCTTAGATGACTTGAGAAGACCAAAATCCACCAAGTGAGATTGTTCAACAATCAACATGTCTGCAAATCCATCAAAGGAAGGCTTCTGGTAAGCAGATCCCATGGTTAACTTGTGAGTATTAAAACTTGAAACAAAGTTGGCGTACTCAGAAGGTAGCTTCTTTAGGATGTGATGAATTAACCTTTCATCCTTCATAGGATTCCCACAATCTTTAAGAAGTGCCCTATACTCATTGACTTTGATGATATAATCCTAAATTGTGTCATAATTTTTAGGATCCAAGAGAAGTAGATCATCCTCAATTTGAAATCCGTTTTCTTCATCCATTTTACCATACAACTGTTCAAGTTTATCCCAAGCTTCCTTAGATTCTGAATAATTTTTAATGTGAAAGAGAAGATCCCCATGTACACAACTCCTAATTACACCTAAAGCTTGTCAGTCTAGATTTGTCCAATCAATGAGTTCTTTAGCATCAGTAGGTTGGGTAATTGTACCATCAACATAAAGACTATATCATTTTTCCATTAATCTACTCCATGCAATATCTTTCCACGTAGAATAGTTGCATGAAGTTAGAGGAGAACATTTAAAACTCATGATGTAGAAATGAAAGAGCACAATAGAGAGACACAAAAACATAGTACACACCCCCCCCCCCCCCCCCCCCCTTTCACTCAATCAAAAGACCCCCCCAAAAGAGATGCTTTGACACTTTATAAGTAGTGCGTTTACAATGGGCCACTTGTCAAAAATGAACAAAGTGGACTTTCTGATTTTTCTTTTACAACTGCCTTATGAGGTTGAAATCTGTCACTTAAGCACTATAGCTTAGTTTTACAACAATTCTGAAAAAGAATAAAAGCTATACAATGCCAAAGAAGGCCTAATTCTAAAAGTGAGAAATTGGTCCATACAACCCTAGAATCTGACTTCATATCTGGAAGGTTAACAAAAAATACGCACTTTCAAAAAAAATGAAACATAAAAAAGTGACCAGATGTGCCTGTACAGAGCTTCTAAAGTTACAAAAGGCAGGATTATGTAGGTACAGTTGCCAAAAAATGCAAATTTTGCAAAAGCTATGCACCAAAACTAGAAAACAACACCACCACTGGAAAATTCAAGAAATTTTACCTGATTTCAAAAAAAATTGCACCTGAATTGGAGTCCGGATATCCAAGTTAGTGTTAGTGTAGTTTTTTATTTTTCCTATTTTGCTAGGTTTTTCCTACACTTTTAATAATCTCGCTTAGGTTAATAAAGCATGTCTTATTAGGTGAATGGTTGTGAGGTGTCATCTTCCTACATGTGAGCATCCATTAGCTATCTTGGGAAGATACTTTGCTATCTTTAGTCCGATAGATGGTTGCTCCTCATTGGTTGGTGTTGCCACCTCCTCCCTCTTCCTAGCCTATATAAGCATGCTACCTGGCTTGTATTTGCATCTCTTATTTTGGCATCCTCTTAATGCTATTTTGCTTTCAGCATTTGCATTACTCTCTTGGAGACTAACTCTATGATGCTATTTTGATTTTGTATCATTTTCATTCATAGTTTAGATATTTACTCTTTGCACTAGTTTTCTGGGTTATTAATCTTTTCAGATTCTAACAGTTAGGAGCTCGCAAAGTCAAGCTGCCAAACTGAAAAGCAATCTGGAGAGGGGTCTGGAAGGAAAATTGCAAGTCTAAATTTGATGGTCAAATGGCCATCAACGCAGTTGTAAAATGCCCTGGAATGATGTTCAGACGGGCGTCAAATTTAGCCCAGTGTTTTGATGATGTCAACAAAAAAATCTATGCTTGGGCTAATGTGGCAGATGAGCTGGCAATCCATACGGTACGATCAAAACAAGTTTCTAGTACAGAATCCTAGATAGCAACCCGTACCGCTGACATGGGCATGTAAATTTTTTTTCGATGTCCATGGGGTTACGTGGCAGTTCTAGTCTGATGACTGTGCAGTCGTGGCAAGGTATAGCCATGTGGCAAGTGTCGTGTCACTGATGATGTGACTGGGCGCTGTTGTTTGAAAAAGTTACCACCGAAAAAGTGTGTCGCAGGGTTGCCAGATTGTAGTGGCAGCTGGGAACAGTGCTGGAAACCCTTGACCCAGGCTCAAAAAAAATAGCGATCGTTAGAGGTTTAATGTACCCGTAATAGTAGAGCGTGAAAATAAACCACGCCAGGAAACGTCTACAAGGGCTGCCAAAAAATCCAAGCAGGTTGTCGAAACTGCAGAGGTCAATTTTCAAAATCACTGTCGCCGGATATGGCAGTTCACCAAAGGTTGCAGTGCAGATCGAGCCAAAAAAATGTTTGTCTGCCAGATTTGCAACAGTAGTCGCTAGTATATGCCTCAAGCCACCGATGAAATGGGATTTATATATCCCACATTGGACGCACTGTTGAATCTACAGTTGTTTAAATACAAACTATCGCAGAGGTTAAGTGTTAAAGAATCCTACCGAGAAAGCGGCTTGGCCACCGGTCATTGATGGTCGATGGTTGTGTGCCCACTGAAACTCTGGACGGCAGATTGTGGGTCGATTATGTTCACAGGATTATGGTGTGTAGCTGGTCTGATTAAAAACCTTGCGAAATAATAAAAAACCTTCCACTGTGTAGGCCGGAAGCTCACAGCCCGGTACTGCACAAATATTTTCCTCTGCTACTAGCTCGTAGGGCTAAAAAAAATTCTGAAAAAATTGCAAGAAAATATGAAGGAAATACAGATTAAATTGACAGATCCGAAAATAAATTCATAAATCTGCAAAAATGACCATACCCATACTGCAAATCGGGGCCTGCGGGTTCCAATTTGGAAAAAAAATTGTCTCACAGTCGACTTTGGGCCAAGGTAGGCATGCTTATAGTCAATTTTCACCGGTTCAGCATTCCGAACATAATGGAGAGGTTAGATCTGGTGTTGGACGCTCCCAATTTTTGTAGCACTCCGGATTCAAGCTGAGGTGATGAAGCAAGCAAGAAGTCTCGAACAGCTATGTGATGAGAAAGTCTCCAAGTTGCTCTGATCCCATGTAAGAATTTTCCTAAAGGAAAAATTCACCCAGGAACTAAGATCTCAAACACAAGCACATAGTAGACCAAAGAGAGAGAGAGTATGATCAGAATAACAATGTATTCAATAATTGTCTCATAGAGTACACTAGGAGTGCCTGAATATAAAGGCCTTAGGAGAGCTTCTAGAATGCATAGAAGTTAGCACCATGAAGTGTCACACAACCAAGCACATGTCCACCAGATATGGATTA
This sequence comes from Cupressus sempervirens, assembly GCA_028749045.1. Taxonomy (NCBI): domain Eukaryota; kingdom Viridiplantae; phylum Streptophyta; class Pinopsida; order Cupressales; family Cupressaceae; genus Cupressus; species Cupressus sempervirens. The sequence continues at coordinate 518,545,828 of CM053790.1, forward strand.
TCCTCCATTAAGCACGGAAGTAAGTGCGGTGATGTGAGGATAAGTCTACAAGGGTGGGACATGCAAAATAGTGTTGTAGACACCATGTGCTCAAATAGAGTTGCGTACTCTTGTGTTGTCAACGTAACAACTCACGTGCAAACTCCTAAGTGTCTCATAAATAAAAAATAATGAAATAATGCAATATAATTAAATAATGCATTAACCTAAGTAAACTTAAGTAAGTGTAAATAGTAAAGTACGTATTTACACCAACAAAAGTAAAATATGTTTCTCATATTTTACTTACATTCAATTTTTAAATTATTTTGATGGAATAATATTGCATTGTTTCTCACCCTATCCTTTCACTGTTTCTAATTTTTCCTATATATAAAGAGATTTTGTTTTGTATACTCAAATGAGATCATGTCATCATCTATAATCTCTAGAAAAGATCTCCATGAAATTTCAAGCTTTCCATTTATGACACTGATTTAAGAATTCCGTCATTGGTCACATGTCAAGAAGAGTGCCATCAAATCATATGTTTCTACTAATAATCCAAGAAAGAGAGAAAAACACTCTTTTGTTTGGTCTGAAGGCCGTCTACTAAGATGATAATGATGATTATTTATAAAACATGTTTTGAAATTGTGAATAAGAGCTTGTTATATACTATATCAACTGATCAGATGTGGAAAAACCGCTTCAATAGATCACAAGGGAAGATAGGCTAAGAATTAAGTGTGGCCATCTAATAATTCACATGACCATTACAAATGATCTTATCTTGGGGACCTAAACTAAGTGTAAGGATATACATGGCTCATATATATTTTTAATGATTAAACTAGTATAAAATATCAAAATGATTATGTAAGTCTTAAATTTTTAGTTGAAAATAATGATTTCATTTTTATCCATATGTTCATGGCAATTATATAAATTAGTTTCAATTTTTTTTAGGGTTGAGGTTCTAATTATAAATATAAATTTCTTCACATAAATAAAGTAGTGGCCTCAATAGTGTGAGATATAATCTATCTATCTAAATTTATTTCAGTAATTTATTGAGGATTAATTTAGTTTAAGTCAAATAAGATCCAAATGAGAATAGAGTAATTATTTCAAGCATAATTAAACACAATCAATTTGGACCATAATAAGTAAAGAATTTAATGAAATAACAAAACTAGCTAATTTGAATAACATTTTCCTCCTTTTAATCTCCCAAGTGGTTGGCACTTACAAAATGATGGACTTTTGAGGCCTATCACTTTGTGCAATATTGTGTATAAGTTTATCCAAATCGCTAGTTACTTTTGACAGAGGGGCTTGGTATAGAGGTAATGGAATTGTGCAACACATTGCCAACAATATAATTAGACGGTTACCACCTATCCAAGGTTTACCATATTTATATAAACAAACCCATCTTTACCACTTTCTACCATGTTGTTGAATACATTCTATATTGACAAATGGTGATTACTGAATTTAGGGTTCATTCACTTAAATTTAATGATAATTAATCAACTAATATTGACTGGTCAAAATTAAAATGATTTGACTCTTTTTTATTACCACATTTTATGGAGATTGTTGATGTGGCCTTGGTTTTGTAGGGAAGTCCTTAGGAGTCCTTAAATATGATTAATAAAAGCAGAAATGAGAGTATGATTATGAAATTTGACATGGCAAAAACTTATGATACGGTCTAGTGGAACTTCCTCACTGCAATTCTCAATAAAGTGGGTTTAGAGGAAGGATTTTCTTTCCAAAATCCTAAATACTCAGTGCTTATTAATGACTTTTCAAAAGGGTTTTTCAGAGGTGACTAGTGTGTGGCCCTTTTTCTCTCCATCTCTATATTATTCTAGCTGATATTCTTAATAAAAACTTTTTAGCATATTGTTTTCTAATTATTTAGTTAAGGATTTCAAGCCCTCCTCAACTCCTACTATAAGATCTCACTAGTAGTTTGTTGATGACATGTATATTCATTTATAATATAAAAAATCAGTCTTACAGTTAAAATATTCGAAAGACTTAATATCAATAAAACTTACTTTACACTTTAAATTTAACAATATGTGCAGATCAAAATAATTATATTAATTGGTAAGCATACATTTTCAATATAATTGAAAAATATGCTTAACATTGATATTTGTCAAACTCATAGTTGTCAAACTCATAGTGAGTTCATAGCTTGCCCTAATAAAAACAATCCCATGATTTAAATATACACCATCACCTCAAAAAGTAACCATTTAGCCAAACTCTGAAATCTTTTGAGAAGCTTGTACAATGTAAAATGAATGCGTTAACAAAATCTCTTTACTTTTCAATCCTATGGTACATAAGCATATAGACAGTCGTTGGATCGACAGAAAATTTCTCAACAGGATCGACCGAACTATCATCAAATAGAAACCAGTTCATGAGATCTTTTTCCCCAGTGTACTCCTGAGCAACTGTTGCAGTAAAATGCTTCTTTCTCGGAAAAACATTCAAATCCACCAAATGACCTATCACACCACACAACTTATATCGAGTCTTTCCACCAACCCTTTTCGCATCAACAATGAAATCTTTCATATCCAGCTCCAGAGGCACTTTAACTCTCTGATTGAGTCTATTCTCACGACCAATTGCTCTACCGAGACACAGGATCAAAAACTCTGCTGTGTAAGATACTTGCGAATAAGTCACCATATTACCTCCACACTTGCTGCAAGTCTGCCCATCAACTATATTCTCCTTACTTCTATTTCCGAGTAATTCTTCAAGAGTGTAATCCGTGGCCTCTGTATTATTATTATTATTAAATGGAAGTACCAACACCCACATTGGTTCTTCGTCCTGATTTGCACCTTGTGAGCTTTCGCCTTGATTTGCACTATGTGAGCTTTCGCCTTTTTCACTTTGTGAGCTTTCGCCAGTTTTAGTTTGTGAGTTGCGGGGACAGCTGTTGCACTTGAATGTGTAGGAGTCCTTGATGAGAAATGTTTCCTCGCACATTTCTTTGCAGAAGGAGTTGAGAATCCTCTCGAATATGAACTGCAGAAATTCGAGACTGTCTTCTTTTCTGCTTTCGTTGAAGAAGCCGTCAGGGCTGCGTAGGTACAGTGCCCACTCTCTGCGTAGTGTTGGAACCAGTGACTCTGTCAATTCCATGGGTGCTACTCTCCCATCTCTGCCCTAATTAATCATCAGGATAATCAAATGGCAATTTTTTTATGAATAGATATTTCTTATTAATTAAATATTAAAGATATATATCCAAAAAAAGGGGGTTGGGTGATATTGTATTATCCCACAAGTTTACTAGGCATGCAGTCCAAAAAGACAACTATTCTTTCAAAAAGACTATTTCAAAATTCTTTAAACATCAAAAGATTCAACTTTCCGATAATAAATAATAATTTTATACTTTATTTGCACATAAAAGTAATTAAAAATGTTTAGTATTAGAAGCATCATTTATACTCTCATTTGTTCTACCTAGATGAAAGTTCAATTATATTTTATATGTATAGGAAAGTGAAACACACTAAGGAAGAAATTAAGTCTAGAAAAATAAGTCAACTTCGATTATTTAACACTTTTAGCCTAAGAATCAAGCCTTAGTGTGTGATGTTTAACTACCTAGATGAAAGTTCAATTATATTTTATATGTATAGGAAAGTGAAACACACTAAGGAAGAAATTAAGTCTAGAAAAATAAGTCAACTTCGATTATTTAACACTTTTAGCGTAAGAATCAAGCCTTAGTGTGTGATGTTTAAGTCATCCAACAAATCTTGGTCTTCCATAGGTGCTATTTCTCATTTTTATATCTATGAGAACTTTGCTAGATTTCAAAATTGTGACTGTTGGAAACTGAGCAGAATGTGATGTGATGTGAAGTTGATTTCTAAATTATTGGACTTTCATGGGTGGTAGTCTCACGATTGCCTTCCCAAGAACTTATTGACATTTCTGAAATGTGACTTGAAAACTTGATGGAATTCACTATGGAGGTGATTTCTAAATTATTTGATCTTTATGTTGTGACTCTTAGACTTCTATAGGTACTAGTGGTCTAATTGTATCTGTCCAAATTTGTTGTGATTCTTATTTGATGTTTATGATGCAACTCTTAAACTTCTAGCATGAAAATGGTTTTTGAATATGAAGATTTCTAAGTATCAATTGTTAAAATTAGATAGGTAATAGACTAAAGTGACATCTATCCAACCATAAAAACTTATATCTTAAAAAGAATGAACATTTTTTTAACAGTAGCCTTCTCATGACTAAATAGATGCCCACATAATCTAAATTGTAAATCTTAACAACTTATTGGTTAGAAATTGCTATCCAACTTTTAGAATGCACCTCTAATGTTACAACAGTTTTAAAACAAATAGATTTCAGACTTTGTGATTACTGCTCTTCTGCACATTTACAGCCACAGGTCCAGGTGTCACGACTCAAATTTTGACATGCTTTTTATATGGACTTAATTGCGTGATTGATCTTTTGACTTTTCAAATTTCTTGTTTTTCCGCATCGATTGTTTGCATATTTGGCAATTGTTGTGGATTTCAGTCTTTACACCAGGTCCGTGTGGTACTCAAGAGAATTCATTGACATTTGTAAATTGTAAATCTTAACAACTTATTGATTAGAAATGATTATCCAACTTTTACAATAGTTTTTAAACAAATAGATTTCAGACTTTGTGATTACTGCTCTTCTGTAGTTGTACTAGTCTTAACACAAATATATTTACAATGGGTCCTTTGGCTATGGGAATATGAATAGGTATTCTGGAATAGAAAATGAGGATAAATATTCCTATTTTGGTTTGGTTCACTCAGAATTTGATGGGGAATTCACAAATCCAAAAATTTATATTTTCTAAATTAAATAAAATTGGAATAGAAATACATATTCCAATTCCACCTATTTAAGTGGAATAACAAATACTCATTTTTGGATCAAAATTGGAATAAATACTCCTATTCACAATTCTGATTTGGTGCACCCAAGCAAAGAATTCAAAATTTTAAGAATTCGCATACGCCTATTCCACTCATATTCCCGCTGCGAAACAGACGCTTAATGAATTCTAATAAAAAGAAAAAGAATATTTCTAACAACTTAACATACATTGGGAGGATTGTTTGGGATCAGCAGCTTCCACACCTCCAAGAAGTCACGAAGGAGCTCTGGATTCGGAGGTTTCTCCAGCCCCGCTTTCACCCGATCATTGGGCGAGGGCGGCCGAAGGAGAAACTGCTTGAGCGACGCTCTCACCCGGTCATAATATCCTGGCGAGAGCGGGCGAAGGAGAAACTGAAAGGAAGCATTCATGTAACAAGTGGACCCCAAGTTCCTTATCCCCACTAAATTACCTGCTTCATTAATCCCCTCAACATTAATAACTTCTTCCCTCTGCTCTTCCTTCTCCTGTCTGCGCCGCCGCTTCCTTCTCTTCATCACATTATCAACACTTTCCTCGTATGGAAAACCACAGACGTTGGGCAAAGCATTCGCCATATCATCGGGCCATACTCCCTCTGTCAACACCTTCATCGGAATAGTCTCACCACTACGTCCCTTTGCCTCTTCAAACCTTCTCATTATTTCTCTGGTTCGAATCCCGCCGCCTTCCCGCAGATGAAATGTACGCTTCAAACTGGTGTCGTCCCATTGGCCGTTGAGGCGAATTGTTCTGTCCCCCTCGTCGTACTGGAAACACATGCCTCTGGCAGATTTAGGGTTAAGCACGGGGCCTCCGTTGTACCACTTGCAGAACTCCATCCATTGCTCCCTGTCAACCATCACATAATCTGCCTCCACCTCATGCTGCTTTCCTCCTTCATACCGAATCTCCCATTCACAACTCATGTTTGTATTCGGATTGGGAACCAGGGTTACTTCTCGAGGAGATTGTGGTTGGGTTAATCCTGTGTATTTGATATAGAAATCCCACCATTTGCGTGAAAGCCCATACAAAACGTCATTGGTGGTCACCATGGTTTTTTCTCTGAATTAGGGTTTCAGAATTGGTGCAAATGTGTGTCTAGGTGAAGGTGGGTGCATGGCAGGAAAAGCACCACCACCACCTTCCTTCTTTTCTTGTCAATTAGGACATCTTCTTTTGAGGCTCAGATTTTGGAAGGGGGAGTTTTGATTTTGCAGTTATTCGTTAGTTCGTTGTTGGAGGGTGGTGAGCAACCATAATTTTGTAACTATAATTTCAAAAACCTCTCATTGTTAATAACTGTGATCTAAGAATGTATGTCATCTAAACAAGTATGATTGATGTTATAGATACCATTAACGCACCTGAAATCTCCCTATTCTTATCATGGTTAGTAACTTCACTGGTAATAACCGCATGTTATTATTGGTTAACAATGACCTTAATCTTAATCTTAATCTGCTCTCCATGTTTCCTCTTCCATACTATGGATGGAGAATGATTATTGATTAGTGAGAGATGTCAGGCTTCTACAATCTATTCTGCGTTTGTATTAATCACACTTACAAATTGTCATTATAATACTAAATAGTACTGTATAGATGTCATAAAAGTGTTTTTTACTATTTTTATGAAAGAAAATTGTAGAACCTTCTTCGTTGATGATAGCTAGCATATATTCTATGGAATTAGCAGTTTATCAATTGTAAATGTAGAATGTTTTAAATTTAATTTAGATAAGTGTTTATTTAGTTTATTTTTGAGATTATATTTAGTGATTAATTGATAATAGTTCTACATTTAGCAAAATGAGAAAATTGATGAATTAATTACAATAATAGAATATTAAAATGATAACTATCAAGTGAATATATTATTAACATTAAAGTTTTAAATTCAAAATTCTATTTATCAAACAAGGCAAACGTCAAAGTTCCTGTGCGAACTGTGGTAGAGTAGATTAAAGTAGAGATGAAGAAAGTGGGGCAAGGAGAGATGGGAGGAGCAAAGGGACGGGGAAGGGAATGGATGAAGATATAGGGTGAGAGGAAGTACAGAGTTAGACATGAAGAGAGTGAAAAGTGGAGATGGAGATAGCGAGACGCAGAGCAAGAGAGAAATCATAAAAATTCTAGGAAGACAAATAAATAGGGAGAGAAAAAAATAAAGAATTAGAGAGGGAGGGTGTTGGGGAATTTAATTTAATTGATATAATTGAAATAATTAATATAGTTTATAAGGATTACAATTAAAATATAATTGATTAAAATACTTATAAATCTTGTATAATTATTTTAAATTTTAAAATAATAATTAGTAATTTAAAAAAATTCTGGTATAACCATGTTTAATAGTTGTCACATAAGAAGCTTTAGATTTTATGGTATTTTTTCATCGAAGTATTTGGGTGACAAGAATGGAAGCAAAAATTGAAGCAATGAGGATAAGTATATGGAGAACGTAAAATGTATTAATAGTGTACATTAAAGATTTTGATTGTCAAGTAGTCATCAAAGTTTTGATAAATAAAATATGTTTATAAAAATAGGTGTGGTGATGTGAAGAGTTATATACATTTAGATTTAAGATTTGAAGAGAATATTGATTACGTTTGAATTTTTAAGTAGTTCAAGTTTGTAAATATTTTGTGATCTTGGGTAATATGGATATATTTGGGCATGAGAAGATTGAATAAGGGTATTGAGTAAGTTCACTTCATATAGCCAATTAGATACGGTTATTTATTTTTTATTTTCTTATATTTTATTTCATGAATGTCATAACTATATTGAGGCTGGCCTAATCAATACTTTCATTTTGTAGCTAATAAAGGATCTAACATTAACATAAATAAGACCTAGCTATTGAAAAAAAATAACCTTAAAAGCTTGAGTTGTAATATCTTACTTGGTAGGATAAGTGCTATTCTGCCACTTGGATTATTTAGTTAACTATTTATTAAATGAGTTACTATTCTACCAATTAAAATTCATTTTGATTTGATATTTTTTATATATTTTATGTTTGTGAAATATACATGCCAATTTTTAAAGTATGCAATTTATATATAATAGTTTTTAAACTTTTGATTGAATGAATGAATTGGAGTGTTATATGGAGATCTATGTATTCACTAGATATGATTTTTAAGAAAAATATTGAATTTTTAGCACATTTGTAATCTACGTACATTAAATATTCATTTCAAAACTTAAACTACCAGTTGCATGCTTTTGTGCATGCAACAAGGAGCCGATAGGATTTTTTTTAAGAAATTAAATAAATTTATGATGAAAATGTTAAGTAACAAATTGAAAAAAAACTCAAATAAAAACATAACAATTATTTAAAAAATTTCATATTTTCCTTTGTTTTCTTATAAACATAAACTATCTTAAACACTTTACATTTTGTAGAAATAGGGGAAAATTAGAAACTTATGAAGAAGAAAGACAATTTAGAATAAGGTTGATAATGTAATAGGAAACTTAATTTTCTAAAACTGAAATTTTTATCATTAGGAAATCCTAAATAATCTTATTAAGAAAAAAGAGTAATTTAGACTAAAAACTAAAAAAATTAGAAACTTTCCTCAACATTGATAATGCAAGGAAATCTCAATTTTTAAAAATGATTTTTTGACATCATCAAAAATCACAAATAATCTTATTAAGATAAAATATTAATTTAGACTAAAAAATAAATTTATAGACTATCAAACAAAATTACATTAAGACATTTTTACTCAAAAAATTTCACATAAGTTTATTATCTTTACAATTCCCTATTTTCAATATTTTACTCTCTTAAAAATAGAAATTTATGTAATAGTTAGATTAGTCGGTTTCCTTTTTATCTAAGTTTTGAAGAAATATGCTACTAATGATAATCTAATTTTTATTGTTAAAATATATTAAATGTAATACAATGGTATTACAACTATGTGGTAATTTTTATTTAAGATAACTATTTCATTATTATTATTTTTCTTCTCAAATTGTACATTGATACATAATCCATTCATTTAAAACTCTATGCTCTATAAATTAGCACCATTTAATCTCAATGAACATATGAACAAAGGACATAATACTTAGAGTTCACAAGATTGAACAAAATGAACAAATTAGAAGTTGTGTATAGCATTCAAATGAATTATAATTGGAAGATTCAAGGCCATTTTTTCATGGGAAATTGATCGTGTAACAATCGAGATAAATATACTTTCGTAGAGAAGAGAAAGCGCAATGGTTAAACTTAATAAAAATCATGTTTCCTTCATTAAAAAATACGTTTTTACCCACTTTACATCCATAGAATTTTCATATTTTTGCAGGGTTTTTTTAATATCTATCTCTCACCGATTATCTAGTAATTTTCAATTTAGTTTTTGTTGATTTGAGTGAGTACTAAAGAAGTGATATACATTTCCCACAGAAAATAAGAAACATATTAGAAATAATTTAGTAGTGTGCATTTTACATTTTTTCTAGACATATTATATAAATAGAGAAAAATTACAAATTTGCAAAGAAAAACAAAATATTTAGAATACTAAAAGAAAATTTAAAATTCTAAAAATAAATTTTATCATCTTTAAAATAGATAAAGTCTTACAATATTTCCTTTAAAAAATAAATTTCTTAATAAAGAATTTCAACATATAATATAACTTAAATAATGATTTCAAAATCTATATCAAGTTCAATGAATAAATATTTAAATATTTCAAGATATGAAATATAATAGTAACCTTAGTGTACAATATTTTTATCAATGTTATAAATAAACATATGAACATCTAAATATAAGAACATTAAAATCAATAAATAGATAATTATATATACAAAATGTAATTAGATAATAAAATTTACTTGTTTAAATAAAATTATATATATTTAAACAAAATAATATAATAGTCCTAAAGAATCAATTTAAGTGGGACCATTATAAAATTAGATCCAAAACAAATTTAAACCTAAAACTATAACAAAACTCAAAACTATCCTTTAAATTTGTTATACGACTTCAAAACTTCTTGGTCCTCTTCAAGAATATAATCATTTTGTATGCTATATTTCTGACAAATATGAATCATTTCTTGGTCTTTACATGCAACAATGTCCTCCCTCAGAATTTGATATCACAAATCAAGAAGACTCAGAATGTGAAGGTAATTAGATGTCCGAACAAAACAAATATTTCATAAATAATGTAGTGGAAAAAGAAGAAAGGCAACAGATAATCAAAATGTTGCATCAGTCATTTGGGAATGGACATTTAGGATTCAATATAGTATTTTCTATATTAGACAATAAGTGCATAAAAATTATCAAAAATATTTGCTAGCTTTATGGGATCCTCAATACAACCTTTGTCCCTAGTATGGAAAGATTCCCTATTAATTTCGAAATATTAGGCTTTGATTTTTGCATGGTTATTTTAATTGATTTAGTAAACAAAGTACAACATTAAAAGAAAGTATGGAAAGAATAATATTTCAATTTTAGAAATTTTCTAAAGCAATTGGTTTTAAGCATATTATTGGAAAATCGAGAAAGTTAAAAAAACTGGTGAGTCTTACAACATTTTCGTTAAAAATACAATTTTTGGGAGCAAAGCTCCTACAATAAGCCTATCGGCTTAATTATTGTAAGATAGAAATTTATACATTATAATAATATAATGAATAATTTGATCTTTCATACTTTTAATCGTTATAAATATTTATTTTAATTATAAATAAATAGATTGAAATAAAATTAGATTATAAATATTTACTCTAATTATTTATTCAATTCTAAATTCACTGTTATTCTATTCAATTTTATTAATTAGTGATATTGTGAAGAAAAAAATATCATTTCACTTATATAATATAATTATTATTAAATTTATATATAAAATTAAAACCAATAATATGAAAGAGAAGTACTAAGCTACTACGTAGTACTTGTTTAAAAATAAAACCATTTAAAAATATGAAAGCTTTCATATATTTTTTTAATCCTTAAAACTGGAGTAATAAAAGTTAACTGATACTGTGAGGCCATTACTTCCAAGTTGAAGGAAGCCATTGTAACGTTAGTGCTAAGCTTGCTGAGTACATTTGAGAAAGACCTCAATATTAGAGAGAGAACATCGGAATGCATGTGTTAGATGAAATTATTGTTTTACTTTACTTGCATGGTATTCTTTGCTTCCAATTTTTCACACGTCTACAAACAAGCAAATGAAAACATGCTTGAGGTTCTTGTTTGACACCTTTCTTCCTGTACATATATCTCAAAATAAATGTAGATTAAAAACTTACATGTATTAGGTATACCATAATCCAAATGGACGTGCATCTAATAACTTCTTCTTTTGTGATGTTGCAATGAATTCAGGTTAAATTTCAAACACAAAACTCAACATCTGATACTGAAATCTGAAATAGTTTAATAAGGCACATTTTGATGTATAGATCTCAAATAGTTTTAATGAGGAGGATTCTGATGTAAACATCTCACATAGTCTTAATCCAACTAGTTGTGATGTCTCAAGCATAAAAAAATGCTAATGTTACGGTGAATCAGTAGTGATTATGCTCATATCCTCCCCCTCTTTTAATTAATAACCGTTTCTCAATTTACTTGTCAGATTGATTTTAGGTATCAAACACTGTCATCCCAAGACTTCAACTTGAACTTGTGACAGATTAGATGCTGATATGGCTGGTTTCTGATGTGTTGCAGAAGGTAGAGAACCTGTCACTGCCATTGCAGTTGTAGCTTTTGGAGTTTGGTATCGAACTTTATGCAATAATTTTTCTTGCATCTTCAACTCTTCCAACTTTACACAAACCATTGATTAGTGTTGTATATGTATCTGGATTGGGAATATATTCTCTGACCCTAATTGTCAAAATAACCATCTTTCTATGGAACATACCTATACCCTTCTTTAGAAACAATCATATGGTCCATAATATGAAGAGTTTCTGTGGGCATGTCTGCAAGTTCTTTCATCAGGAACAGGCCATTTAGATTCTAATGCTAATGAGAGCAGGCTGTGGGACCTGCATTACATAGTAGACAAATTTAGGGAGGTGGAACTCAATCGTTGTAAAGATTGGATATCAAATTATTTCAAATGTGGTTAAATTGATAAGTCTAATTTTATGTATATGTTACAAGAAAACTTGATGAATATTTGATGTGGCAAATATAGCCTATCAAAAGTACTAACCCTGATTGCATAGCCCATGGATTAGGCTGCTGAGATACAAACTACCTGGCCAATAGCCATTTAGATGGAGACAATCTAGAAGATTAATGACATCATCTACTTTTCCATGGATGCAGAGCCCATGAAATTCTATGCCCCTATTAATGCTCTCATCTTCACTATTCTCCAATATCCGCAACAGGTCACTCGAATATCTGGACTGACATGATAAGTTGACATTTATGTCATCCCATTGTAACATAGAAGCTAAACAATAATGTAGTCTATTCCTACCATGTCTGAAGCTGTTAAAATCCAATTGCAAGCAATTGTTTCTTCTTTTATTGGGGGATAATTGATGTTATTGCAACTCTGTTTTGCATATAGATAAAATGTAAAGATTGCCCTTGTAAAACCAATGTTATATTAGCACTCTTCATAAAATATGAAAATTTTAATGAGAGTCAAGGTCCTTATTGACCAGTCAATCTTAATTCTCAATTATCATTAAATTTAAAAGAAATACATTTACCAAATACTAGATATTAGATACTAGATACCAGAATACCGAGATGGTTTAGACAAGCTGACCAAACTAAAATGAGCTCCAAAACCTCCTCAAGAAATATAAGGGCAAGAATATTGTAGAAGTGTTTTACCACCCTACCATGAAGTTGTTAAACTTCTCTGAAATCTTTTTTGACATGAAAGATACCTAGCCTGGCATCAAGGAAAGTCTAAACAGTAAACCCAAGAAAGGTGATAGAATTGTGGAGTTAAAAGTGTTGAAAACAAATTATAGGGAGATTGTTGAAAAAAAATTAACACAAGTATGAATATGTGCTTTAATCATTGTTTTGTCACTGATGTCGAACCCACTACTTGTTGATAAGACAATTGCTTAATTGATTTAAGTACTATCATTTGTTTTATTGATGAAGAGGATTTCATCAAATGAGGTAACAATAGCAGCTAGAGAAAATGTTGAGTTATAATATGAAAAAGAGTACAAGGATCAGTTAAAACAATGATATTATAGTGCATTGATAATCTACTTAAAGTTGCAAAGGATGGTTCCACTAATTAAATTCAGAAAAACAAGTTAAACAAAGTTTTCTGCCAAGCTTAACATTCTGCACAATAGGTGCCAAGCAAATATAGTGTAACCTGAGCAGAAAATCAATTTGAGTTGAGCAAAGTCAATTTCAGTGTAAGTCGAGTGAAACAATGTAACTTGAGAAAAGATTAATTGATGCCAAATAATAGTAAACTTTAGTTCATGCCGAGCATTAGAAGCCACTTAATGCCAAGTGTCAGCATTGTGAGAAAAATCATGAATTTAGTGAGTCTAAGCTGACAAGTTTGATTTCTTGGATTATGTGAATCATGTGGAAAATAAGCTTGATGAGTCAGTGGCATAGAATTCAAGATGAATTATTTTGAGGTGAAATAAAAGAGGATTGAAAGGAGAAGTTTCTAGAAGGGAATGTAATGAAATGAGTGTTAGATTCATTGAATCCTACCTAATCCAACCTAACCCTAAAATGGATGATGGAAGATGAATGGAAAAATATCTTAATTCTATATTTATAGAGATGGTTGGTCAGAAGCAAGGGTTGCCATGTGCCAGAACCTAATGAAGACAAGGAGTCTAGGGTATTTGCTTCATTCAGTGACTTAAGAGAAGGGATTGCATTGGCAAGGAAAGAAAGAAGGCTTAAGGGTATGTATGCTTGAAGGGTGAACAAGCTATCAGACCTAAAGATTATGAAAGACAAGTAGAATGGAGGGTTGAAATAGATATATGTAATCTACAAATGAAGTAGTAAGTTGTTATCAGATCAAGTCTTACTGTTACCTTCTAATGATTGTATTAGTCTAGGGTAAATCCTTTGGATTAAGGTTGACCTAACAGTCATTTGTAAATCCTTTAACCCAGTGACATCCCAAGTGAATGATCTAAAGTCCTCTAACAAGACACAGTCCTAATAGGGTGATTGAAATCCTCACCTAGGTCACATTTAATAGTGTATATTGTAACCTTTAATAGGGTTGGCCTTTCATAGGGCATCACTTTAGAAGAGTGAGAATAAGTAGCATGTTACAGGTGGTTTTTTCCAAATTGGGTCTCCACATTAAATCATTGTGTCAAATATGTTATTGAATCTGTTATGTTACACGTTTACATTTTTACAAATTAATTTGATAGTAACCTACAAATTTAACTAATTGCATAATCTAATGAATGCATGCATGATGAAAATGTTTTATGGATATGGGTTCACTAAGTTGTAAAAAAAAATTAATTGTACATCTGGACCTTGGATAACTGATTCCCCCTGGCCCCCCTATTTATTTTTTAAAATTTCAACAATTGGTATCAAAGCCATCTGCTTAAGAGGACTAGCTTGAAGGTTTTAGAAGCACAAAGATCAAGAATTCTCAAAGATTTTAGGAATGGTAAGCTAGATGCAAATAGTGAAGAAGATGTATTTCTTGGTTATTACATAAGAAGTAAAGCTTATAAGTGTTTAAATACTAACACTAACAAAGTTGTGGAAAGTGCAAATGTTAAATTTGATGAATATACAAAAGTATATGAGGTTGAAACTATGAAGGAATCATATGAATACAAATCATTCATATAGTTTTACAAAGGTATGCCTGCTGAAGAAGATGTTGTAAATCAATTTGCAAACCAATAGCAAGTTTTAGTGACTGTCGAGTCACATACTATGAATGTTGAGTTGCATCACTTGAACCAAGCTACTTTCAGGTGTCGAGTAACACAATGAGGTTGAGGAACATTTTGATTCTAAGATTAGTGTACATGAAAGAGATGTTGAACTACCTAACAGAGATGTACAAGGTAAACTTTAAGAAACCCCCCTACAAAAAAAGATATTAAATATTGGCAAATATTTCATTATTTTGAAAAACCAAATTATTTTTATTCAATTTTTTTAATTTTAAATATTATTTATATTGGCAATTATTTTGGAATCATAATTTTTGAGTAGAAAATATTGGTGAATCTCAATAATAATAGAAAGTTTACTAATCATCATGGAATATTACAAATAAAAATTGAACTTGTTTTATCTCATGGAAATTAGTATATTTTAAATTAATAGTGAAAACTAAATATTAGTGATATATCCCTAAAGTCACTAATAATTATAATAACTATTGGTGTATTAATCTATAATTTCTCTAACAATATATAATATTTAGGTGAATCAAATCTAATCATGTATCAAATATTGTGGTGAATCTTTGAGTTTAACATTTTTCATAAAATAAATTATTAAGTGATTTTGAATATTTTAGAATGAAATT
Source organism: Cupressus sempervirens (assembly GCA_028749045.1). Classification (NCBI taxonomy): domain Eukaryota; kingdom Viridiplantae; phylum Streptophyta; class Pinopsida; order Cupressales; family Cupressaceae; genus Cupressus; species Cupressus sempervirens. The sequence continues at coordinate 518,561,336 of CM053790.1, forward strand.
TAATAAAAATGTGGCAATTTAGGTTGCATTAAATCTTAAATTATTAGCCAAATTACTAGCAATTTTTTTTTTCTAAAATTAGCCAATTTACAAATATTAGCCACTAAAAATTACCTTGGAGATATACATAGTGATTCAGAAGTTGAGAAACTAAATGAACAAAATAGAGTAAAACCAAGATTGTCTAAGTATGTCAAGAGATATCACCCTATTAGACAAACCATTGATGATAAAGATGCTAGACCAATGACAAAGAATAAGTTGAGAAATGATACATGTTTGCTTAGCATGCAAGAACTTAAAATAGTGAAAGATGCCTTAGAAGATGTGGATTGGAGTAAACCCATGAAAGAAGAGACTAAACAAATTGAGAAAAATAAGATATAGACTCTAGTTTTCAGATTAGAAGACAAAAATGTGATTGACACCAAGTGGGTATATAGAGAAAAATTAGATGAAAATGGTGAAGTCATAAAGAAAAAGGAAACATTAGTCTGTAAAGGATATGCACAAGAAGAAGGGATAGACTATGGATAGACATTTGCTCTTGTTGCAAGGTCGAAAGGAGTAAGAACTCTACTTGCTTACTTTGCATACAAAGATTTCAAATTTATCAAATGGATGTGAAGTCTACATTTTTGAATGGTATATTGGAGGAAGAGGTCTATATAGAAAAACTAAAAGGATTTGTTGATGCTAACAACAAAAATATAGTATGTAGACTACACAAAGGTTTATAAGGTTTGAAGCATGTACCAAGAGCATGGTATGAGAGGCTTTATAATTATCTTGTCAAGATTGGATTTGAAAGAACTGGTGATAACAACAATCTATACTTGAAAATAGAGAAAGGAAAAGGTATTTTGTTATCTAAAGTTTTTGTTGATGATATCATATTTGGAGGTCAAGATTCTTTATGTAAGGTGTTTGCAAATTAAATGAAGCAAGAATTTGAGATGTCTATGTTTGGAGAGATTAGGTTCTTTGTGGGTTTGCAAGTACATCAAGGGTCAGTGCAAGAAGTTGGATCTCACTTTTGGCCAAAAAGTGGAAGTATTTTTCCTATTTTTGAAATATTTTGTCAATTGATACCAAAATTTGAGGCATGCAGAGATTAAATATTAAAAAAATTAGAAATAAAAATTATAGTGCTTGGGATCTTCTTTTTGAATATGTAATTTATTTGTATACTCATATGATAATTTTTTTTTTGATATGGATCTTTAAAAACCACTTTTTCAAAATGTCTATTTTAGGACCATAACATGCTCATATACAGACACCATAATTTGACAGAACTGAATGAATTTTTGTGAATCCTTTTAAATGGAGTTACCTACCAAAGATTGATGAGAATATTTTTCTTGAATTTTTTAATGAATATTTTTGTATTAATTTTTAATTGACAATTAAGCTAATTTCTAAAATGTCTCATGTATGGACACCATAATTTAGTCAAAATTTATTTTTTATTTAAAAGAAAAAAACTTTAAAAGAATTCTATGAGGATCTATGACAGATAAATTAATTGACAAAATATGAAAAAATTTAAAAAGTTATTAAATTTTTAGTGAGTGTCACTATTTAATGTTCAAGAGGTCACTATTTAATTTTTAGTGAGTGTCACTATCCAATTTTTAGTGGAGAGAAAGTAAAGTTTTGGGAAGACTCATGGAATGGATTTCCCCCTCTATGCAGACAAGAAAAGTTGGATGAAGCATGCCACGTCCTAAAAGTTGAGTGGGGATCCTCTTTTTGGGACTATTGGCTATTGAAATTCATTCAAGAAGGGTTCTCTGGAAAGAACCTCCAACACATCTTCTTAGTCAGCCAAGTCTCCTTTCCTTGAGGGACTCTCTTGCTGAAAGAATTTTTTTTCTTTCTAGTAGGGAAGATATAGTTATATGGGCCCTAGCCAAAGGTGGTGATTACTCAATCAAGGAAGGTTATTATGGTCTTCGACAAGCATATAATTCAAGCAGGAAGTGTAGAGCTTTTTCCTTTTGTTGGAATTCCACTATGTTGCCTAAGGCTAGATATTTTGCTTGGCTAGCCCTTAAAAAAAGAATACTCACCAATGAACGATTGTCCAGGCTAGGTATTGCTGAATCTTTTATTTGTAAATTATGCCAAGGAGCTAGAATCTACAAATCATCTTCTTCTCCAGTGTCCCTTTGCTTATCAGTGTTGGGTTTTTGTGTTGAACAAGCTTCAAATGTCTTTACCTCTACCAAATAGTCTTTGGGACCTATTTCAATCTTGGCTAGTTCTATTCTCAAGATCTCTGTTTGCTAGTATTTGGAAGTGCATCCCAGCTACTATGGTGTGGGCCATCTGGTGGGAATGTAATAAGATCATTTTCCGCAATGAAAAATCAAATCTAGAATCTGTTCTAGATGGGATTGAGAATGCAATTTTAGAAAGAGTAAATGCAAATATGTTCAATTGTATGAATAATATTTCAGTTTCTGCTTGGGATTATCTTGTTCTAAAATTCTAGAAACAAATTAAGTTACCTCCAAGTTTCTCTAGAAACTGGAATTCTAATCATCTACCTTATCGATTTCATGTAAAATGGTCTCCCCCCTCTAGAAATTTTCTAAAGTTAAATTTTGATGGTTGCTCTCGTGGGAACCCTAGTAAGTCAGGATTGGGTGCTTGTACTAGAAATTGGCAAGGTGAAGTAGTTGCAATCAAAGTAGATGTTTTACCAGTTGGTACTAGCAACCTTGCAGAAGCCCAAGCTCTATTGGCAGGTCTAATTTTGGCAAAGAGATGTAATGTTTCCACCATCCATATTGAAGGTGATTCTCAGGTAATTACAAATTCTTGCTTATCACGATCTTCACATACTTGGAAACTAGCCTATATCCTTCAACAATGCTGGGATTTAATTGATTCTTTTCAAGCTACTTGTTTCTCTCACACTCTGAGGGAGGGCAATAAATTAGCTGATTGTCTAGTTAATCTTGGTTGTGAAGGCTACATATTTGAATCTTGCCATTCAGAGGTTATTTTTTTGAAATTCCCTTGCTTAGGAGAGTGCCATATTTGGGACAAAAAGTAGATGAATGAAGCTTGATTAGCTTGCACATTCTTTATGCATGATTCACAAATGCTCCAATTAGATTGGAGGTTCAAAGTTCTCTTGATTTTAGTTAAATCTTTCAGAAGGAGAGGTTTATTGGCATAATTGGACCCTGATCATTGTTGAGTATTGATATATATCATATTTTGGGTACTCTTGCTTAGTGCAAAGAAATTGTATTTTGTTGTAGGTATGCCTGGTATGACATATCAACTTTTAACACTTTTGTATTTTGGCAATGATTCAGAGTTTTCTTGCTAGTTCTTTCTCTAATGAGCCCTTGAACTAGTTTATTAATAAATTTATTATATAAGTGCTATGTCACTTTTTGATTAAAAAAAAAATGTTCAAGAGATACTTTTAATTAATAAATAATGGAAAAATAGAAAATGAAATCATAACACTATAAAATTTACAATTTTGAAATTAGAATAGTAAGACCTATAATGGATTTTTGTTTCAACAAAAAATTCAATGGGGATGACCATATAAAAATTACAACAATACCTAAAATTGTTGATTAAATGCCTTAGAAAAAAATAGTTCATAAAGAAAAAAAATAGTTCATAAAGGCATGGCTTGGTGGGACCAAGCCTATGCTATGTCTTTCCCCAAGGAAAAACCCCAAGCGAATTCATGGGCATTCCAAATTCCCCCCTATGTCAACTAGAATTGGGCACCTTCTTTGTAATTAAAAAATTGGGTGCCTGATTTGATTTTAGCCATCAACAGAAATGGGCACCTAATTGTTTAAAAATCGGATACCCAATTCTAATCTACTCATCGGGCCCCAAAAGGTGACCCACATACCACTTTTCAATGATTGCAATGATTGAATAATAGTTTCGATCTACAATAGTGAATTCTATCAAAGTTATTCTATTTTCTTATCTTCTACAATTTGCAAGCTGTTGATTTGAATTGAAAACTGGTGGAAACATGGGATCAAAACAATAAAGAAAGAAGAAAATAAAAGTTCTGACAAATGAGGAGATTGTAACGAATAGAGAGCATGAAGCACACCGTCAACACGAGAGAAGACAAAGAATTAGAGAATTGAGCAATGTTTCAAAGGAGAAAGACATTGAGGATACCATAATGGATGAAGAAGCTAAAGAAGAGAACCCATTATAAGGACATTCAGATGCACACTCTAGTCAAACATTCAATATAAGTGTGTCTCCAAACCCTCAATTTTTTTCTCATGATGAAATTGGTGATTTTTTAGAAGTAGGTTATGATTTAAATGATTTAGATTTTCTTCATGAGAATAGATTGTCAAATGATCATCCACAACAAACTCCAATGGAAATGCATGCCTTGAAAAAAATACCAAGAAAATTTGAAAATGAGATTCAAATCCCAAATAACAGTGAAAATGAAATGCCAATTGAAAATAACAATTGTATGAATTTAGACATAGAAACACCAATTAATAAACAAATATGTCAGAATGATGCTAAAGTGTCTAAATATAATTTTCATTTTCCTAATGATGTGCTAGATAATATTGAGGGATTGGTTTCATGGAGACAAATTAGGACACATGCTAGTAGATTATATAGATTTTTTTTTTTATAATAAGAAATTTGGGTTTGAATGTCAGTTGATGTTGTAACTAATTAAAATGTCTAAAATGTGAAAAGTAATGAAAAGGTTAGGAATGTATGCACAACTCAAGAACAAAAATTAGTCTTTAAAACAAGTTGTATCCACTATTGCTAGTGCCTTTGATGTTATCAGAAAGAGAAGCCGCTCTAAAGATAAGAATGCAACACGACGAGCAATAACAACAACTTTAGTTAACAAATCAACAATTGACAAAAGATTGATTAGCAACATAAGTGGATATGTTAATGTGAACTGTAATACTTTAGAAAGAGCTGTAAAGAGAAGGGTTAACTTTGAATGTGATCCAACAAATATTTTTTGGACTTCTACTGGTAGGCTCTCAAGATGTGATATGAAACTTACTAGTGAAGTCAAAAGTTTGTTTGAAATTTTTTGGCATGATAATACAAGAGTATCACCTAATTCAAGAGATGTTCTTAAATTAAGAGTTGAGTCAAAAATACATGATCCACATCCTAAACACCTTTTGGACATGACTCAAACTGAATTGTTTAGAAAATTTGTAGATGATAAGGTGTTAACTATTACCATTAATCAAAGATCTTTTGAAAAGTGTAAACCATGGTATGTAAGGATTAACAAGGAAAGAATCACATGTTGTTGCAAAACTCATATTCAATTTCATTATCATTATGATGTATTTTGATCTATATATGGTACCATGCATAGTAAAGAAATGTTGTAGGAATGTGGTATAAAAATACCACCTCAAACTATAAAGGATTTCATATCAGGTTTTTTTTGTAAGCCACCTAATGATCAATACTTTCTTTTCAATGCATGTCTTTCTGGTACATGTGATATGTGTGGCAATTTTTCTTTGTTAGATGAATGTTTTTATGAAAATTCTTTGATTACTTTTGGAAAACAATTAATTGATGTAAAAAGATTCAAAATTATTAAATATCCATTGAAGGATGGGAAGATTGGAAGAAGGTGTGATCTAGTTATAGATAAAGTTAGTTTTCATACATTTATAGATGAATTTAAGGGTGTGATCATACTAAAATATGTTAAACAATTTCAATATGCTAGATGGCTTGATGGAAAATTTTGCATATGTAAGAATACATTTCCAATTGGTACTATACTTTTAGTTGTTGACTTTGCAGAGAAGCACACACTTGCACTGCAAGATGAGGTGCAACCACAATATTACAATTCAGTGTAAGTAACAAGTTATGTTCATATAGTTTATAGGCATCTACCTGATAGTACAAAGGAGAATCAAAAAATATTGAGAGAGTACCATTTTTATATGAGTGATAATAAACTTCATTCATCTAATTTTGTCCAATATTGTTTTAAGGTCTTTTATGATAATTTAAAAGAGAGACAAATTCAAATGACACAACATTGGATATGGTCATATTATTGTACAAGACAATTCAAGAATGGTAGAATGTTCTATTGGTTGAGTAGGACACATAGGCAAATTAATATCCAACATGTCTAGAGTTTTTTTGAGGTTGGACATGGTAAAAAGGAACATGATGGTGTTGGTGCATGCATGAAGAGAGCCCTTAGTAGAGAGCAATTAAAATTTGAGGAAAAAGCCAAATTCAAAAATGTAGATGAGATTGTTGAATGGTGTAACAAATATTTATACATTGGATCAAGTGAGAACTCTACAATCAAATTATTTTTTACCTAGTTGAAGAGAAAAATATTCTTTCAAGATATGAGTGTGATACAATTAGTGGGTTAGCTTGTCATGTCCCCAATTTTTGGTGACAGTTCGATTTAATTAATTTAATTAATCTGGTTGTCCAAGGATGACTAATTAATTATTTTAATTAAATAAATAAATATTAAAAGATAACCTTATATTTAATAAAGTGACTTGGAAAATATTTAATAAAGTCACTTAAGAGATAAGATCAAAATTGTTCTAGAAGTCTCTGGAGAGGGTGGAGAGAAAAGAATAAATAGGCACCCCGGGGCTCCATTCGAATCAAGTAGTTGTTTTATCTCTCTTGTTTTCAGATTGTGATTCAATCATAGGTGCATTGTGGAACCTAGGGTTTCTACAATTGTCACAGTTGGCCATTGAGAATGATAACTCTCAATTGGTACGCAATTTTGAGGGTGTGAAATATCATCTGAATTATTGCAGATTGGAGGTGACGATATAGTCATTTCATCAAGGACAAAATCTGTGGCCTAAGGCCAAATCTTGCGATTCATTGATCATTGGAGGTTTAGTTAGGAAGGAATTAACTTATTCCTTATCAGGAATTAACTGGAGAGAGTCAAAGGGAAGCTGGAAGCACATTTGTGGTCATAAATTATAAAATATTCATTATCAGGATTGAGGGCTGAATGGAGGAGTTGGTATTGTGATAAGTTTCATAAGGAGTTCGAAGAGTAAGGGATATTTTTTGCATTTTATATAGACACCAGCAGTGAATCGACTCAGGGCAGAAGAGCGAATTGCTAGAATTATCCCCTCTAACAGCGCTGCCGAATACCATTGAGGTCATTTCAAGGAGCATGGAAGATTAGTTAAGGAGTTCGTGGGTCACCATCTAGCACCTCTGTATATTGATCAAGCCAGATTTCATTCACCTTGGACAGTCGGTGATGCCTATTACCATGAGCTGTTTACCAATCCAGATGATTGACTTCAAGGAAACATGGCCGGTGAGTATCGAAGGTGGAGTGTTTGCAAGTGCTAGAACTGACTTCCGCCTAAGATTGAAGAGGAACACGCAGAGGAGATCGAAACAGGAGAGCATTATAATCTGCGGTTTAGATAATACCAACAACGAGCATGTTATAGGAGATAATTGCCAAGTGCGGGTTTCATTATTGATGGCAAGGTTTTTGTTCTTGGGAATCTGAGGTTCTGTAACTTCTGGAGTTTGAATTGGAGGTGGTCCAGGTCTAATAAGCGGAGATTTGTCAGACTTCCTAGGCTCTCTGGGACTGCTCCATGAAAACTGTTATTCTTCATCTCCAAAGCTTGCAGGCTCGTTAATGTACTCAGATCTGGAATCTCTGCGTTTAGTCTATTGAAGCTGAAATTCAATGTTTGAAGTTTAGATAAAGCGCCAAAGTTTTGGATCTGTCCAATGAGCGAGTTATTGTGCAAGACCAATTTCTATTGCATTTGGAGACCTTCTAGATCTTACTATAATTCATTACTTTCAGTCATTGCAATCAGTGTAAGACCTTGTTATTACATTTGAAGTTTGATCTTCTCTAAAAATTATGGGTTTCTCAATTATCATTATTACACTCATAATTTAGTGGCCTTTAGAGTAAGGGCTTCAGTGCTTGTTGGCTAACTGTTTGACGAAATGCCTAACCGTTGAAGTTTAAGTTTTGGGTGTAAAAAGGAGCAATACACATCAGGGTTATTTCAGTGGTATCAGAGCTGAAGTATAAAGAGTTTTTTTTTGGTGCTGGAGAAAGCAATAACCTGTCAGGGTTATTTCAGTGGTATCAGAGTGGGTTTTCTTGCCATCCTATGGGGTGAGAACCGACTTACATGAGTGATCAGCACTCTACTTCAACCAAGATGGACAGGTACAACACAAAGTCTCCGAGGACACAATCTTGGTCAAGTAATAAACATAGTATTCAGAGTCGGAATTGTGGAAAGGAGGACTATTCAGGCATTCAGGATGAGCTCAGGAAAATCAGACATAACATGTTTGAACTGTTGGTTAAGCACCGCAGTATGATTGACAGGCTGTCCAACCCAACTAAGGTGAATAAGTCAACTGGATTTCGATTCGGAAAATCTTCTCGCAAAGTACTAGCTGATACAGTGGGCGATGTTAGTAGGAACCTTAATGAGGAGTTCAAGAAACAAGTGTGCAACCGGTCAGAGGTTTCAGTTCGGTCACAGGAAGAAGTGGTGAAGGATATTACGCTGGTAGATAGTAACTGTCAACTTGATACTTCAATTGAGACAGTTGTATATAGGTTTCCCAAGGGTGATGTCTCAGATACTCAAGATGGTTTGGTTCCGACAGTCAATGATTACAGTGAAGTGAGTTCAGATGATGATGAGATACTCGGTAGAGATGAGCAAACACTGAGTATTCATGATTTTGCTAAGAGAGAATACCAGGCTCAGTTAGATGCTTCATCACATGAGGATGAGAATGGCAGTACTTCACATGATTTGTCTAGCCAGCTGAAGGTAAGCAAAGATAGTATTGTGGCTTCTTTATCTCATCATGACAGGATGCGGGAGATGTTAGAAGAGCACATCCAGATGATTCAGTTACAAGGAAGACATAAGGGAGTTCAGGCAAATTCTCCTTGTTGTGGCTTACATGCAATTGGTGAAGGAATGGGAACGACGAAGTTGAGCTATTTACATCTTCTATCAGATCGTGACCATCTTCTAAGCCTTGCCAAAGACTATTTAGATGCCTTGAGGAGGAAGGTGGAGGAGGTTGTCAAGCTTTCTCATGAGCTTGAGGACACTCGAGCAACTTTGGCATTACAGGACTGGGAGAGACATGGGAATGAGCACGACATGGAGCTGAGCTTAAGTTCATCTTGCACTCAGTTTTTGACAGAAGAGGGATCATGTGAGGTTGCTGATAATGCTACGAGTTCATCTTGCATTCACATCCAGGATACAAGGACAATGGCAGACAGGTATGTGAAGTTAATTGGTATTGGTCACATTACTCAGGTAAGGAGTTTGCTTGAGTTACTAGTTGTTCCTTGTTTATGAATATGGACTCAAGAATGTTTTAGCAGCGTTTGGGATTCAATTGACTGGAGAGCACTTAATAGTAGCAATGTTTGTTTGAGTGCTATCATGGATTTGATTAGCAGAATACCCGGTGTTGTCTTTCCTAGTGCCAGCAGCTTGTCCGATGTTGGTATTGGTTTTTATACACCGGTATTGGGTCTAGTTCATATATACAGATGACCGTTCTTGCTAGAAGGTGTTGAAGATTTTTCATATTTGGCAATGTGTACAGATGAGTCCCAAGATCCTTTTGGCCTTGATGACATCCAGGAGGATGAAATGGACAGTTTTGAAGACACAGCTTCTTTGACAGTTTCTTTGGGTACAGAAGAGCTTGACAACAGTACTACAATTTTTGACAATTTGGATATTGATATGGACCTTGGAGATGATTCACGAGATATGGATGTTAATATTGAGGATACTCCTTTAAGAGCTCCAGAAGAAGCTTGTAGGAGATAGTTCAGCCAGAGCCATCATGTGACTAGCCAGTTGAAAGTTAGTGAGAGAGACATTGCTATCGCTTGTGAGCACTTTGATACTGCTCGTCATTTGTTGGCCATTACTGGTTGGGGGACTGCTATGACAGATGAGTCCAGCAGTGGTTACCTTTCTTTGACAGAGATTCATGCCTTGCGTGAAGCTGTTTGGATTTTGAAGCAGGATTACTTACAATTGGTAGCTGACCGTGATCACCTGGTTGAGTGGGGTAGTACAGCCTATGAGGCACTCTTGGATCATGAAGAGGAGGTGAGTGAGCTTTCCCAGGAGCTCATAGCGACTACTGAGGCTTTAGAGGACACACGGCGAGATCTACAGAAGTCACAGTTTCAGTTGAAGGAGGTGACTGTGGAGTTGGAGCATTTGCGGTCAAAACTAGCCCCAGACCCAGTTCATTTGACTATTGGGGTGGATGATGGTAAGTACACTTCCACAGTTGCTACTAAGGAGCATATTGTTGAGGCTGACACACATATTCAGGATTTGGTAGTAGCTGGTTCTAATGAGTTTGGGATACCGGTAGAGTCAAGTTTCTAGATTTATTCTTCTCAGATAGTTGATAGTGTACAGTTGAGTATGCCACCCTTACAGGAGGACCAGTTGTGGTGTAAAGGGGAGTATGTTAATGTTTCCTCATATAATTTTTATTGCACTGAACCATTCATGAAGTATTTGTTGGATAATGCATGTGTTCATTTAGACTCGCATAAAGTGACAGAAGGTGTTCTCATCCAAGATACTAGTGTTATTTGCAGATTGGTTGAGAAGATTATAAGGGTCCTTTCTACTATGCTACCTCACAGGGATCTTGAGGAGGGGTTTGTTGAGCAGAATGCACGGGATCCTGTCCAGCCTACAGTCACTTGGAGTCAGAAAATGGAGCCATCTGTTGATTCCCAGTTCAGTGATGATGAGCCAGCAGCAGAGTTTGGAGGTTCTTACCGGCATTATACGGTAGGGTACACTCATCATTTTTCTTTTGACACAGAGATAGAAGATTTTATTTCACACAGATGTAGATTGGCTCCAGTTTCTTACCATCCATTAGGGGATAGATTGGCACCATCTTTTGAAAATAAAATTGGTAGTAGCAAGTTACTCAGCTTGCAGCATCGACACACCTGAAGTAGTTTTACAGAGATTGGATTTGATGGCAGTGATTCAGGTACCTATGGCTATTGTCATATCTACAGTGCGGTTGGGTACAGGTGTCATTCTGACAGGGGTTTGAGTTTTGATAGAGTTGATGTTTCAGTTGGCTTGAGTTCCGCAGAATGGTTTCTTCTACTGACATCTACAGTTGGTTTTTAGATGATTTCATTAGAGTTATCAGTTGTTTGGATGTTGAGTACAGTTTCTCAGATACTGGTATTGATGATTTCTCCACGGGAGTATGATGAGGATTGGGATGATACACAGATTTACATTTGGGATCCAGGAAGTATGATTGGTTCATGGTTCAGCCATTGCTTGGGGACAAGCAATTTCAGGAAGGGCGGACTGTCATGTCCCCAATTTTTGGTGACAGTTCGATTTAATTAATTTAATTAATCTGGTTGTCCAAGGACGACTAATTAATTATTTTAATTAAATAAATAAATATTAAAAGATAACCTTATATTTAATAAAGTGACTTGGAAAATATTTAATAAAGTCACTTAAGAGATAAGATCAAAATTGTTCTAGAAGTCTCTGGAGAGGGTGGAGAGAAAAGAATAAATAGGCACCCTGGGGCTCCATTCGAATCAAGAAGTTGTTTTATCTCTCTTGTTTTCATATTGTGATTCAATCACAGGTGCATTGTGGAACCTAGGGTTTCTACAATTGTCACAGTTGGCCATTGAGAACGATAACTCTCAATTGGTACGCAATTTTGAGGGTGTGAAATATCATCTGAATTATTGCAGATTGGAGGTGACGATATAGTCATTTCATCAGGGACAAAATCTGTGGCCTAAGGCCAAATCTTGCGATTCATTGATCATTGGAGGTTTAGTTAGGAAGGAATTAACTTATTCCTTATTAGGAATTAACTGGAGAGAGTCAAAGGGAAGCTGGAAGCACATTTGTGGTCATAAATTATAAAATATTCATTATCAGGATTGAGGGCCGAATGGAGGAGTTGGTATTGTGATAAGTTTCATAAGGAGTTCGAAGAGTAAGGGACATTTTCTGCATTTTATATAGACACCAGCAGTGAATCGACTCAGGGCAGAAGAGCGAATTGCTAGAGTTATCCCCTCTAACAGCGCTGTCGAATACCATTGAGGTCATTTCAAGGAGCATGGAAGATTAGTTAAGGAGTTCGTGGGTCACCATCTAGCACCTCTGTATATTGATCAAGCCAGATTTCATTCACCTTGGATAGTCGGTGATGCCTATTACCGTGAGCTATCTACCAATCCAGATGATTGACTTCAAGGAAACATGGCCGGTGAGTATCGAAGGTGGAGCGTTTGCAAGTGCCAGAACTGACTTTCGCCTAAGATTGAAGAGGAACACGCAGAGGAGATCGAAACAGGAGAGCATTATAATCTGCAGTTTAGATAATACCAACAACGAGCATGTTATAGGAGATAATTACCAAGTGCGGGTTTCATTATTGATGGCAAGGTTTTTGTTCTTGGGAATCTGAGGTTCTGTAACTTCTGGAGTTTGAATTGGAGGTGGTCCAGGTCTAATAAGCGGAGATTTGTCAGAATTCCTAGGCTCTCTAGGACTGCTCCATGAAAACTGTTATTCTTCATGTCCAGAGCTTGCAGGCTCGTTAATGTACTCAGATCTGGAATCTCTGCATTTAGTCTGTTGAAGCTGAAATTCAATGTTTGAAGTTTAGATAAAGCGCCAAAGTTTTGGATCTGTCCAGTGAGCAAGTTATTGTGCAAGACCAATTTTTGTTGCATTTGGAGACCTTCTAGATCTTACTATAATTCATTACTTTCAGTCATTGCAATCAGTGTAAGACCTTGTTATTACATTTGAAGTTTGATCTTCTCTAAAAATTATGGGTTTCTCGATTATCATTATTACACTCATAATTTAGTGGCCTTTAGAGTAAGGGCTTCAGTGCTTGTTGGCTAAATGTTTGACGAAATGCCTAACTGTTGAAGTTTAAGTTTTGGGTGTAAAAAGGAGCAATACACATCAGGGTTATTTCAGTGGTATCAGAGCTGAAGTATAAAGAGTTTTTTTTGGTGCTGGAGAAAGCAATAACCTGTCAGGGTTATTTCAGTAGTATCAGAGCTGAAGTATAAAGAGTTTTTTTTGGTGCTGGAGAAAGCAATAACCTGTCAGGGTTATTTCATAGCTAAATGGCATTCATTTAGGAGTTCAAATTCTAACACTTGGACTATATGGACTAGGGAACTTTCTTGTTTTTGTTAGTTTTGTCTTGCAGGTGAATGGGAAGAATGCGAGAATATAGAATGGGTTGAATATTGGAAACAAAAATCATTCACACCTAGTGACACATTTTTAAGATGATATAGTAAATGAAGGATAGAATGTTACTTTTGCATCATAAGACTATGGTTATATTTTAGACCTCATACAACCTGGTATGCACAATTTAATTAGATTTTGTTATGATCATGCTTTAATTTATATTATTTATTAATTTACATGTCACTAATTTAATTCAAGTGCACATGTCTTTAACATATTATTTATATATGTACACATGCGATTAAAGTGTTTATGTACCTTATCTTATCGTGTAAGACATGTTTATGTTGTTATTGCACCTAATAATAATGATGAATAGACTGAGTATTGGCTAGCTAGACGTGTGGAACTTAAGAAAAAATTGATATGTCATCAAGTAGATGATAATGGTTTTGAGTATCCAATTGGATCTATCATTGTAGTTGGCACCTAGTACATAGATATCTAAAAAGAAGAAATGGTTTACCAACATTTGAAGACTACCAATCTGAAAAGAAGATTTTACACTATTCTCATTTGGTTGTGGTAATGAAAATCAAATTAGAAAGATACAAAGGGAGACCCACCAATAAGGTATTATGGAAAATTTCAATGGATGAACAAAGACAATCATAAATGCATTGCAAAAGAGAGAGGATGCAGATGGTATAGTGGGATGACTACATTTAAATCAAACAAATATAATTTTTTTCTTTATTGTGCTATTTTTATATATGTACCTATATAATTTGATTACATGTATGTATGCATTGTCAACAAAAAATTAGAGAACTTATATATACCTCTTATTTAGGTTTGAATTACAATTTATGCAAATTTAAATGTTAAGGTGGATCGAATGTCAACATCTTGTGCAATTACACATAGTGAGTACATGCAAATTACACATATTTACATAGTTCAGATAGCTCATATTAATTTATGCTTTTATTAACATGTGTTTTTGTTTTACAATTTTATTTTACAGGACCTAATTTGAAGAAATGTGTTGAACCAATTTTCTATTTTGAGTTCACTTCTATAAATATGTCATTGGCATTGTCTTACATATATTGTGAAACATGTTGTAAACATTTAAAAGTATGAGTTTACTTTTATTTGAAAGTTAAAGGCGTGCACTTGATATAATAAATTAATTGTCAATTTACATAATGACCTCCTATTTTTTTCTATTACTTTTACATCCAAACATGTTTAAATTAATGTTTGTATATAAATAGTTAAAATTATTATTCATGTACCATATACTTACAAAATATGTCACAATAAAGAAAATGGTTTGAATATTTACAACATGATTTAACATAATAATATATACTACATACACTAGCATGATAAGAAGTCATAGAAAAATAATACATGGTTTAACATGTCATAACATGATTTATGAAGTCAAAAAATACATTTAATACATTTAACTGTTCTAATACAAAGTGTATCAAAATAAATAATGTGTCATAAAAATGCAACCTAAAGGTGCCAAAAAAACCTAATCTATTTGATTTGCAGTCCTCTTTAGTTCATGTGAAGAGGATTCAGATGAATCATATTATGTAACATGAGTTGTCTCATCATGTTGGACACCCCGTGAGGCAGATGGATCATCCTGTGTAACATGAGGTGTCTCATCATGTACATGCTTAATTGAAATGGGTTTCAAAATCTAGCTTGCAAATAAATTAAATATTCACTACATAATAAAAATAATACCACATGAGATGGGTGTCCTTCTGTAATGGGAGGAGGTGCACTATGAAAGCTACCAAATGCGGTAGTGGTGAGGTCCTGTAATTTACAATACATAAATTTTTCAAATTTGATAAAGAGCATAATGAACTATGTATGTACATAAATCACAATACTAACCTCAAAGGATGATGTAGGTACCTCCATCTGGCTTAATCTCGTACTCTTAGCAACACTCATGGTGACATAATCCTAAAATTATGGATACATAAACATTGAGTCAAAATTATATATACATAAATTACAAAGTACCCAAACTAAAAGGTATATAATTTGTACACTACATTTTTTATATATTATAAAAACATGTATATATATCATACATGAGTTGTAGCTAATGTCATAGATGTGTCTAAAGATATGCTAGCACAATGATCATCGGCATGTCTCACATGGTCAAAAGATGGAGTCAAAAATAAACTATACTGAGGCCTATATGAATAAGTACGATCCATCTCCTGTTCATAAAATGAAAACACATAAAATTATAAACATGAATCAAAGTTGTTTAGATTATATATTAGTAACAATGTATGTACATAAAAATAGTACAAATTATTTTCCTTGAGTCAAAAGTTCATACTGTAGGTATTTGAGGCTGTGCCTCAGTGGATCAAGACCTATATTGACATCAAACTATGTAGCAGTTGACAATCCCTACAGAATCAGATAAAAAGAACAAATGAGAACATGTTATTAAATTCAAGTTCAAATGTACATTTTTATAGTGTAGTTCAAAGTGCATACCGTATGAGGGATGCCAACATTTGTAGGTTTCAAAAAAAGACTATACTGCCTCCTAGGAGGAACAATATCATCCATCCTCTATTATTTCAAAATAACATACATTAATATGGTTAATAAAATTACACATGTATGTAGAAAGTAAATAATTATGTACTTTATATTTAAACTTTAATTAAAATTTTACTTGTTGCTCTTGACTGTCTCTAGGCTCTCTTTGCATGAGGTCAACAAATGATGACACGTTAATATCATCACTACCATCACCATGGGTAGCATTTATGTCATCATCAAAATTATAATGGTCATCATGTGCCACATTAACATCACTATGGGGCCTCTGCATATATCTCCACAACTAGTACAAATGTGTCCAAGTGGACAAATATCTCTCGCCTACATCCACTACTCTACTAAATTTCTCAAAAGGGCACTTAATGAGGTAAGAGCAAATGACACTTCTCAATGATGGTGTGTGCTGGGACAACTAGTGTGGGAAGAGGTACAAGAGATTGGGGCCGTATGTTATTTCTCATTCTATTGCTCAACTTTTCCCTAGGCCTATCCTGAGGCATCCCTCCAACAACCCCCTAAAATGCTCTAATATCAAAATAATTGGGTTTTAAATCCAATTCAAACTCAGCCATAGTTTCTTAAGGAAGTACATGGGCTCCTCATGATTAGCATGTGGTGGGTGGTCAAATACCATCCACCACCACTCCCAAAAGTGTGGTGATATATGCAGATGCATGCACCATTTAATGGAAATGTGAGGCTTCTTCTCGCTAATCTCCTTAACCTTCTTAGGGTTTACAAAATATCTAGTAAAATTTCATTTAATTATTTTGAGCTTATGGACCTCTCTATAGGATAGGCCATTAGAATAAAAGGCATGCATGTTTTGCCTCCATAATCTAAAGCTATCAATATCAGAATCCAAATGCTGCATAAAGTGAACGATGCCTTGCATGCTATCTATAGGGCATAGTAGGTGAGGAGGGGGATGGGCCTCATGCCTGACAGTCTCAATATCTTGCATGAGGTTGCTAAGATTATGCCTCATGCTCTCCCGCATATCCTCTATAGTAGGTGGTGGAGGAGGACTAGGTGGTCGTGGAGGTGGGGATGGAGGTGGAGGTGGAGATGGAGGGGGCGGAGGTGGGGGGGTGGAGGTGGGGGAGGGGGTGGGGCTAGGTCCATCAAATATAATCTGCATATATGTTTAAACAACATAAAAAATCACAAAATTACTATTTAATGAAATAAATATAAAATATCAATTATATAAATGCACAGATCTTTAAAACCATATCAATTAAATAAATAAAGGTAAACACTTAAGTAAACTTTAATGTTAAGGCTAATTGAACATTATACCAAATTTAAGCCTAATCATAAAATAATACTCCAAAAAACTATATTAATAAATCAAATTAAATGTGAATTTTAAAAATATCTTATATAAATATGTTTATGATTATGCCTTAGCAAATTTTTATGATTAAAGATCAATATTAAAACAATTAGGATTGAACATATAAATAAGATTAAATATAAAATATTAACATTATCAGATTTCCACAATTTATTAGTAAATGTGAGTATATTTTTGGATTCAATTTTGTGTTTTTAGCACCACTCCTTTCTTCTTTTTCTATTCTTGCACTCTCTCTTCCTAATGATGGAAAGAGGGGTTTTCGATGGGTTCAAAGATGTTTGGTGAACAAAGGGAACACCCCTTTGCCATTAGCTCTTAATTGAAAAGGTTCTGCTTATGGCTCGTGCTCCCATATTTGATAGGTACAGTTCTACGTGTTATAAAATCCTCCATCCAAGAAAATTGGAGGTGTGGAGGCTAGAAATGAATAATAAAAATGACACATGGCTCCAAAAACTATTTTCTTTTGTTTTTTCTCTAAATTTTTTTCTGTAATTTTTAACAAGAACTATTGTTAACAATTTTGCTAAAAATACCATTTAAGATGTATGTTAAAAAATAAACTATAGAGTTTAATTATCAAAAGGTCAAGAGCATTGCAAATTGTTGCTAAAAGGTAGCTAAGTTAAGACTTCTTCTTTTACTCTATTCCTAATATTTGTAACATGTGGTTTGAATAGTAGGTATCAAGGAATGATATCAATGGTATTGGGTGTAGTAGAGAAAGTCCTTATATAAATCCTAACACCATAGCCTTGGGTTTTTGAATTCTTCATCTCCATAGATATGGTGTTGCTTCAGGTGATATTCACAAATTTGTTGAATCATAAAACAATCGTTTATGTTGGTTCTTATCTTGTGACTTAATGGCCTTTTATAATTTATGAATTATTTTGGACTTAATTATAAAACGCTATGATCATGTACCTACCAATATTTTTCTCCTTCAATAGGTGTACTTATACTTCCTATTAATAGAATGTTCACACCAGTTCATAGATTAAATGAATAATTTATTTTTAAATGATCAAATTTGGTTTCAAATGTTTGGTAGAATATACTTTAAAAATAGAGTAGGCACTCTTATAATTAAATTATAAATGTAAAATTGTGATTTTTTTTTGTATTTTCAAATTGAAAGATTTTTATAATTATTCATAAAGTATAATTTTCCTTCCAATTTTATTAATTATTATATTTGAAATCTCAAAGTACCAAATATTACTTTTAACTATATTACAATTCATATTAACAAAGGATGGAGTTGTGTCTAACTTGATATCATATCATATATGTTGTCACAGTTCAAAGATTATGATGGGAAATTTGTATGCTCAAATATTCAATGAAACAAGGACAAGTTAAGGAGAATTTTGAATTTATATCAAGCTTCACTCATTGCATTTCCTAAGGAGCAAATTTTGGACAATACCAAGAAGGTGTATCAAAAAGTGGTGTTTACTTATAGGAAACTTCATATTTGATTACTAGATCACGATTATGTTTTGTGTAAATGTCATAGTAATAGTTAGGGTGATAACAAGATCTTAGTTGGAAGATATTATTGGATGTCCATGTGTTTTTCTTTCTTATGGAAGATTGGATTCTATGTCAAATTTATGACACTCTAGCTATGTCCCATGTGAACAAACCTCATGCTACAAGAATCAAACACACATCTAAAGATAAAATCCATATCGATTGAAATGTATTATCTACATAAATTACGGTGAAAAGTTAAGTCCTACATATTGTGTGGAGAAATTAAAAGAATATAAATCATATTTAAATATCATTATCAAGAGAAATATTAACAAATTAATATAATTAGATTATAATTGTACAAAATAAGTTTTTCTTGAAGTACTATTTTATAGTTTATCATTTAAGATTTCAATATTTCTTCAACCCAATTTAAAATCATTAAATAAAGTTTTCAAACCTAGGATTAAGATTACTTTCCATTATGGACCTACTGTTATGGTTACCTAGCTAGGGATCAAGTGTTAGGTTTAAGATTTGAAGTTACAATTAGAATTAAGGTTTAAGATTTAGGATTAAATTTATTAATGATTAGGGTTAGGATTAGAATTAAGTTTATTAATTTTAATTATATAATTTGGTTAAAATTTTAATCAGTGTTAGGGTTAGGCTTAGAATTATGGTGAGAGTGAGATTTTACATCACGATTAATACTGTGTTTATAGTTAGAGGGTAGTTTTATTAAAAAAGATATGGTTTTAAGGTAAGGGAGCACATTATGTAACACCCAGCCAAATACTATGTTTATAGTTAGTGGGTAGTTTTATTAAAAAAGATATGGTTTTAAAGTAAGGGAGCACATTATGTAACACTCAGCCAAGGGATCCAAAGAACTACCTAAAGTTTAACTACGTAAGAAATAACACAGAATAATACATAAGAAAACATAAGAGATTACATTCCTTAAGGATCCCAAAATGTTGAGTCGCATTTAATTTTTAAATAATTATACTAGAAGTAAAATAAATAACACATCCAAATGAAAGAATAACTACAAGTTCAATCCATTTAAATAATATACATTTGTTATGAATGCCACTTGGCATTAATTTAGAATGCACAATCATCCATTGTACATTTCATAGGGTATGAAAGGCAGAAAAAATATACATTTATAAAATAGATTACATCATCCCTTTTTGATCCATCAAAACAAAGTACAATACAATAAGTAAAATCATTAAATACTTAGTTTTGTGTTTGGATCCTTTGGTGGGGCATTACACATTAAATACTTAGTTTTATGTTTAGGGTTTAGATTAAATTATTGTACAGTTATGGTTAGCTTGAGGTTAGACTTAGGAATATAATTAGTTTTACTTTCTTTGTTATATGGTTTACCAACTAATTTATAATTAATTACTATTTAGTTGAAATAAATATAAAATATTGAATGTAATTACATGTTTAAACAATCTAATTTACATCTATCTAATCATTCAAAATTGTAATTTTTATTAAATACATTGAAACATCTAAAATAATAATTTTTAAATGAACATCTACAAATTTTGAAAATTAAAATACACGAAACTATTTAAATGAACAAATCCAATAATTTAAACATAATACTATTAACAATGGAAATTTACAATTTTACATATTAAAAGTGAAAAATAATTTAATAAATTGACAGAATTATAGAGTGTAAAACTAAAAATAATGAAATAAAATAGTAGAAAAAAAAGTAAAATACCTAATACACTGAAAAAGAGCAACAAGGAGTTAGTAGAATTTTGAAAACAGGCTCCCGTATCTTGCTAAAATTGGGCTCACATTTTGCAAACAGTAAAAATGAACTAAAAAACCTCCAAAAAATGGCTTTTGTAGTTTTTCAAAATCGAGTACCCGATTTTGAACAAATCAGGTACTCATTTATGAAAGGTCTCTTTCCACAAATTTGACTTCCACAAAATTGTGACCCAACTTTGTCTTCTTACCCTTAGATGAAATATGGTATATATCATTCAGTCAAAGTATGTTTAGGAGATATTGCAAATTTTTGGATTGGAAGATTCCAAGCTAGTAAGCACACCCATGGTGATCGGACATAAATTGTCAAAGCATGATGATTCAACAAAGGTGAATCAAACATTATACAGGTCTATGATAGGAAAATTACAATATTTAGTACATAGTAGACTTGATATTGCATTATCTATAGGGATAGTTGCAAGATTCTTTGCTAATCCTAGGAAGAATCACTTGATGATAGTAATGAGATATTTGAAAGGAACAGAAGAGTATGGTCTAGAACACAAGAAAAATGAGAAATTTGAATTGAATACCTACACTGATATTGATTGGAATGGAAATATTGATAATAGAAAGAGCACCAGTGGAGGAGAATTTTTCTTAGGCAAAAGGCTGGTTACTTTGACTAGCAAGAAACAAAATTGTATATCTCAATCTACTGTTGAAGCTAAATATGTTGCTACTATAGTAAATTGTACAAACATTGGATGGATTAAACAACTACTCAAAGGTATGAAGGAAGAAATCAATAAACCTCTGATATTTTATTGCGATAACATAGGTGTTATAAATGTATCAAAGAATCTTGTGATGTATACAAAAACTAAGCACATTACAATCAAGTATTATTACTTGAGAGAATTAGTTTAAGATAAAGAGGTGAAGATGGATTATGTCAACACCAAAGAGAAAATTGTTGATATCTTTACAAAAGCATTACGTAAGGATGCTCATGAGTATCTAAGAGGTAAACTAGGGGTGATACCCCTATCAAAGGCTATCTAAGAAGTATAAGGAGTGCCCTGCATCAAACAAGTTGATTGACATATGGTATACATTGATGCAGTGGATCTTACTTTAGGATCTACTTAAAGTAATCAAAGAGTTGGAACTACAAATCAGTCACAAGCTAGGTGACTGAGGGAGAAATTCAAAATGTTCATATCTACATATTAAGATGATAAGTCTTTGGAATTGTTTTCAAAGAGGGAGATAAATGAATCGAAATATGAGGGAAAAATCTTGATCTACTTGATTCTACAGAGGGAGTTGAAAGAAAACATAGAAGAAATATCTATCTAGTAAGAGGGAGATAATGTAGAGGGAGATATAAGAAGTGATCAAGAGGGGGTCATAAGGATGATTTGATTGAGTGTTGATTAGAATAGAATTTTGTAACCTATTCAGAAGATGGAAGTTGTTGATAGAGGGAGAGATTTCAAAACAAAACAAAAAATTTCTTTTTGGTATTCTAATTGGTCGTACTGATTAGGTTTGGTCAGTTTGGTTTGCCATCAATGTCAAAGAGGGAGATTTTTGAAAATAGATTGACACAAGTATGAATATGTGTTTTAGTCATTGTTTTGTCATTGATGTCAAACCCACTACTTGTTGGTAAGACAATTGCTTATATGATTTAAGCATTATCATTTGTTTGATTAATGAAGAGGATTTGATCAAATGAGGTAACAATAGAACCTAGTGGAAAGGTTGAGTTATGATAGGAAAAATAGTACAAGGATCAATTAAGACAGTGATATTATAGTGCATTGATAATCTATTTAAGGTTGCAAAGGATGATTACACTTATTAAGTTCATAAGAAAAAGTTCAATGAAGTTTGTCTTCCAAGCTTAAAATTCCACATAGTAGGTGCCAAGCAAAGATAGTGTAAGCTAAGAAAAAAATCATTTGTAGCCTACCAAAGTCAATTATAGTGTAAGTCAAGTGAAATAGTGTAACCCAAGTAAAGTTTAGTTGATGTCAAGCACTGTCAATAAACTTTAGTTCATGCTGAGTGTTTTGATAGTTGATGCCAAGCAACATAGTTTGTGCCAAGCATCGGAAGCTAGTTAATGCTCAGTCCAACGTTATGAGAAAAATCATGAATTTGATGAATTTGAGCCAACAAGTTTGATTTCTTGGATTTTGTGAACCATGTGGAAGATAAACTTTATGCATTGGTTGTACAAAATTCAAGATGAACTATTTTGAGGAAAATTCAAAGAGGATTGAAAGGAGAAGTTTCTAGAAGGGAATGTAATGAAATGAGGGGTAGATTCATCGAATCCTACCTAATCCAACCTAACCCTAAAATGTATGAATGAAAAAATATATTAATTCTCTATTTATAGAGATAGCTGGAGGATGGGTTGTCAGGTGCAAGAACCCAAGCAAGATAAGGAGTCTAGGGTATTTACTTCATTCAGTGACCTAAGAGAAGAGACTACATTAGGAGGCAAAGAAAGAAGATTTAAGGGTATGGGTGCTTGAAGGGTGAACAAGCTATCAGAGTTGAAGAGTGTGAAAGCCAAGTATAATGGAGGACTAAATCAGAGATTTGTAATATGCAAATGGAGTTGTAAGTTGTTATCAGATCAAGCCTTCTAATCATTGTATCAGTCTAGGGTAAATCCTTTGGATTAAGGTTGACCTAACAATCATTTTTAAATCCTTTAACTGAGTGACATTCCAAGTGAATGATCTAAAGTCCTCTAAAAAGGCTCACTCCTAATAGGGTGATTGAAATCCTTTAGCTGGGTCACATTTAACAGTGTGTATTGTAACCTTTAATAGGGTTGGCCTTTCATAGGGCATCA
The DNA here is from genome assembly GCA_028749045.1 of Cupressus sempervirens. NCBI lineage: Eukaryota > Viridiplantae > Streptophyta > Pinopsida > Cupressales > Cupressaceae > Cupressus > Cupressus sempervirens. The sequence goes on from CM053790.1 coordinate 518,584,764, forward strand.
TTTTAGAAGAGTGAGAATGAGTAGCATGTTACTGGTGGTTTTTCCCAAATTGGGTTTCCACGTTAAATAATTTTGTTAAATGTGTTATTGAATCTATTATGTTTCATGTTTACATTTCTATAAATTGATTTGATAGTAACCTACAAGTTTAAGTGATTGCATAATCTAATGGATGCATGCATGATGAAAATATTTTATGGATATGGGTTCACCAAGTTGTGGAAGTTTTAATTGTATATCTAGACCATGGATAACTAATTCACCCACACTCTTAGTTATTCTAAATAATTCCAACAAAAAGGAATCATATTCTAAACCCATTCATCAATATCATGGATAGACAAATCATTCTATGAAATAAAATCATCAACATGTGCAGATCTCTTTTTTGTCACATTCAAATTTCCACTATGCACTACTAATATATAGGCATACAATTAAACATGTTTTTTATTTTAAGCATAAAGACTTAATGCATAGATTCAGTCTATTCCATTAAGTATGGTGTCATTTACATAATAAGGAAACAAGACATACTGTATCCATTTCTAATAAAAATTGATAGATAGAAAGAAAAAAAACATATTGTATCCATTTCTATCCCTTCCAATTTGTCACATTACACCCATCTCATAAGGAAGTCTAAATACACCCAATCAGCAAAAAGAGAATTTCATGTTTAGTAATGGTTTAGAAAAAACTAAGTCTTGGAAAGAAATAACTAATTTCCTTTAACTAGAAGATATTGCATACACTAACAATACAAAAGGGATTTCTATGTTGAGTTTAATGACACACATAAAATTTTCTTGTACTTAACTTTTTAAAAAAGCATCCAAGTTCTTATATACATTTTGGTACATAACAAAGTGTTGGAAACTTACAATTGGAACAATTGTTGTTTTGTTATTGATGTCAAATCTATTGATAAGATATATTGCTACCTAATCTAAATGTCATATCGATTTGATTAATGAAGATGATTTGAGAAGTTTCTCATAACAATAGCACCTAGAGGAAAGGTTGAGTTATGAAAAGGAATTTACAATGGACATTTTATTATATATAGACTTTGAAAAAGAAAAGTGATTTTTTATGTCAAGAAAGTTAAGCCAAGCTGAATGTAAGTATAAAATACAGTTAGTGCTAAGTAATGCTAGTGTCAACTAAGCTATAGTTAGTTTCAAGAAAATTTAGTGTTGACTTAGGATTAGCATCGACTGTAAAAGATAGTTGATGCCAAGGCAAAAATATTTATAGTGAATGATTATTTTAGTGATCATCAAGTACCAAAATTTAGATATTGCCAAGTGAAAGTAAGAGAATGAATTCAAAAAAAATTGTGAGATCAAGATGACTCAATTGATTTCTTGGGAGATGTAAACTACGTTGAAGATAAGATTGATGAGTTGGATCATTAAATTCAAGGAAAGGATTAGGTAAAAACCTAATAGAATTTTTTTTAGAGAAGTTTCTAAAAGAAGATCAAGAATTTGATAGATATAATGAATCAAAGTTGAACCTGATCGTAAACCATAAGATCTATGATGGATGCAGAAAATGGTAAAGTACTAATTGCAAGATATATAGAGACAAACAATTGGGTGTGGTGTGTGCATGTGTGAGATTTTATGTGAAGAGTGAAATGTAGAATAAGGTTGATTAGATACGCATAAGTGTGAGTGATTGTGAAGATAATAGAGAAATCTTGTAGGGATGATGTTGATGTTGATGTTGATCAGTGAATCTTAGTAGAAGGATTAATTTTTATTTAGAAGAGTGGAATAATTTTTTCAAGGGTCTCCAAGTGAATCAAGATCAGAGATGAAAGTGAAGAACTTATTAGCTAGTTAGCACAAGGACTAAACAAAGATTTGAACTAGCAAAAGTGAGTTATAATCACACAAATCAAAACTTATTGTTTTCTTTCTAGTCAATGTAAATAGTTTGTATTGAAATCCTTTTAACAGAGGTTGACCTAATAGTCATCTTGAAGACTTAACAATCTATGTAAATCCTTTAACCAGGTGACATTCTAAATAGAATGATCAAAGTCCTTTGACAATGCCACTCCTAATAGTGTGATTAAATCCTCTAAGTGGGTTACATTTAACAATGTGTATGGTAACTTTTAATAGGGTTGGATCCTAACAGAGCTCACTTTGAAAGGGTGAAAAAGAGTGAAATGTTGGTTGTGGTTTTTCCCAAATTAGGTTTCTATGTAAAAATCCTTGTGTCAAAACTATGATGAATTTTTAATGTATGTTTACATTTGATAGTGTTTTCATTATGCAATGCAAGTTATGTGTATGACAGTTTTACAGTATAGACCGAGAAAAAGCATGATGAGTAGAATAGTGAAATGTTTATTGTTTAATTGTTCAAGTGGTACATATTGACCTTAAGTAACTGATTCACCCCCCTCTTAGTCATTCTAAATAGTTCTAACACAAAGATGGACTAGGGCTTCAATTTATTCTTTGAATAGAAACACAATGCTAGTTCATTCACAAGTTCCCATGTTTACGAATGCATTTGGTAACGAATAACATTCATGCAATAATTTCATGCATAATATCACATCTTTCATTCATATCATATTGAATATTGAGCATGATTCAGCTAGTCAATATATAGATAGATATATCCCTATGAAGCATATAAAGTTAGTTGTGTTATGGAACCAAATATTAACACTATGTGTACCATTTTCTTCCATTAATTTATCAAGTGAATGACTCATTATCAAATTTTCCAAGTTATAAATAATATATTTTTCCATTTTCTTTAGAAAGAATTGTATTCCTTTGTCATTATAAGAGACATAACTAAATTGAAGAAGTTTTCAAAGACTACTTCTCTGGTAGGGAAAATAATTCACTAATTAGCATCTTTTTTTACTTTTCTTCTTATTTAGAACCATGATCTCATTGTTTTGAGTTTCCTTTTGTCAATGTGTATTGTGGTGACTTGCAATTCTAATGTACATCACCATTCCAATTTATTTAATTGGTGGCCTATTAGACCTGCATGTTTGGTTTGTTCAATATGTACGGGGTCCAGTGATGAGTAACATTGGCAATCACATCTTGGTCAAATTCATTTCCATATAGATCAGTTTGCATCATTGATTCAGGCTTGTTATTGAATCAATCACAATTGCATCATAAAAAGAACACAAGTTAGAAGATAGGTATGTTGGTAGAATAAGTCAGAGACCTATCACCAACAATTATTCAATTTCACTGCATTTCACATTTCCACTTGGGTGCCTTTGAAAAGAGTCTACATCATTCTACACCATATTTATTTTGATGATTACCAAAATACAAGCTATAGCTTCGATTTCTAGTTGTTTTGTGAAAGAGTTATCCTAGTGTCCACATGATGTCATGTTTTTGCAGAGATAAAGTATCAATTATCTCAAGGACAAGGTATCAATTTCTTTCAATGAAATCTAATTGTAATGAACAATGATTCATTACTCTAATAAAAAATAATTTCTTCTCAAACTTAGAAAATGGATAACTATTTTCTAGTAAGGTCATTGTGCAAGTAGTAAGTTTAGTGGTGAGAGGTTATGTAGTTCCTAGACATGCTTCAACATTTCAATGGTTATTCAAGTTCTTTACCTTTATCTGATTCTTTATGGTTCTTTACTAGTAGTTCGTAGACTAGGGAAATAAAGGAAATACTTTATATCCACTTCCTACCATACTTATATATGTGTCACTCGCAACACCTTTAGCTCATTCCCAATGTCACTAGTTCAAGAAGAGAAGTACTCAAGAGTCAATGTTTTCCCTCAAACTCATCTTTAGTCACACCTTGATAAAGAGTAATAAAAATAATCAACCATAAATACCATCTATCATGTGGTGCTCTCTAAGTGAGTAAGTGTCCACATCAATAGGTCAGTGTCCATGAAGCATAATCAAGTAATGCAATCACATTACATCTAATTCATCATCATTTGATTGGTCATAAAATATAATGATGTAAGCATATAATATCATCAATGTATTTAGTCATCATTATTTATCTCAATGTTTGCAAAAGTTGACATTTTACCCCAAAAGACATCATTTAGATCAAAATTACCATATTACAAGATGATGAATGATAAAAGCCACACATTAAATGTATCAAACAACATTGAATCAAAGCTCTACATCTAAGTAGATATTTAAGGTAAATATTGACTTTACACATCGACCAAAGGTCTAAGTCAAATATAGAATGACTAAGCCTATATCAAACAACAATATTGGCTAGGAGTCCAATCACACAACTCAAGACAATCAAATCATAAATCATTTTTCATCAACCAAATCGACTAAATAAAATGAGTCAACAACTTTCTATAAAGTAGAATTCACATGCATGGTGGATCATCACATATACATAATACCAATGCAATATATTCTCAAAAATAGATAACAAAGGGATCTATACATACCCTTTTGCATTCTCATAGGAAGACCACATTTCCATACACTTGCCACATAGGCAAAAAATTCAAGCCAAGTTAGGGGTAAGTGCAAGAATTTGGATCTCACTTAAGTGCAAAAAGTTGGGTCTCACTTTTGGGCAAAAAGTGGAAGTTTTTTTCCTATTTTTGAAATTTCTTGTTAGTTGATGTCAAAATCTGAGGCATTTAGAGATTAAATATAATAAAAAAAATGCAGAATCTACTTCTTGAATATGTAATTTATTTTTGTACCCATTTAATGGTTTTGTTTTAAGTATGGATCTTTAAATACCACTTTTTCAAAATGTTTATTTCAGGACCATACCACACTCATGTACAAACACCATAATTTGACACAAATAAATGAATTTTTGTAAATCCTTTTAAAGAAAGTTACCTAACACACCAAAGATTGATGAAAATAGTTTTCCTTGATTTTTAATTGAATAGTTTTTATTATTAATTTTTAATTGGCTATAAATGTAAAATTTTAAACCTCTCATTTACAAACACCATAATTTGATCAAATTTTCACTTTTCTCAAAATAAAAAATTTAGCTTCAAAAGTATTGTATACAGATTAATGACATATAAATTAATTTAAGAGAAAACATAAAATAAAAAAGTTATTAAAGTTTTAGTGAACTTCACTATTTTACATTTAGGTACCACTTTGATTAAAAAATAATGCAAAAGTAGTAAATAAAATCATAACAATATAAAATTTATATTTCTAAAAACAACACAATGAGAACTCTAATGGGTTTTTGTTTCATAAAAATTTTTGATCAAGAAGACCCTCTAAAAATTATGACAAGGCCTAAATTTGCCAGTTCAATGCTTTAGCCAAATCTTGAGAGTTCAAGGCATAAGCTAGGTCTCACCAAGCCTATCCTGAACTGAAGTCTGAGGTGAGAGAAAAAAATCCTACACCAAGTTGTAAGAAATAAGAACCCATTTTGAAAAAGAATTTTCAATTTCTAAAACGCATTTTAAATCCCAAAAAAAAATTAAATGATTTTTTTTACAAATGGGCACCCATTTTTAAAAATTAAAAAATGGGTACCCAATTTTTTAAAAATGGATAGCCGATTTTTTATTTTTTAAAATAGGTGTCCATTTTTTAAAAATTCAAATTTTTTATTTAGTAAAAAACGGGCACCCAATTTTTTTAAAAATGGGTGCCCCTTTTTTAAATTTGGATCAAACACTCGAGCCTAATACAGGGACCCATTTTCTAAAAATGGGTGCCCATTTCTAGAAGAGCATAATCTCAATCTGTGGACTTCTACAGAATTGAGACTCATCTTTGTGCACTTACCCTTAGTCAAAATTTCACTACACATAGTTGAATGAATAAGTAGATAAAATATGTTCCAATTAATTATGCAACTTCATTCTATTTTCCAACTTAAATGTCAAAATAATAGGTGCAATAATAATTAAATTTCATAAGCCAATTATCAACCAAATTATCGAACACAACATATCACATAAATATGCCATAAATGAATGTATCAAAAGAAGTTGACCTACATGTGCCAAACTTTATTTTATGGTATGTAAGAACCATGTCCTACTAACAAATTTCCACATCATCAATTGCAAGAAACATGAAAATAATCAAGCAAAACCCTAGTTGGAATAGTCAACAATTATTCATTAACCATAATAAGGGATTAACAAATAATTGTCCATTTAGGAATGTAACACGTGACATTATTAAAGGATGCTAACCCACACTAGAAGGTAAGCTTTCCAAAATAAAATAAAAATAAAAATAATGCAAAAGGAAGAATGACATGTTCTTCACAATCTACTTCCTTAAACATGCTATCAATGTTTCACACTATACATGATAGATGACATCACTTTCAAATCATAGGACTAGCATCATAAAAATACACATACTAGCCACCTCAAGATCAAAGAAATGTTGAAGTAAAGATTCACAACTCACAAATCAAAGTCCAAACCAATAAAACTAAAACTAAACAATATGGTCACTAAGAAAATAGGTGGCTAGGTGGTTATAAGAGCATAGAAATTTCAAGCTAGTCCTTCATCATGTCAAAGCTCATTAAAACTGAAAGGTAACATAATCAAATGAAAATCAATTCACATAAAGCACATTGACTCTCACTAGTTACCAAGAGGGAGTAGATTTGTAATGACGCCTTGCATCCAAGGACCGGTAAGAACATAACCAAACTTCAATATACATCACATGAAATTCATCTCGATAATCGGATTTAAAAATAATAATTTAATCTCACACATTTCTAAATGGATAATGAACATGTAATACTTTTACGAAAAAAAAACATGTTCTTCCTACATATCATGCTAGGTTACTCAAAGAATGGACATGAAGTTGGCATTAAAATAAATAAATCTTGCACTGCATATGCATCACATGTTGTTAACACAATAAAAGACATTTTTCATTGCTATCACAAGCCAAGTATTGATTGTTTGGCACTCATAACTGTTGAGTTGTCATTTTGCATGATGTTAAACAACAAGAACTCTTTTGAAATCCTCTCTTGAAAAGATAATTGAGGATCAACTCCAAGATTTCAGGTGATCTTGTAACCTACTGAAATCTTCTCAATTGAAGATAAATGTGTATGTTAATGAGGAGGACTTTCCTAGTTCTAAAAAATTTCAAATAATCTATTTGAAATGTTGTTGTTTGAAAAGTAGCCACAAAAAAGATGTATTTTTGGTATTTTATGTTTTATGATGAATGCAATTTATCGGTGCAACTATATGAATTCCTATTTTAACCAAGTGCTAGAAAAGAAAATAACAAAGACAAGGTAACAAGCGATTAAAGAAAATAACTTGAAAGGGAAATTCCTAACAGACATAAACCACTATAACAACACATCTGAAAATTAAAATGTCAAAAAGAATAGGTAGGAAACTTGTAGTGCCTTCTCCTAGTTTACATTTAGTTTCTATTGCCGAGCTCTTTTAGGCCAATTTATGTTTATGCTTGATGATTAGTAGCATTATATTTCAGAATATTAGGTATTGTTTTCATACTCAGTTGATTATATGATGAGACTTCTTTGGTACTAGTTACTTCATATATGCATGATTATACCTTGATGACGACTATTTATAGTGATTTTAGTTATTTGATAATGTTAGTTAGAAGGATTATTTACATGTGTTTTATATGGATACTTACCCCATATTGCATGTGTATGGTGTGCATGTATGTTTTCTTTATGTATGACATTTCTGATGTGGTAAGGAAGGGAGACATAGTCACCTAGTAGTCATACTCTACATGATGCACCACTTCTAGCTATTTTCTATTTAGTTTACTATATATATGTTTGTATACGTGTGGATTTTATGTAGATTGTAGGTACCAAGTATTGACTTCCTTTAATTGCCAGGATGAGTGTGCCCTATTGCAATATCTCAATGGTAATAGAGGGGAGATAAATTCTTGAGTCCAAATCCTAATCTTTAAACCAATTGTCCTAAAAACTTGGACAAGTATCTGAGATGATTACCCTTTCGAATGTGTTGTATGATGTAAATTCGTGATTATAACCCTTGAGTTTCATTTTGTATGTGGTATTTTATGATGGGTTTTCATATTTCATATTGTAAGTCTTCGCTGATTTTTCTATTAATTAAGTCAATTTAAAAGATTAAGTAATGATTTAATTTAATAGAAAATTATTAAGATAATTCTAATATTTAATTATATTTAATTATTTAAAAAATTAATTAAATAAAAAGAATTAAATTCAAAGAGAAAATTATAGTTCTAAATTGAGAACGTAATAATATTTATTTAATTTAATAATAATATATTTAGGAGATCATTTTTAAATAAATGCTAAATATTATCATTACTTAAGTTAATAAATATTATATTAAAAAAAATTCAAAAATAAATTAAAGAAGTGAAAGAGAAATTAAGTTTTTAAAGATATTTTAATTTTGCATAAAGTGTGAATGAATTTTTGAAAAAGATAATAAAGAGTTAAAAAGTTGTGATCAAGGATTCCCCTTGGGTGATTGCACAATTAGTGCTATGAATTTAGGAGAGAACTCCTCATCAGCAATTTAGAGTTCATTTTCTATTAAAAAAAGTTTTGGAAGGACTAGGAATTTTGGACAAGGGAAATTTTCAAAGAGAAGGTTTTGAGAGAAAAGATTTCTCTCACAATATTTGGGTGTTTGTGAATTTAGCATCAGAACCAAGTAGATCCTTGTGTTTTGTTCACCTATTTAATTATGTAATTAATATTCTTGTCTTCATCATGATTCTAAATTGTTTATATGAATTTCATTGTGATGAATCTTTCAATATTTTATTTTGAAATTACTTATATGTGTTTGGATTTCTTCTATATACGTGAAGATTAAAAATATCATTAGAACCCTCTTTCAATAGATTTTAAAAATTGAAAATTAAACTATGAAGGATTTTGGAAGAAATGGAAATTTTATATTGAAAATTTGATTAATTCACCATATTTTTCCTATCAAGGTGTTTGATAGGACATCTATAATATATATTATTAAAAGTTTATTTTGGGATGGGGTTTTGTTTATATTAAAATAAACAATTTTTAAAAAAAAAAAATTTTAAAAATATATATATATATAATTAATGGGAGGAGAGAATTGTTTTACCCCACCTCACCCCCTTATCGTCTGTCGGTGACATCACCATTGTTGTTCATAGGGCATTGTGACAGTAGTAGTACTCTATACTGCTATGACCGCAGGCCTCTGCAACAACAGGGTGGCCACATGTCTCTCAAAGGCTAGGGAGCCCTAAACACTATGTTACATGCATTTCAATTTTATTTTAAAAAATTTTAAATTTTATTTTATTAAATTTAAATTATATTTAATTTAAATTATTATTTATTAATAATTTTATTAATAATTTAATAAATAATTAATGAATATTAATATAGTGGTTTATTCTATAATTATTATTTAATTTAATTTAATTTAGTTTAATTAAGTTTGATTAATAATGAATATAATTGAATGAAGTTTTAAATTTATTTTATTATTATTAATGATATTGGTTTTAATAAAATTGTAATTATTTTATTTAAAAATCAATAATTATTATCTTAATAATTTAATAAATAATTACCTTTCAATTGTTTTAGAATGTTTGACTTATAATCAAATGAGGGTAATTGTGCATTTTATTCAAATATAAGAAATGGGTTAATTTGTAAGGGTAAATTGTGAATCTCACCTACTTGAAACATACATTGAAACAAATACTTGAATCCTACTATTAACTCAACTATGTGTTTTCAAAATCAAACTAGATTATGAGAATATATTGTCATGTCCCCTTTTCAAATAATTAAAAAATAATAATCTTTGCTAAGGCAGGCAGGCCCAAGAAAGTGAAGTTTCGGAAAAAGGGGGTTAATCTTTGGAAACCGTTGGACTAATAAATGAAAATTATTATTAAAATATGTTTCATTAACCTCTCTTGGATGTGAGTTACAGTTATGTCCTCTTTTAAGGGGTTTTGGAGGCATTTTGGGCTCATTCCAGAACTTGATTTTGCTGATTTCTTTGTTATTCTTTAGAGGCTGCCAAACCTGTGGAGAAGGAGACCCAAGAACGGGAGTTTGCAGGTTTCTAGGAAGACCCAAGAATGGGAGTTTGCAGGTTTCTAGGAAGGCTAAGGATGGGAGTTTGAAGCCATTCCATGTGCATGCTCATACAGAGTTTTCCTTTGTGCCGAACAAGTGTAGATTTGTGGGTTTTTGGGTGTGTTTTTTGCATGAGTTTGGTGTTTTCAGTTGAGCATTTCATATCAGTTTTGGTTGCTGCTGTATTTTAGACTTTAAGCTATTAAAATAGAGTTGAATATATGTATTGGGACATGATTAAAATTCTAAGATAGTTTATTAGTGTTTTTGTGGTGTTTCTGGGCATTTTTGTGTTAATTTCGGGAGCCCGATGAGCATAGTTTTTGTCCTACATTTGTGAGCTGCTGTGTAAAGGCTATATAGATCTGGAAATTTCATTTTGTAGGCTGTTATGCTGCTGAAATTTCTGTAAAAATGTCCATTTTCAGATTTATTAATAATAGGTGAAGCTGTGAAGCTTTTGGCACCATTTCTGGCATATCCGATTTGGGGTTTCTTGAGAAATTTGGAGGATCTTTATGATATTAGTTGTTTGATCTTAAAGATCTGATTAAAGGTTGGAAATATCATACAAAAATCAGAAAAGGGACATTTCAGTGGTATCAGAGCCATGATCTTGCCAGCCTGAGGGTTTGTAGAAGTTTGCAGGTCAGTTTTGACAACTACCCAGATCTTGCATTTCAGTTTTTAGAACTACCCAAATCTTGCATGTCATAATTTATGGTTGCATGTTGCTTCTAATCAGCTACATGTCAAAATTTATGGTTGCATGTTGCTTCTAATCAGCTACATGTCAAAATTTATGGTTGCATGCTACTTCTAATCATTTTCATGATTAGTTCTTGGTGAATTTGGTGGTTGTAGAAGTTTGCATGTCAGTTTTGACAACTACCCAGATCTTGCATGTCAGTTTTGACAACTACCTAAATCTTGCATTTTTGACAACTACCCAAATCTTGCATGTCATAATTGATGATTGCATGTTGCTTCTAATCAGCTACATGAAAAAATTTATGGTTGCATTCTAATTCTAATCATTTTCATGTTAGTTCTTGGTGAATTTGGTGGTTGTAGAAGTTTGCACGTCAGTTTTGACAACTACCCAGATCTTGCATGTCAGTTTTGACAACTACCCAGATCTTGCATTTTTGACAACTACCCAGATCTTGCATGTCATCATTGATGATTGCATGTTGCTTCTAATCATCTGCATGAAAAATTTTATGGTTGCATGCTACTTCTAATCATTTGCATGTTAGTTCTTGGTGTTTGAAGAAGTTATATCCTATTGGGGTTACACTCTACTTTATCGAGAATGGACAGGTATAGTACAAAGTCTCGGAGGACACGATCTTGGAAAATTGATATCCAGAGTCAAAACAGTAGAAAGGATGGTTATTTAGACATTCGAGATAAACTTATGAAAATAAGCCATGACATGTCTGAACAGTTGATTGAGCACCACCATATAATGAATGACATTTTGTCCGACCCAGCTAAGATGGATAAGTTGATTGGATTTCTATTTGGCAGATTTTCTCACAAGGCAGATGACACAAGTACCAAGAACTTGCATGAAGAGTTTGAGAAACTAGCTGATAGCCAAGTAGAGGTCTCAGATTCTACTCTGCCACAGGAGGTGGTGGGAAAGGATATTACACAGATTGATAGTAATGGTCAACTTGATACTCAAATTGAGACAATTATTTATAGGTCATCAAAGGGTGATGCCACAGGTATTTAGGATGGTATAGTTACAATAGGCAGTGACTATAGTGTAGTGGGTTCAGATGATGATTATGAGGATGTTGTTGTGCAGGACGGTGAGATACCTGGTAGAGATGAGCAGACATTGAGCATTCATGATTTTACTGAGAAAGAGTACCGGGCACAGTTAGATGCTTCACCACATGAGGTTGAGGCTAGTAGTACTTCACATGATTTGTCCAGCCAGCTGAAGGTGAACAAAGATAGTATTGTGAATTCATTATCTCATCATGAAAGGTATGTGAAGTTAGTTGGTATTTGTCATATTACTCAGGTGAGGAGTTTTCTTGAGTTACTAGTTGATTCTAGTTTACGGATATGGACTCAAGATTGTTATATTGGCATTTGGGATTTAGTTGACTGGAGATCTTTAACACTTTTTGGTAGCAGTTTTTGTTTGGGTGCTATCATGGATTTGATTAGCAGATTATATGGTGTTGTCTTTTCTTGTGCCAGTATCTTGTCTGATGTTGGTATTAGTTTTTATACACCGATGTTGGGCTTTGTTCATATATCCAGTCGACCATATTTGCTGGAGTGTGTTGATGATCTTTCATATTTGGCGGTGTGTACAGATGAGTCCCAGGATCATATTGGCATTGATGACATCTAGGAGGCTATAGTGGGCAGTTTTGAAAACTTAGTTTCCTTGGGTGCAAAGGAGTTGGACAGCAGTGCTAATATTTTTGATACTTCGTATGTTGATATGAGCTTTAGATTTGATTCACAAGATATGGATTGTAATACTCTAGAGACTAGTGACTTTGATTATACTCCTTTAGATAGTCCATCAGAGGAGGTTTGTAGGAGACAGTCAAGCCAATGCCATCATGTGTCTAATCAGTTGAGAGTTAGTGACCGAGACATTGCTATCACTTGCCAACATTTTGATGTTGCTCATCAGTTGTTAGCAGTTTATGGATGGGGTTCTCCTACTAGTGATTAGGAAGAAGGAAGTTATCTTTCCTTGACAGAGATCCACTCTTTATGGGAAGTTATTTGGATTTTGAGACAGAATTATATGCAGTTGGTAGCCGACAGAGATTATCTTATGGAGTGGGGTAGTACAGCATATGATGCATTGTTGGCCAAGGAAGATGAGGTGAGTGAGCTTACTGAGCAGCTTGAGGTGACTTCTAAGATTCTTGAGAGTACACAGTTGGCTTTCAAGGAGTCACAGTTTCATTTGGCTAAGGTGACCATGGAGTTAGAGTGACTACAGTCTTTACCTGATTCTATACAGTCACAAGCTATGGTGTTTGGTGATTCAAGGATGTCCATGGCCGAGATTGTCAGAGATAGTGGAGATGGGGATGCATCCATCCTTGATACTAACATTGGCATATCAGGTTCATTCGCACTAGAGTCAGGTTCAGTTGAGTTGGGTGTTGTAGCAGATTGTTGTATGCCTGACATGGTGGTGGCCTCTAGTACTGATGGCACAGAGACTAGAGATGTATCAAAGATCATGTGTGATGTTGGTGAGTCGATAGTTGGCATGGTTCCTACTAGTAATACTACTCCCTTGGTGATATCTTCAGAGTTAGTAGTCAGTTCCAACATGGTTAATGATCAATTGCAGTTAGTTTCATCTAGATTATAGTCTGAGCCACTGACTGAGATTGGCACATTCTATCAGCATTACACTATGAGTTTGATGCCTCAGGATGAGAGTTGTGATGGGCACGACATGGTGATAGGTCTTGCAGTTGATAGCTTGATAATACATGACTTAGAGCAGGAGTTTTGGAGTGATGCTTTAGCAGGTGTTATTATTGATTCTACTCCTTTGGCGATGACATCTCCTGACTTAGCTTGTGATTAGTCACAGTGGGTTGTATCACTTGTTCATGGTGAGCTGTTGACTGAGGTTGGTTTTTTTAATCAACATTATATTTTAGGTCATGTACATCAGTTAGCAAATGATCCTTGTGTTGAGGAGTTGATGGCAGGAAAATTTGGTTTGGGTTCCATTTCTTGTTGTTTATCTTGTGATGGCTTTTCACCATCAGGGGTGCATGGGAGTTATGGTTATGAGACAGTGGCCGATGATCTACAGAATTGTGTTGACTACAGGAGTTGTACAGTGTGTGGATTCTCCATACTTGGTATAGTTTCATTTGAGAGCATTCACCATTGTTGCAGAGTTGGATTGTACATTCCGTATAGGCCAGTGGGATGCGTTGATGGTATTTATGGTGTTGGCAGTTTGATTTGTCCACTTTACTTGGGTTCTAATGTTCGAAGAGTTTGTGTCTCATGGGTTTTTGACTGTGGTAGTGGTGATTTTGGAGTTTGGTTGAGCTATAATTGTCAGTTTGATTATGGATTCATCTTGGTCATATTGCAGAGGATATTGCAGGAGCCTGTGTTAATTGGTAGTAGTATAGTTCATGACTACATTTGGGATCCAGGTGGATTGATTGGTTTATTTTTCAGCCATTGCTTGAGGACAAGAAATGTTTGGGAGGGGAGGACTTGTCATGTCCCCTTTTCAAATAATTAAAAAATAATAATCTTTGCTAAGGCAGGCAGGCCCAAGAAAGTGAAGTTTCGAAAAAAGGGGGTTAATCTTTGAAAACCGTTGGACTAATAAATGAAAATTATTATTAAAATATGTTTCATTAACCTCTCTTGGATGTGAGTTACAGTTATTCCCTCTTTTAAGGGGTTTTGGAGGCATTTTGGGCTCATTCCAGAACTTGATTTTGCTGATTTCTTTGTTATTCTTCAGAGGCTGCCAAACCTGTGGAGAAGGAGACCCAAGAACGGGAGTTTGCAGGTTTCCAGGGAGACCCAAGAACGGGAGTTTGCAGGTTTCTAGGAAGGCTAAGGATGGGATTTTGAAGCCATTCCATGTGCATGCTCATACAGAGTTTGCCTTTGTGCTGAACAAGTGTAGATTTGTGGGTTTTTGGGTGTGTTTTTTGCATGAGTTTGGTGTTTTCAGTTGAGCATTTCATATCAGTTTTGGTTGCTGCTATATTTCAGACTTTAAGCTATTAAATTAGAGCTTAATATATGTATTGGGACGTGATTAAACTTCTGAGATAGTTTATTAGTGTTTTTGTGGTGTTTTCGGGCATTTTTGTGTTAATTTTGGGAGCCCGATGAGCATAGTTTTTGTCCTACATTTGTGAGCTGCTATGTAAAGGCTATATAGATCTGGAAATTTCATTTTGTAGGCTGTTATGCTGCTTAAATTTCTGTAAAAATGTCCATTTTCAGATTTATTAATAATAGGTGAAGCTGTGAAGCTTTTGGCACCATTTCTGGCATACCCGATTTGGGGTTTCTTGAGAAATTTGGAGGATCTTTGTGATATTAGTTGTTTGATCTTAAAGATCTGATTAAAGGTTGGAAATATCATACAAAAATTAGAAAAGGGACATTTCATATATTTTTATCTATATGTTGTCTATGTTTTGGGTTTGGGTTGACTAGAGTGTTGGCTAGTCTTAGGACGTTTACCAGAGGCTTACGAGTTCTGTGTTTGCTATATTATGATGACATGATCTTGATCTTTTTAAACTCAAGCATGGTAATGTGTCTAGTATGCTCTATGATGAGTTTGGATTTAATGTTCACTATTGTTGTCAATATTTTGTGTGAAACTGAGATGAATGGTATGAGCTATTTGACTTAACCTTTGAGTCTTTGATCAGTTACTTTTGGGATGCTTTCCAATTGCTTGTAAAGAATTGAGGTGTTATTGTGAATTATCTTTTGATGCTTTCTAGCCACTTGTATAGGACTGAGGTGAAAATTGTGATACTTTGATTTATACTTTTATGAGCCTAGGGTAGGTAATCTATATGTTAAGTTGGGAAGTGGCTTTCAATGGAGGTTCGGGCCCAAAGTGGCTGCTAGGGTAACCCATTATAAGTAGCTAATAGGTGATGAAACTACACTAAATGAGAGTAAAATGAACCTAATAAGAGTCATTTCTTTCCTCACCCATGCCTCGAGTGCTAATACAAACTAGGATGGGAGTAGAGAGGATGCTTGGTTGTGACCATGCATCTTTAGTATGCCTTGTCAGTATAAAAGGATACTACTGTTGCATAGAGTCATAGGGGTTTGGAGGATTAAAAGACTAGCCAGGTAACCCTAGATTTGGTTTGTGTGATGACACTTGCCCACTAACAGTATAGATTTCCTATGTGTCTTTGTTTACCTTTCGGTCTAGATGTCAATTTATCTTGGAACCTTTGGTTTAGATTACTTTTAGGGTTTTCCTTGACTTAGATATTACTTTTTATTTTTTAGGATTGATATCCTATGAGGGACTTGAGACTATCTCCTTAGTGCGGTGGTAGTGGACCTTTTTGGGTTACCCCAAGGTTGAGTGGTAGTGATTTTTACTTTTACCATTGAGATCCATTCATAGAGGCCATGGCTAGAGTTCCTTTTTTGCATTTCCTTTCATTCTATCTTTGTATATTAGAATGGATGGTTATATCTATTTGATGGATGATTTTACTTATTAAATTGCATCTTGTTTTGTGGATCGAAAAGGGATGATGTAACCTATTTTATGAATGCATTTCACCCTTTCATACCCTATGACATGTATAGTAGATGATTGTGCATTCCAAATTTATTGCCAAGTGACACTTGGAACAAATGTATATTATTTAAATGGACTTGGACTTGTACTTATTCTTTCATGTGTATGTGTATTTATTGGACTTAGTATTATTTAAATTTAAATGTGACTCAACATCTTGGGATTCTTAAGGAATGTAATCTGTTATGTTTTCTTATGTATGATTGTATGTTGTTGCTTCCACTACTTTATGATTGTTGTACATGTTATTCTTTTAAAAAAATGATGTCTTCCCTTTTACACCAAAATGATGTCTAGATACTTGTTCTTAAACTTCACTATTATCTCTACCACTTGGGTATCCTTATAGAAAATCAAGACCCTCATACTTATTCTTTAGCACTTGTCGTTAATTACTCACTTCAATCCTTATTTCTACAAAATCCTCAAGCTTGGTGTCCAGTTTCAGTAGTGTTTCTTTGGTCTTGAAGGATTGTCTGATGTCATCTTATGATGAAGCTTCTTCAAATGTAGGTCTCTAAACTATTGAACAACTAATTGCACCACAAAAGCTTGATCTTTGACTCATACTTAAAAATATCAAAGCTAACAACATTGTAGTACCTCTCTTCTTTCCCAAAATTGCTCTTGAGCCTTGTCTTTAATCCACTAGATTTCAATGTGCAATCCCTCCATAACCTTATTATCTATCGATATTTTCTATATCCAATCATCTAACATGTCAAGCTCCTCGGGCACATATACCTTCATTATCATTTGATACCTTTGACCTTAGATTCATTTCAAATCTTGTAGGTCATTTTCCTAGGTATGAAATTCATCCATTAACCCAAAACCTTGGTTCACTATGAATACCAACTTATCGACACTCGACTAAATGTGGTGTAATAGACCTAAATTTCCTTGTATGATCTGCATATATTTTTCTTCAAAATTGTTACGTCATTGTTGAAATGCTTCCAAAAATGGATCTAATTGTGTCACGTGTGCTCCTCTCCTCTCTAATGCTACCACAAGTGTGATCTCTAGATTTTCCAGGTTGATTGGGCCCCCAAATTCATGCAGATAGCTTCCTTATATCTCATTTTGTTTTCACAATTCTATCAACTTAGACTCATCTCATTCCATATGCCTAAACACCTCTTTCATATCCATAGTGATCATTACTTTGGTTGTGTCTACCTTGGATCTTCCCAACATGACCTCCTTAATTTGATAGTCTTTAAGAGTCACTTGTTTGGTGTTAGCATGTGGAGGAGGAATGGTTATGTGTGCAAGCAAGTCCTGATCTTGGTTCTTCATTATGAAGGCACGTGCTCATGCATCACACTTAGGTGGCTTGGGATTCTTGATTTCTTTCACTAATTCCTTCATTCTCTCCTCAGTTGTTAGGTCCTACTACCTTTTCTAGTGAAATGTGACCTCCCTCTTTAGTCATGTTGGTATGGTGCCCATGAGAGACATGTATTTCATTGAAGAAATTGTTTTCATTGAAGGCTCCTTCCCCTTATTAGTACTCTCTAGAATCTTTTCTCATTGAGAAAGATCTATAGTTTGAGTCTCTGTATCTAGTTGGGCTAAGTTCCTAGCCTTTATATTTTGAGGTTTTTTTTTAGGCTGTTCAAGTATTTTTCCTTCCTCAAATACTTAATTGGCTTGTAGATCCCAGGGCTCCCCTTCCTCTATCACTTGTTCTTCGTGTTCTATAGCCCGAGGAAGTGGAGTCACTAATCCCTTGTCCAAAAAAGCCAAATATGGAGATGGTGGTGGTGGAATGCCTAAAGGTCCTTGAGGTAGAGGTGAAATTTGATTCCATTCCTATACTAAGGGTTCACTCATGGGATTATTTCTTATTTTCTCTCCCATGATCTCAGTGCCCACTTGCATGAAGTCAAAGTCAGAGATGTCAAAGACATCAATTTCTTGCCCTTCCATATCATCTATCCATTGTTAGGTTCCCTTCGAGTAGATGGAGGTGTCATTGTGGAGATTCTTCTCCTCTCTTCCTCTGTGGCCCTAGCCAAGTAGGTTCTTTGGCTTAAAGGGAAAAATTCAATTTTATACCCTTCTTCTTCTTTTGCCTCCACTTCTGGGATAATCTTAGGCACTTGTGGGGATGGAGTGTTCTTCTTCTTTAATCTTCTCCTCCATGTTCCTTCCTTAATTGATTCAACATTTCCTTTTTGGGAGCTAAGGGGGAGGCTTCTTCCTCTTGTGTTACCACTAGTAGTACCCTTTGCTACTCTACTTGCTCTTCCTCTACCCATTCTAGCTATGGAGGCACTTATGTAGGCCCTTGAGCTTTAGGCTCAGCTTGAGTTTCTTCTCACTCAATTTGTACCTATTCTTGCTACTCTTAATCTTGACATGTTTACTTCCTTTCCTTAGAAGGTATTATTTTCCTTTTTGTGCCACTATTAGCTCCAAAGTACTCAACCTCCCTCTCATGTTAACACACTATTTTTAGCCTTACTAGAGATTGAGAAGGGAAGGTTGGCACTATGGTTAATAAATTTTTTCCTTTGATTGGATTTGTAGGGGAATAGCCTGAGGAATTGGATCCATTCTAAAAGGTTTCTTGATCCATTCCTTTGTCAATTGGACTATATGCCTAGCCCAATGATTGATATCTGCATTCTCATCCCTCCCTATTTTTGTATTCATTATTGGATAGGCATAGATCTTATCCTTGTTGTATAAATGATCCATAGTATCTTTGGTATCCTTTTCCATAGCCTTCAAAGGGATCTTAATCTTGAGCACATGTTTTTTAGATATAGAGTCATCCTATAATAGTCCTTATACATAAATCATAATCATCTATTGTATTCATCTAGTGGTCTTCTAATGCATCCTCATGTATGGACTCTTTCCTTGTTAGGTGTTGTACCATCCCAATGTTTTAAAAGTAGGGATGAGGGGGTTTTTACTCTTCCAAGGGATATTGATCCCACTCTAAATCAAAGGTGATAATATCTTTCTTTTGTTTCACCTCAAAAGCACCAATTGTGATGGACCAAACCCATGTCTTCTTATGTTGTCTTCTCACTCCTTTGTATGTAGAAGTGAGTTGGCATGCAATCTCTAGCAAGATTAGCATATTAGCTAGGTATCTTGGGATCTTCTTTGGGTTTTCTAGAGTACTAGCTACCCTAAGATAGGTGAATGTTTTAAACTGAATGTAACAAGTGTTGATCTTGATGATCCTAGATGATGCTTCTACTGACATTATTTTGGCATAATCACCATCTATGAACCCAATGATTATGAAGATGAACTCATCATTCACCACCCTATATTCCACACTTTGTAGTGGGAGCTTCTTCTTTACCAATTGTGGATATACCACATAGGGCCAAGCATTAGCATCTTGTATGCTTCCCTTTTTTTGAAGACCTAGGTAATCTTTGGTTTGAGCCTAGTAAGTACACCATGTATGATATCATGTAGAATCATGGATCAAATTTGATGGCTAAAATTTTCTCATCCAAGTTTATCACTTAGGATGGTAGTCCAGTCAATTGGCATCTTTGCCATTCTAATGGTTTCTATAAAGTGGACCATCCAAGTTCAAAGAAGTCCTATTGTAGGAAGTCTCATCTCTCTTCTCAAAAGTGCAATTGCATATCTAATGTCATCCTTCATATACCCATTTTTCATATCAAATTTTCCTACTCGGTGATCCACTAGTGTTCTATCAATCAAGAAGGAAGATTACACTATTTCCCATTGTTCTTTAAGATTTTCCTTGTGTCATCATTCTACTCTATCATATGTTATCTTCAAATATTGATCCACCCTTGGGAGATGGAATTCTTTCTCAATGTTTTGGGGTCATAGCTCTAGAACTATCTCTCCTCTGACACTCTTGATGACCTTTTCTTTCAATACATAGTACTTTTCAAGGGTCATCATGAGTTCTAAGGACTGGACTCATGTTGGGTGAGATGTTACATTTACAAGGCCTAGGTGCATAAGTGTTAATACCATAACAAACCTCTATTTAGTCTTTTTGCAAATTGTAAGGAATGCATTCCATTCTATATGCCTAAGTTTTGTATCTTTGATCTCAACATTGTCGATGTTGAAATCTTGACTTTTTGAGTCCCCCCCTTAGTACTTGAATTCTACTAGTTTTAGAGCTATCTTTTCTTCCATTGAAGAGGATTATGATGCCATCTTATCTATACAAGGAAAAAAAATTTACTTAAAGAATTTTGAAATTTGACCTAAGACAAACCCTAATAGACTCCACAATAGGTTATAATCAAGAAAAACAAGATCAAAAAGTCAAATATCCTATTGTGCACTTTAGTGCATGTAGCACACCCTTACAAGTGCACATGTGTGCTTATTTAGCCCCTAATTAGCCTTTAGTGCACACCTACACACTTGCACACCTTAGTGATGTGTGTAAATGCACAGGTGTGTAGTTATGCACCTATGCACCCTAGCAAGGTGCACACCTGCACACTGTGCAATGCAAAGTGGGGGGAAGACTTGATTTTTAAGCTTATTTTGTGAGCACAAAGGTGTATGCACACCTTATGGAGGTTTGCATGTGTGCATATCTATAATTCCTTTAGAGCTTTGCATTTGATTATACATGTATTTTTTTGAATTACACACATGTGCACACCTTATTTGTGCTTAGAAGTTAGTTCTTTTAGGTCTTAGGTCTCATTTTTGTTAGATCTTGGAAGGTTTGTAAATGTGCACCTTATTGAGGTGTGTTTGTGCACACCTTCATAGAAGGAGTTGAACTTGTATTAATGTTGTATTTAAGAGGAGATCAAGTAGGGGTCACACTTGTAGAGGGTGCAGAGGTGTAGACTGAAGGGGAAGCAAATGAGAAAGTGAGAGGGAGAAGAGGGCATGGGATCTTATATAGACCCCAAGCCTTGTGTGCATCTTCGTGTAGGTGTGCACCCTCTAGAGGTGTGCACATGCACATGCACACATGTGTGCATCTCCAAAAGGAGATTTAGTGCACACATGTGCATGTGTACTAGTGCGCACTTAAGCATATGCTAGTTTAAAAACTCATTTTTCTCCAAATTTTGATGCTCCAAACTTCCCAAGTCAAATATTGGGGTTTGACCTACACTTCTATGGGTCTAAAATTGACCTAGACTCTGGATTAGGAGCTTGGTAGAAAAAAAATTACTACGAGGTCCCCATTTCTAGGAGAAATGGGGTGTGCATTGTGAGACCATAATAATAACCTAGTGTAAAAGTCAACCATCACTTGACCATCTCAATAGATAATAGAAATTCATACACTTCTTGCATCACACATGCAAGAAATAAGTACTTCAAGTATAATCCAATAGTATAAATATTATATAACTGAAGAGTTATCTTGATGTCATGTGTTTGAAAAGGTTAAGCATCATTTCTCTTAAGGATAAGGTATCAATTTTTTTCAATGAAATCTAATTGGACTAAACATCAATTCATTACTCTAATAAAAAATAATTTCCTCTCAAACTTAGAAAATGGATAACTATTTGCTAGCAAGGCCATCGTAGAAGAAGTAATTTTAGTGGTGAGAGGTTATGTAGTACCTATACATGCTTTGACATTTCAATGGTTATTCAAGTTCTTTTCCTTTATCCAATTATATGTGGTTCTATACTAGTTCTTCCAAGACTAGGGTTTTAATTCCTTGCCTGAAGATCCTTGGAAATAGGATAAATAAAAGCCAATATTTATTTTTTACAAGCATGGAATTGAACAACATTAAAGTGCACTCGATCATAAGATCACAATGGAAGACTTAACCAACCAATCTAGGCAACCAAAAAATCTTCAAGCATCACTATTTACTAACATGTCCAAAACAAAATATGAAATTTTATGCAAACAAGAAACCAAAGATCTCTAATTTGATAGGACCTAAGAAGGAGTTCATCTGAAGAGGGTACCCAAAATGCCCTTCAACTCTCTGCCAACAAGTTTGGAGATACTTGTAGTTTGTCCAAGCAGGTTTTTGCAAAGATATTAGGTGATAAATTTCTAGTATCGTACAACATTTCATAGTACTAGCAAGTGATATTTTTCCCGTATCACGTAATACTTCTTATAACTATCAGGCAATACTTTCAAGAACCACATGATAAATTTTACTATTACCATGTGATACTTTACCAGTGTTGCACAATAGAACTCATAATTATTGTGTGATACTTTCCAGTATCGTATGATATTTCTCCTTAAGGTGTGCAATACTTTTCCATTATCACCCAATGTTGAACCACTATCACCTAGGATTGCAACAAAAAAGCCTAACAAATAATCAAAAGGGAAAAAGAGTTAGAACCTCCACACTGGTGAGTACCAAATCCATAATAATCAAGGCTTGAACACTCGAATGAATGTAAAATAACTAAACATGCTAAAAGGGATGAATCAAAAATCTAAACACTTAATCGATAACATCTAGTAACCAGTGGAAAAGTAACATTGCAATAAAATACATGAGCATAAATAAACTATCTCTATGAGTTGAAATAACATAAATCACATGGAAACATACTCTAGAAGATATGAAGAACCAAGTGAGCATCTAGCTCCATAACTGAACAAGGAGAAAGGCCAACTCTATACACTAGCCCCTAGTAGTGGTAAAGGTAGCTATGCCTCCTAACCATGTGGAACCTATAGGCCCACTCCCATCATGCTGATGGAGATAGTGATCTGACCTCAAACACATACAAGACAATCATCTAAGGCTAATACTCATGTAAAATAGTATAGAGGACTAAACCCAAGATAATGAGACAATGCAATACAATAGGTCCTGGTCAGACACTCTATGGGTCAATTATGTAGGGACTTTGGTGGAGAGTAAGTCACTTGGCATTACAAAGTCCAAGCTAAATATTGTGCAAAAAAACTCCCTAGGAGGCCATCACATCATTCCCTTAGACAAATGTCATATAGACGCATCCCCTTAGATATACTATCAAGCTCATACCCTCAAATCACTATTGGGTACTCACATTTTAATTATCTTAGACTATTACCCAGTAATTTATTTAGTTATCACTTATTTATAAACTTCTTACACTAACCCTCTAGGACAAGGACACCAAGGTTATGAGAGAAACCCCTCCACTATCTACCCTACATACCCATGCTCATCACACAATGAGTGCCTGTAGGCAATGTGTATTCAATACCCAACCCTAATGAACATAAATCCAACAATAATATCTCAGAGATCGAGCCTCGTAAGCACCCAAAAAATGCAAGCACACATGCTCGTGTGTGGCACACCAACAACATGAAGATCATACAATCAAGGGATGGATGAGAACATAAGAAAAATAACACTCAACTGAATAAAAGATCAGGAGTAGGGATGTGGCACACATCCCAATACAAATGTAAAACTACATTAATGGTCAAATTGACATCCTATGGATAATCCAAATCCACCACCAACACCATGCCAAGAAAACCTAAGAAAATTGGGCGGCACCAAAATTGAGGTGAAAACCTCAGAAATCTATCATTGACAAAAATCAACAAAAATAAAGCCCATTCTACCCTTGGGTAAATGAGCCACAACAATCCAATAAAAATTGGGTTTGAACCCCATATGTAAAAATGGCTAGCATAACGGTGCAAAACCCCTAACCCCCATCCCAAAAAATAGGGAAATGCTCATACATGCCCAACTAGGTAGAGATAGCTATCAGAAATGGAGGGAAACACTAGTTCTCAACCTCATAACAAGCGACTACCAAAAATAGAAGCTAAAATAGAGGTAAAATAGTAAAACAAGAGAGCCCTACATGATAACCAAAAAGGGAAAATATAGAAACCTAAACAGTAAAATAAAAACCTCATAGAAAATGTCGAAAGTCACTACAATCCAAGGTCTCCCTGAGTTGGATCCAATGAGACCAACCTCCTGACGATCCCACACCTATAGCTCCTAGAACAAACATAAGAGTATTTCCTCTTGAAGAGGATTTGAAATTTTCTCTCAATTTTCTATTTCACAAAGTAAGAAGTGAGGAATAAAATCCATTTTTGGATATATATTCACTTTTTAAGTGAATAAAAAGGATTAGGGTAATTAACCAGATCACCTAGTTAAACCCTTAGTCAACCCCAAAAAAAAAGGCTATTCCAAGTAATTGGAATTCAACTATAGAAAAGCTGTTAGGAATTAAATTAAATAAGATAAAGCCCAAAATTATCTTAAACTATTAAATCACAAAATTCCTTAATAACTGTCATGACAAATGCGAACCTCTAAATGCATAGCCATGCTCATGGGTCTAATCACATAATAAAAGTCAATTCAGATTTATTAAACCATTGAAGGGTTTAATTAATCAATTAAACAAGATATGTCGACCATACAAGGACAACATTGGCTAGGTAAATATAGTCGAATCACTAACTCCATGTGCCACTACCAGGGATATAAATCATGCACACTGAACAACACAATTAAGTGCAATATCATATAATAATATAACCAAAGTGATTATGCATTAAATCACATTAAATAACCATTTATTTAATTGCACTAAAATAATCCATTTACATCACTCACTTTCGCATAAAATATAACAAGGAAAGAATGAAGTAAATAACCACATACCATCAAATCCAAGTATCTAGAATCTAATAAGTCCATCAAATAAATATAGAAAGAGTATATGTCCGAATACAAATAACTAGATATCATCATAAAGCATCATGTTACATCAATATGTATCATCATGTAGATATGATCAAATTGAATAACATAGCATCTAACATCTATGATATTGGTAAACAAAATATAGTATCTGACTATTAGGTCATCTTGAATGTCACTAACATGAGTGTCAAAGTATCTCTCAAAATCAAAATATAACAAGGTGCAAAATGTAAACATGGGAGGTACTACATCCTCCCCCACTAGGCATAGGCTTACTCCACGAATCCTACAAAAATATAAGGGTACAAATCTCTCAACCATGTAGCATCTTGCCAAGTAGCAGAAGTCTCATTGCTTGGGTCCCAATGGACTCTTACCTGCTCTATGTCCTTACCTCTAAGGGTCGTTCTCCAATACTAAAGCATACAAATGGGATCTGTTGTGGTATTCACAACACATGCCCCATTCCTCACTAGGAATGGGGACCCCCTACTTTTTTCAACTCCTGAACTCATAGTTCGAGAGTCAAGAAAAAAAATTTGTTTATAAGTTGCGTCAAAATTAAAAAACATAAAAATAATAAAAATAAAAAATAAAAAATGAGAAAATCACAAAAAAATAGAAAATTCAAAAACATAAAAACCATTAGAAAATTTGAAAAGGTTGAGATACAAGTTTCAAAAAATATTTTAAAAAATAAAAATTTAAAAATTTTAAAAAATCTCAACCTCCCCTGACCTATGCACGTGCATCAAGTTACAATGAGAATAAGGGGAGGAGGATTATAAAACCCTCCCTCCTCTCCTTCCTCCTCATTCTTTTTCTCTAAGCACTTGAGGAGGGAGAGGTAAACTCCCCCCCCCCCCCCCCTTTTCTTTCATGCTCCCATGCACCAGGTGTTGTGGCCCACGCCATGGTGCTAGGCATTGCTCATGCTACGCATGAGTGCTACGACCCACACCGTGGAGTTGGGTGTCGCTCGTACCATGGGCACGAGTGCCAAGCCGCGACTTGCACTGTGTGTGGCTCGTAATTGCGGTGGTGCCAAGCACTCTTGCACCGCCTACCACTCACACACGTCGGGCAAGCGTAGATTTTTCTTATCACATGCATGCCTCAGCATGCATGCCCCCATATTATTTTTTTAAAATTTCCTTTTTTCTTTTAGTTTTTTTTAAAAAAATTTAAAGCGTTTTGAAAATTTAAAAAAATAAATAAATAAATATTTAAAAAATTAATAAAAAATAAAAAAATACTTTTTTTCAAAACAAAAAAATAAATAAGTCCCCAAGGGGAACATTTTTTTACTTACATCATTTTTCACTATCTAAGGATTGATCATGTTTTCTTTTCTCGTAATGCGCAAGTAACCGTAATGAGATCAAATGACAACCACATCTAGAGCACCAATGAAACTAGTTGTTTTCATGTTCCAAGGCATACCCCCAAAGTCAAGATTACATGATGAGTACACTGAGATCAAAGATACTAACCTCAGACACACAAACTTGGAAGAATTTCTAAGAATTTGCAACAATGCAACACAAAGGTCAACCTTGGTGTTTGAATTGATCCGATCTAGATTAGTGAATACAATGTCACATCATGTGTTGGTACAATTAGCTGAATTGGTCATGACCTTGTCTCAACACTTTGTTCCTGATGAAAGGGTAGTTAAGAGTGTCATCGGAGAAGTGGTCTTAGATCTATGACCTGATAACATTGAGAGGGTCTTCCATCTTCCCAAAGTTGATCAGTTCATTTGACTCTCTTATGAAGTAGCTAAAGGATGGTATAAAGATCATCACCAAGAGGCCATCAACATCATACATTCCTTGTACTTTATTAACAAGCCACCTTGGGGAAAGACAATCAAAAAAGTGGATATGACTTGGGGATACATGAAGGATGACATTAGATACTCTATTATTCTCCTAAGTAGAGTCATGGGCTTACCTGCAGTAGGTCATCTTGCTTCATTCATGGTCAACTTCATTGAGACCATCAGGCATGCAAAGAAACCACTAGATTGGGCCACCACACTTAGTGAAAACTTGTGTGATCAGCTGGGGATGGTAAAGGACAAGAAGAAGTTCTATATGACTTCTTATGCGGTGTACCTACTTATAGCAAGGGCAACGAACTATCTTGGGTTATACAAGAAAGGCAGTATGCAGGACCCCAATGCTTGTCCATACATAGTCTATCCTTAGTTGGTGAAGAAGAAGCTCTCACCACAGACCAAAGAGTATAGAATCATAAATGATGTTTTCATCTTTGCGATCATTTGATTCATTGAAGGGGACTATGGGAAGAGATTATCTGAGGAAGCCAAGGCACAGATCATAGCTCTTGAAGAATATTTCATCTAGTTCAAGACATTTACATATATTTGGGTAGATGGTGCATCTATCAATTCAAAGAAACTCCCGAGGTACCCAAGTGACAAGTTAGTCCTAATGGAAATATCCCACAGATTGAATCAGCTTATGAGAGGATCAAAAAATAATGCAGACCTTGTTGGGATTGGTCTTTTGTCATAAGAGCATATCAGGTGAAGAGAAAATAGGATATTTTGACATTTGAATGGGAATGAGAGAACTATCCTCTTGAAGAGTACAACTCTCCTCGACCATATTTTGACAATGTGGGCAAATTGGAAAACCTAGCAGAAAAGGATTTCTATCATGAGGATGCCATTGAAGATCATTGGATGAATGCCATAAATGACTATGATGTTCACATCAGAGACTATTGTAGGATGACTTTGTATCTAGTAGAAAAGGCTCTCCATTTGACCATCCCTAATGAGATAAGGCTATAGGACTCCAAGGAACTATTGGATCCCCTATTCAATATAGATAAAGATGGTGAGAGACCTATTCTGAATGCAAAAGTAGATAAAGAGGAAGGAGATGATATTAATCATCAAGCAAGACATGTCATTCAAATGAAAAAGAGTTGGATTAAGAAGCCTTTTCCACTTGATCCAGTTCTGGATACAATGATCTTCCATGCACATGCTTTTCCATAAAGGGGTAAAGGGAGGAAAGTCACTATTCCTGCCTTTGCACTCCAATCTCCTATCAAGCCTAAAATAGTCTACTAGCTTGAGTGGCCAGTGGGATATTACCACCCTTTAGAGAGAAAGGGAAAGAGGAGGAGAGCCTCTCCTTAAAGGATTCAGATAGAGCATTTTGTGGAACAAGTCTCTTCCCAGCAACAAGAGCCAAGTCCATAAGAGCCCTAGGATGGTGGAGCTACCCAAATTTAGGTTGAACTTCAGTTGCCTCCTATTTTGCCAAGCCAACTAGAAGAGGGAGAAATTCTAGAGACCTCTATTCCTCCTATGTAAGAAGAGTTTGCTTCTCCTGTGGTTTTGAAGAGACAAAAGAGGATCAAGGTTAGGATGAACGAGAGGCAAAGAGTTATTAAGAGATTAGTGCCCAATCTATTAGTTTCCAAAACCATTCCAGAGGAAGAAATAGAATCCGATGAGGAGGAGGAACAAGTGCCTCTACAAAGGAGAATTTAGTTGGCAAAAGCCACAGAATTGGATAGAAGGAAGAGTGCCATGAATACCCTACCACCCACCCAAGTGAAACCTATAGAACTGTCTTCTTCAAAAGATGAAGTGCAGTGATGGGTGAATGAGTAAAGGGAGCAAGGTGAAGATGTTCTCTCCGTCCCAGATTTTGATTTCATGCTTG
The DNA here is from genome assembly GCA_028749045.1 of Cupressus sempervirens. NCBI lineage: Eukaryota > Viridiplantae > Streptophyta > Pinopsida > Cupressales > Cupressaceae > Cupressus > Cupressus sempervirens. The sequence goes on from CM053790.1 coordinate 518,613,613, forward strand.
TGGGTATGGAGTTAGTTGGGGATAAGATTAGAGACACCCCTATAAGTGAACTCCAACAGCAAGACTAGATGCATATGCCACCAGAGACACAAGGACCTCATCTTACTCCTCCATCTCCACCATAGGTCACAATGGTAGATAAGGGTTCAGTAACTCCCCCACCTCCAAGTTTAGAAGAGGAACATGTTCAAAAGGAACTATCATTACAAAAGTAACCAAAACCAAGGGTTACTAATGAGCCATCAAAAGAGGCACAAATAGTAGATTATGCACAACAACCTTCTTAGGAAGTTGAGGATCAAACTATAGGATCTATAAAGATCGAGACTATAGAAGAAGAGTCCTCATAGTAGGAGACTCTAAGCAAGAGTGATAAAGGGAAGGAGGTAGTTGAACACATACCCTCATCATCAAGAGCCAAGGTTGTAGAGAGACAGATCCCAAGATGGTTCTGAAAAGAAATAATGAGAAGTGCCAAGCATCAGTTTTATGCTTTAGAGGATCACATTTGTGATATTGGAAAGATCTTGAACAAGCTTGAGTCCCCATTACATGATGCAATGCCATTTGCATTTTTCACTACTATATGAAACCAAGACTTATTTGCACAAGTGTCTCACCCTCCTAAAGGTATAGATGCAAAAAGTTGTTAGTCTTGAGGACTATGAACTGAAAGATATTATGTTGGGAAAGCCTACACAGGATACATCTTGACAGATGATGACAATGGGAGTCAAAGAGGTTCTCAGGCACATTGAACAGGATGAGATTGAAATCAGAACACTTTGAAGGTAAGTTGAGATCCTAAAGTGATATTTCGCCAAAGTTATTGGTCATCTTGATCCTGAATGCCTCAAGAAGACTCTAAATACCATTCTTAGAGAAGGGGAAGGTGTACGGCTCAATCCATTTTTGAAAGCTTGTCAGGAATGGTGGGACAGCCTTGAGGATAAAGGTGTCACTATAGTCATGAGAAGTTTGAAGGTGTTGCATTCTATGCAAGAGAACATTGATAAGATCATGGAAATTTTGAGGCAATACTTTAGTATCATGGATGAGGTACCAGCATAGAGCAAAGATTTACAAACTCTACAAGCCATAAAAGGGAAAAGGTACCACATTCTAATTGATATATATACTAGAGAAGAGTTAGAAATGATAGATAATTGGATAGAGAATATTTTATATGGGAATAAAGTGATGGAAACATTACATGATGAGATATATAGGCTCAAGGACCAAGCCCGAGAGAAAATTTTGGAAGCAAAAAAGTTGTACAGTGATGCATGCTTGGAAATTTTTGAAGATGAAGAATGAGAGAAGCTATTGCTAGTTGAGGTTGTAGTGGATAATTTCAAGAAGACTTTAGAGCAAGTGTCCAGTGATGAAGACATTAGACAAGTCTTCAGGATAGAGGAAGCACCATTAGAGTTGGACACCAAACTCAAAGATTTTGTAGAGACTCGAATCAAGGTGGATAACTACAAACAAAAGGTCAAGGATAAAAATGAGGCTTTAGATCTTATAGATGTTGCTAAAACTACTAAGATGATAGAGAAATTCAAGGGAAAACATCCAAACATAGCTTTAGGATGAATATGAACAAAACCCAGATGCCAAAATTTTAATTTTGACACTTAGTAAAATTTTGAGATTTTGACCCAATCAAGGTATACATGTCCGTAGCTCTACAAGTCCACTATTCAGAGGTGCACTGATAGTTGACTACCAGTTCCAAAAATATCACTTTTCATGCATCGTGAGCACATTTTGATGGCAAGTTAACTCTGACACACACCTAGTGAAGGGCTAGCTTCTATTTTTGGTGCCTCCATGCACTTCCACTTCGATTGATAGCTTCCTCCTACTTGCTCTCTCATGCTTTCTTTGTTTTTGACATGTAAAGGGATCATGAATCCAATTAATGAATAAAATATGGATGGAGTCCCTCTAAAGCACCAATTAGATTGTTAGTGTGTAAATATTTAGTTTATTTTTATTGTTAAAAGCATTTTATTGCATGAAAGATATCTCTCACTCTCAATACAAATTGAGGAGATGATTTCTTATAAATACCCCATTGTAATATGTAACAAGGGCCATTTTTATTATGCAATAAAGTTATGCCTTTGGTGCTTGCATTTGGAGTGTAGTTATTGTTTCTTGAATGTGTCATTGTTTTGTGAATTTTATTCATGAGATTGTGATTGAGCCAAAGGTTTATTGTGTTATTTTTGGTTGTGTGATCTTTTAGTTCTGGTGTTTGCTATAGATATACAAATTTCACGAACGTAACGAACTTGAGAAGAAATCACCAATTGTGTCTACATAGCTTTTTTTCTCACATGAGCACACTTTTTGTGGCCTTGCGATCTGGTGAAGAGTGAAACATCATTCAATTTGCTAAAAATTCTCATCGACTATTGCATCAGTGGATTCTAGGAAGCATTGCTCCTATTTTCATTCATTTCCTATTGATTTCTTTGAAGTTTTAACTCGCAGTGTGTTTTCTTTTGTAGCTTGTGTTCATTTAGGAATTTCAATTTCAAGTCATTTGATTTCATGTTATTTTCTTTTAGTTTCATTATTTTCTTTACTAACCCCCTGTTAGAATAAGACATCATAGTAGCTGTATTGTTAGAGTTGCATTCATTGAAAAATAGAAAATACAAAAATATTATTCTCTTTTGGTGTGATATTTTGAGACAATGAACATATTTACTTCAATTCTAAGATAAAAGAGTCCTTTAGTACCAGCAAAGGCCTCCTTGTGAACATTCACATTTATCTTTTACTAAGAAGATTTTGGTATGTCACAAGACAAATACTAAACCTTGGAGTGGATCCTTAAAAATATTTTCTTTTCAAGAGAGGAATTATGCAATGAATTCCTACCATTGACCTCCTACAAAATGAATGCCCACCAGGATCCAAAGAAATTTTCTCTTCCTCCACCTACAAAGCATTCCAATCAAGAACATGGGTACATTGGGAATATACTACCTCAAAATAGCAACATGGAAAACATCATGGATGAACAATAGGCTAGGTGGCAATGCTAGTCGATAAGAAATAGGATGGATCCTCTCAAGGATCTCAAACAGTCTGACAAAATTTGGTGCCAACTTAGAGCCTTTCCCACAATGGATAGGGCTCTTCCACAGATGGACTCTCAAAAATACTCAGTCACCAATTGAAAAATGATGATCTAACCTATGGCCATTTTCATACTTCTTCTGCCTATCCTGAGTAGTAACAAAATACTCTCTAATATGAACAACCTACTACTCCATATCCTAAAGCATCTCTGGGTCTAAAATCACTTGATCCTCTAAATGATCCCAACTCAAAGGGGTATGACATAGTATACCATACAAGGCTTAAAAAGGTTACATGCCAAGAGAACTATGATACCCATTATTATAAGAAAAATCAACAAGGTATAGATAATCCTACCACTTCACCTACCTATCCATCACATATATGTGAATCATGTCTTCCTAAATCTAGTTCACTCTCTTTGTCTGACCATTAATCTTAGGGTCATAAGCAGAGCTAAAACTAAGTTGCATGCCCAAAGCATGTTGTGGAGATGTCTATAATAATTATATAAACATTGGATCTCTATCTAATATAATCAAAAGAGGGATTACATGAAATCAAATGATATTTTCCAAGAAAACATTTGTTATATAAGAAGTTATGTAGGATGCCCTCATGGGTGAAAAATGTGCTATCTTGGACAACTTTTCCACTGTCACCATCATACAATTTTGTTATCTTGATGACATAGGAGACCTCATGATAAAATTAATGGATATAGTGTCCCACTTCCACTCTAGAAAGGTATGTGGCTACAAAAGGCCTATCTAATACTAATGTTTTCCCTTCACTCTCTGGTACTCATGACATCGAACAAAAAAATCAACAACATTGTGCCTCATCCCTTGATGTAGTGCAAGATAGGAGAATCCCCAAAGGAGATGTCTTAGCCCCTAGCAATTAAACCACACAACAAAAACACAAGAACAAGAAACAATAATGCAAGATCTGATACCAAATCACAACTCTTTATTCATAGATATAACTAACTACATGCAATATGCCTAGATGTAAGGCCTTTTGGGTTAGGGCCTACTACAAAAAACAATTACAAAATCAGTTCTACAAGATCCATAAGATCCAACTTACAAATCCAATCCTAGCTAGTCTAGATACACAACTGGATAAGAACACTAAGAAGAATTGGCACTAGTACCCTTAGGTCCACCAAGAGATCCTCTAGTTCTCAAGCCACAACCCTAGCTCTTCAAAATTTGTATCCTCTTCTTCCCCAATAACTTCACTACCAAAAGACTCAGCAAGACCCTTATTTATACTTGCCAAAATCGCTTACAAAATATTCTAGAATATTAGATAAGAGGAAGGCCAATCCAACAATGGTCTAAACACATCCCAAGAAAATATCTTAACATAAATGTTGCAATCAAAATAAATCCTGCAAGTTTGCTCATAGAAATCATGTCCAAATACAAACACTCAACATACACTGGGTAACTTGGCACATGATGAGTCACTTGGCATACACTGTGTAACTTGGCACATGAAGGAATTGCTACAATAACTAACACATAAAGGAATTGCTACAATAACTTGACACATGAAGAAATTACTACAGTAACTCAGCACATGAAGGTATTGCTATAGTAACTCAACACATGAAGGAATTGCTATAGTAACTCGACACATGAAGGAATTGCTACAGCAACTTGGCTCCAACTAAGTGCTATAGTAACTTGGCTCCAACTGAGTGCTACAATAACTTGGCACCAATTTGTAGAATGAAAAAAAATGAGTAGGATAACAAAGAAACCCAGGATGCTCCTACATCAAACACCCTAGGTTCACAAAGATGTTCTAATAGCTGGAAGAACATGTTTTGTGATTCAACACATAAATCCAAAACTAGTTCTTCACATACATATCCTCCAAATCTTCAACTTGTACACTATTTCCCTTATTCTTCTTCTACTTCTTCACATCCATCTAAGGTGAGGTTTGCTTTCCATACTAATCTCCAACCTTCTCAAGATTTGCCAACTCAACTTAGCTACCAATACTCAAGTTCCTCCTACTAAGCTCTTCATTTTGCAAAGGAATCAGGGAAAAATTCATGCCACCTTCCTCAATAGTAAACACATTCTTGACACAATCATGCATAACCCTACAATCATATTTCCAAGGCCTACCAAGCAACACATGACAACTATTCATGTCCACAATATCACAAAACACTTGATCCTTATACTCCCATTCTAGAAATCAACAAGGCCTTGCTCACTCACTTCCAAAGCATGCTCACAACCATCCAATCCTATAAGGATAAGGATGTCTCATTCTCTTCAAACCAAGTTTTGAAATCATCTCTTCAGCAACAAGGTTATCAGTACTACCACCATCCACAATAACTTTGTAGACTTTACCACCAGACTTACAACAAGTCCTAAATAAACTTGTCCTTTGACAAGGATCTAATGACCTCTCACCAGCTAGTCCTCATTGGGCCAACAAACTTTCCCCTTGCTCAGGCTAATTGTCCTAGACTTCAACCTCATTTACAATAGCAATTGTCCTACCAATCGAACATTCAAAAGATCTATGCCCTTCTTGACCACACTTGAAATAATTACCTCTAAACCTACCTCCACATGTCCTCTTTTTCTAATTAGTAGGTTTTGGTTCACCTTCTTCTTTTGGTTTAGCTTGTGTTGAACTATCCTACTTCTCCTTCCCTTGGGAACTACCTTGATTCTTCCTCTTCAACTTCTCGTCTATCCTCAAAGCATACTGATAAGCATCCTCAACTAAAGAAATATTCATCATATCAACTTCATCTTGAATATTGAACCTCAAACCATTAATATACCATGCTACCTTTTCCTTTGACAATTCTCTATGACCAGACCAAATAGTTAACTTCTAGAACTCCTCAGTATAATCTTTCATAGTCATATCCTTTTGGTTTATATTTTGCAACCTCTTAAAAAACTCAAGTTCATAATCAATAGGAATGAACTTAGCCTTCAACTTAGTCACCATCAATTTCCATCTAGTGATCTTCATTTCACCTTCCTCTTCTCTGTCTCTTTGTAGCTCTTTCCACCAAAGAGCAGCATGTCCCTTCAAATTTTTTTGTGCCAACCTTACTCTGAGTGGATCCTTAATATTCTCAAGCTCAAAGTAGTCTTCCAATTCACCAATCTAATCAATTAGGTCTTCAAGATTCAAAGTACACAAAAAATTAGAAACCACCATCTTATGCTTCAACTTCAACTAAGATCTAGGTCGAGCAAACTGACTAGCCCTATTTCCCATAGGTATCTCCATATGATCAATTCTAGCCTCACCACTTGATTCAAAAAATTAAAATTCTTTAGCAACTTCCTCATAGCCATCTTCAGTACCCACATGTCTAGGTACACCATCTAAAGCACTTACAATTTTAGCAATCATGTCACTCTTCATCAATGCAATCTTAGTTCTAAATTCTACTCTCATCTTCTCTAAGATCTATTCTTCTATAGTATCACTAGGATTAGCAATTTCCTTAGGGTCCAATCTTCTTGGAGGAATCTTCCAAAATTTTAGCAAACCCTAAGAAACAAATCCACCAATCTAGAAGATCAATCAACTCCAAGATCAACCTTCTTTGCAAATCCTAGTGTAAATAGCCTCATCTTTGGCAATCTATCAACACACTCAAGAACAACCTTGGCTCTGATACCATGTGATGTAGTACAAGGTAGAAGAATCCCCAAAGGAGATTTCCTAGCCCCAAGCAATTAAACTACATAGTAGTAACACAACAACAAGAAATAATAATGCAAGATCTGATACCAAATCACAACTCTTTATTCATAGATATAACTGATTACATCCAATATGCTTGGTTGTAAGTACTTTGAGTTAGGGCCAACTAAAAATAGAAATTACAAAATTAGTTCTACAAGATCCACAAGATCCAACTTAAAAATCCAATCCTAGCTAGTCCAAATACACAATTGGATAAGAACACCAAGAAGAATCTGCACTTGTACCCTTAGGTCCATCAAGCAATCCTCTAGTTCTCGAGCAGGAGCCCTAACTCTTCAAATTCACATCCTCTTCTTCCCCAATAAGTTCACCACTAAAAGACTCAACAAGACCTTTATTTATACTTGCCAAAATGGCTTACAGAACATTCTAGAACATTACATAAGAGGAAGGCAGACCCAACAATGGTCTGGACACATCCCAAGAAAAGATATTAACATAAATGTCACGATCGAAATAAATCCTACAACTTGGATCACATAAATCATGTCCAAATGTTGACACTTGGCATACACTGGGTAACTCAACACATGAAGAGTCACTTGGCATACACTAGATAACCTGGGACATGAAGGAATTACTACAATAACTTGACACATGAAGGAATTACTACAATAACTCAGCACATGAAGGAATTGCTATAGTAACTCGGCACACAAAGGAATTGCTACAATAACTTGGCACATGAAGGAATTTCTACAGTAACTCAACACATGAAGGAATTGCTATAGTAACTCAGCACATGAAGGAATTGCTACTGTAACTTGGTAGATGAAGGAATTGCTATAGTAACTTGGCACATGAAGAAATTGCTACAGTAGCTCGGCTCCAACTAAATGCTATAGTAATTTGGCTCCAACTAAGTCCTATAGTAACTCAGCACCAACTTGTAGAATGAACAAAAATGAGCAGGATAATAAGGCAACCCAAGATGCTTCTACATCATCCCTACCCAAAAGTACAACTATCTAAGGTTCGAATACATCTCCTTGATGTTGGGATGTATAGAATATGGTGTACAATGTGCTTCTAACAAAATCAAGGTACAAAGATCACTAGATATTAGCACATAGATGTGCCCCAAGTATTGCAGTAGTCTATCAAACTCTAACAAATACCCTAAAAATATCCCCTTAGGGGTACATCCAGAATCAATCTTTGCCCTCATCTCCTGATACCACGTGTTACTAGGGAAATCCTCAAAAATATGGCATCACAAATCTACTCCTAGTAACAAAACTAATATCTCATGTCACCTCCTACTCAAGGCATTTGCAATCACATTTTCTTTCCCTTTGATATAGTGAACATCAAGATTGCATTCACATAAGAACTCCATCCAATGACATTGTCATGCATTTAGGTTTGGTCGAGTAAAGATATACTACAAGCTATGATGATCACTATCTAGCTCAAACCTATGTCCCAAAAGGAAATGTCTCTAGCACATGATCACATGCACCATGACTGCAAGTTCCAAATAATGAGTAGGGCAGTTAAGCTCATGGTTCTTAAGTTTTCTAGACTTAGATGCAATCACATGACCATCCTGCATCAACATTACACCCACACATTCTAATGAAGCATCTATGCAAACCATAAAATTTCCTACAAGATTAGGCGTTGTAAGGATTGGTACACTAGTCAAATGCTCCTTAAGAGCACTAAATTTTTCCTCACATTGGTCTGACCAAACATACTTCTTCCCTTTTAGCTAAAGATAAGTGATGGGATTAGCCACACATGAGAGATCCTTTATGAAGCAACAGTAGTAACCCACCAATCCCATGAAACTACAAACCTCAAAAACATTAGTAGGCACTAACCAATCCATGATAGCTCACATTTTCTCTAGGTCCACTGAAATACCATCATTTGTGATGATATGCCTCAAATAATTCACCCCAAACTATAAGAATTCAAATTTAACCAAGTTGCCATACAATTGATGATCTTGCAAGCATTGCAATACTTGCCATAAATGGACCTCATGTTCCTCTATAGTCTTAGAATAGATCAATATTTCATCCAAGAATACAATGACACATTGATCAAGGTACATGCAAAATACTCCATTCATCAAACTCATAAACACTAATGGTACATTGGTTAACCCAAAGGGTACAACCATGAACTCATAATGACCATAATGTGTATGAAAATTTGTCTAATGAATGTCATCCTAATGGATACAAATTTGATGGTATCTTAACTTAAGATCAATCTTTGAAAACACTCTCACTCCCTTTGTTTGATCAAAAAAATCATCTATTCTTGGAAAAGGATATTGGTTCTTCATTGTAACCTTATTCAACTATTAGTAGTCAATGCATAAATGAAATGATCCATCTTTCTTCTTCAAAAAGATGACTGGTGCACCCCTTGGGGATACACTAGGATGAATATGGCCCTTGGCTAGAATTCCTCCTACTATAATTTGAGCTCACTCAAATCCTAAGTAGTCATGTAGTAAGGAGCTTGTGAAATTGGCTCCACTCTTGGAATGAGATAGATCCAAAAATCAATGTCACACTATAGTGGCATACCTGGTATCTCATCAAGAAATATGTTTGCATACTCATGAAGGAGTGCATGATCATCAAGTGTCACTCTACAAATCTTAGCCTCCTTAGCATCATTCAAGAGACTATAAACATTTAACATCTCCTTTGCACACTCCACTTTAGCTGATCAATTGAGATCATCCAAAGTGAGACTAGCCTCTAGACCCCTACTTGCTCCACCTACCCACCTATGTCATCAACACACTATACCAACTTATGTTGGCAATCTACATTCACCTAATGGGTGACTAACCAATCCATTCCAAACAAAATATCATATGATCCTGGAGGTAGGATGTGAAGATAAATGGTGGTGGTGAAGGTACCTAAGTCCAATTCACAACCACTAGCCAAGGAGTCCACACCCACTTTGGATCTTGTGGCTAACTCAACTTGCCACCTATCAACCTATCTTGCTGCCACTAGCCCACATCATTGAGCAAGAGATAATGAAATAAAAAAATCTAAAACACCTATGTCAAATAATACTAAAGCTGAAATACCATGCAATGTACCTGTAGCCTCAACTATGGTACCCTAGTGCTCAGATTGATGGTTATCAACCACCACAAAAACTTGATGGGTTCTACCTACATCTCCCATGGTAGGATCTACCATGATTTCTCCTTTGTTAGGCCCTGAAGATTTCTTCATTGGATATTCCACTGCTCTATAGATGAGCTGACCCCTTGAGAAACATGCTCTTTTAATATCGAAGCCCTATCCAAATTCACCCTGAGAAGCACTAGAATAAGTTGCACTTCCCTTTCTATATTTTTACTAACTACTTTTAGATGGATGACTCTACTAGGACTAGTGACCTCTACTCTAGTCATGCCACTTTTCTCCTATAACACCTATACTCTATCTACCCCTAGACCAATACTAGTAGTTTTGTCACCTCTGGTGACCATGACCATCCTACGAGGGTGCTAACTAGGTTTGACCCTTTCCTCAAAATTATGATAGGTGGGACTGCACATCTTACTCTAAAGATCATGCACTATGGTTCTAAGAACCTAATTTTCCACTAAACCCCTTCACCACATTTCTTTCTAAAATCCTTGCCTTCTCAAAAGAAAAGGTAAGTGTTCTAGGTTGATGCATCCAAACATCTCCAATGATGGAATCTGTAAGACCTCAAACAAAATGTTGAGTAAGGAGTATCTCATCATGGTTATAGCATGATTACTACCTGATCTCAAAGAATCTCATCTCATACTAATCTATTGACATGTTCCCTTGTTTAATCTCATTTAACTCATCAGCCCAAGCCTCCTTGAACTGAGGGGATAGGAACCTCTCTTTGAATCTCTCCTCAAAGATCTCATAGATGAGATCTTTTATACTAATCTGGAGCTTCTACTACTCAATCTTCCACCAAATAGATGTGTGGTCTCTCAACTTCATGACAATATAATAGGTTCTCAAGTTGCTTGTATATGGAAACATGGAAAAGTAATGTTCCATATCTAGTAACCAAGTTTCAGCCATGAGGCCACCTCCCTTACCCTCAAAGTATGGTGATTTAGATTGTTGAAGGGATTTCATCATGTTCATGTGGATGAAATCCTCACCATCATAGTCTTGACCTCTCTGATGGTGCCCTCTTCCACTCGGTGGTGTGCAAGAATGTTCATGCTCACATTCTTCTTCCTCTCTATGATCTAACATATGGGAATCTCCATGGTAAGATCCCTCTTCCAAGCCATGATCATGTTGGTTTTCCTCAACTTGAGGTCCCAACCAAGCCATAATTTCTTGCAATGAAGGAAATAGTTCTCTAACATCATCCTTATTGTTATCACGTTGTCCTCCCCCAACTTCCTAATGTTCTTCCTCATGGTTCTCTTTTTCATTATCATTTTGTCAAGTGTTACCTCAACCACCAGGCCTACGTGTAGAAGGAGTCACCAAAGGAGAAACAAGATTAGGATTAGATTTGTACACAAAAACATAAGTATCATAAGTATAAGCTAAAATAAGATACCATTATATGTGATCAAAACAATATCATAGTGGGAGAATAACACATAGATAACAATGTTGCAACATGGGCTCTGATACCAAATGTAATGCCCCACCTGGAGCTCCTTGGAACAAGGATAAATAAAACTCAATATATCTTTTTTTACAAGCATGGAATTGAACAACATCAACATGAACTTGATCATAAGATTGCAATGGAAGACTCAACCAACCAATCCAAGCAACCAATGAATCTCCAAGCATCACTACTTACTAATGTATCCAAAACTAACTATGAAAGTTTATGTAAATGAGAAACCAAATATCTTTGAACTGATGGGACCTAGGAAGGGGTGCATCTTAGAGGGTACTCAAAACACCCTTCAACTCTTGACCAAGAAGTCTAAAGATACCTATTATTTTCCTAAGTAGGTTTTTGCAACTGATATCAGGTGATACTTTTCCATTGTTGTATGATATTTCATGGGTATTACTTTTTTAGTATTGTGTGATACTTCTTATAACCACTGGGCGATGCTTTCAAGGACTGCATGATAGAGTTTACTATTACCATGTAATACTTTCATAGTGTCACATGATAGAACTTATAACTATCGTGTGATACTTTCTAGTATCATATGATATTTCTCCTTAAGGTGTGCGATACTTTTCTAGTATCACCCAATGTTGAACCATTGTTTCCCAAGACTACAAAGAAATAACCTAACAAAAAACAATAAGGGAAAAAGAGTTAGAACCTCCATACTGGGGAGTACTAGATCCACAATAATCAAGGCTCAAACATTCAACTGAATGTAAAATAACTAAGCATGCTAAAAGGGATGAATCAAACATCTAAACACCTAATCCATAGCATCTAGTAACCATGCGAAAAAGTAAAATCAAAATAAAATAAATAAGCATAAATCAACTATCTCTATACACTAAATTAACATAAATCACATGGAAACATACTCTAAAAGATATGGAGAACCAAGTGAACATCCAGCTCTAGAACTAACAAAGGAGAAATGCTTACTCTATAAGTTGGTCCCCAATAGTGGTAAATGTAGCTATGCCTCCCAACCACATGGAACCCATAGTACCACTCCCCCCATTCTAATGTAGATAGTGATCTAACCTTAGACACATGTAAGATAATAATCCAAGGTTAACACTCATGTCAAACAGTACAAAGGACTAAACCCGAGCTAATGAGACAATGCAATACATAGGGACTCTAGTGAAGATTAAGTCACTTGGAATCATGAAGCCTAAGCTAAATATCCTACAAAAATACTCCCTATGGAGGCCATCACATCATTCTCTCAAATAAATGTCATACAAACACATGTGCTTGGATATATATAATTAGGCTCGTCCCCTTGAATCAATGTCAAGTACTCACATTTTAATTATCTTACATTTATTTCCCAATAATTTATTTAATTATCACTTATTTATAAATATCTTCATGCTAATCAGTTAGGACAAGGACCAAGGTTGTGAGAGAAGCCCCTCCATTATCTACCCTACATACCCATGCTCATCACATGATGAGTGCCAATGGGCAATGCATATTCCCAACCCAACCCCAATGAACATAACTCCACCGATGACAACTAAGAGGTCGAGCATTATAAGAACCCAAAAAACACATCTTCACATTCTTGTGTGTGGCACACAAATAACATGAAGATCTTACATCAACAGTTGGATAAGAACATAAGCAAAACAACACTCAATGAAATACAAGATCAGGAGTATGGATGTGGCATGCATTCCAATGCAAAAATAAAATTGCAAAAATGATTGAATTGACATCCTACAAAATAATCCAAATCCATGACCAACACCATGCCAAGAAAACCTAAGAAAATTGGGTATCACACAAATCAAGGTGAAAACCTCAAAAAACCAACATTGACAAAAATCAACAAAAATAAAATGCACCTACCCTTGGGTAAATGAGCCATAGAAATGCAATAAAAATTGAGTTTGAATGCTGTATGAAAAATGGTTAGCATAATGGTGTAAAACTCCAAACTCCCATCCCAAAAGATAGGGAAATGCTCATACCCACCCAAGTGGGTAGAGCTAGCAAATAGAAAGGGAGGGGAACACTAGTTCTCAACCTCCTAATGTAATAGAGCTGAAATAATAAAACAAGAGAGCATTGCCTAACAACCAAAAGGTCAAATATGGAAACCTAAACAATAAAATAAAAACCCCACAAAAAATTGCTAAATGTCATGACAATCCAAGGTCTCCTCAAGATGGATCCAATGATACCTACATCATGATGATCCCATGCCTGTAGCTCCTATAGTGAACATAAGAGTATTTCTCTTGAGAGGGATTTGCAATTTGCTCTCAATTTTCTATTTCATAAAGTAAGAACTTAGGAATAAAATTCCTTTTGGGATATATGTCCATTTTCAAGTGAATAAAAAGTATTAGGGTAATTAACCAAATCACCTAGTTAAACCATTAATCAACAACCCAAACAAAAATAGGTTATTCTAGAAATTGGAATTCAATTACAATAAAGCTACTGAGAATAAAATTAAATAAGATAAAGCCCAAAATTCCCTTAAACTATTAAATCACAAAATTCCTAAATAACTTTCATGATAATTTTAAACCTCTAAATGCAAAGACACACTCATGGGTCTAATCACATAATGCAATTGAGTTCGAATTTATTAAATCACTGCAGGGTTTAATTAATCAATTAAATAAGATACATCAACCATACAAGGATGAAATTGTCTAGGTAAATATAGGTGAACCACCAACTCCATGTGTCACTACTAGGGATATAAATCTTTCACATTGAATAACATGATCAAATGCAATAGCATATAATAACATAGCCAAAGTAATAAGTCATTAAATCACATTAAATGATTGTTTATTTAATTGCACTAAAATAATCCATTTATATCACTTACTTTCACATAAAATATCACAAGGAAAGAATGAATTAAATAACCATAGAATAAATTCCAAATATCCAAAATCTAATAAGTCCATCATATAAACATGAACATAGTATATGTCCAAATACAAATAACCAGACATCATCATAAAGAATCATGTCACGTCAATACACATCATCATGCAAATATGATCAAATTGAACAACACAACATCTAACATCTATGATACTGGCAATCAAAATATAGTATCTAATCATCAGATCATTTTGAATTTCATCTAACATGAGTGTCAAAGCATCTCTCAAAATCAAAATATAACAAGGTAGATAATGCGATCGAAAGGCACTATAAGGGTAATAAAAGAAATACTTCAAATTTTGAGATTGAATGGATAATTATTTCTTTTATTGATGAGCACAAGAAATCTAAATTTCTATGGTTTCAATGGTGCTATAAATCTATGGTTGTTCCTACCATTTTAGGCTTTGTGAAGGCCTTGGTTATGTGTCTTTCTCTAGAAGGAATGTTCTTATGTAGACTACTCAAGCATAGGCATTGAATACATGAACCCATAAATATCAATCTATCATGGCTATCTAATTTATTTCATTCCATATTGATTTAATTGAAGGAACAAAACTAGGTTCAAGAAGGAAGTAAGAAAGAATTAGGAACCTAGTAGTCCAATGAAATTCTTCTCAAGCTTGCTTCCCAATCCTTCTTTGCTCTCTATGTAGTTTTCCCAATACTTGATTTAAATTGTGTTCATGATTACCATTCTCCTCTAGAATTTCTAGCTTCCTTTTTCATCCAACTTCATTTCTAATTCTTCTCTTTCTTTTCCCCCTTCATCCAAGGTTAGTTGGTATTTTTAACAAGAACAACTAGATTATGCATAATTGACCCAACTTTTTTTCCTTATTTGATATAATGAATCATAAGTTATATCTATCTAATTATGCTACCAAGTAATTAATTTTTCTAACCAAGAATTATCAAGTTAGTTTTCCATATATATAATTTCTTTGTGAATCTACATGGCAATACACACATCAAGAATATTTGCATATACAAGAGCGGATTGTGATATCCTCATCCCCTTAGAAAATGCATCATCATGATGCAATGACCAACAAGAAATAGAAATCATACTTCTAATGGATTCAAGGAAAGAAAATGTCACATTAATAGGATCTAAATCTAACTCCCATTCTATTAAAATTAGCATATTACTTTTAAAAGAGAGTATTCAAAAACTTTAAAGAAAACACAAGTAAAAGGAAATCATATATATCTAAAGTAAGCACATAGATCAAGTAACCATTTTATGAAAATTTTCTATGTAAGTGTGTGGATTCCATTCCCAAGGTTGTGTGTGTTTTGGAGGGGGGGGGGGGGAGAGAGGGGGGGTGAATCAGTTATCCAACTATTATCACAATTATCAAACTTATTAATCCTTAACCATATGAGCAATATAATTAGAAACCATAACAAGATACTCATACAAAATAACACCAGATATGTTAACTAGGGAAAATCCTAGTCGGGATGGTACCCACAAAATTATGTACTAATATACATATTCTTTGTTAGAGGATGGACCTTGTTAGGAGTCTATGAAATACATTCAGTAGATATCACCCCCTATTAGGAGACTTTGAATCCCTGTTAGGAGTTGTAGAATGAAGATGGACCCACTGTCCAAACAACTTTAGGGACAAGACCAATGAACCCACTATCCAAATGATCTCTATATTATTCCTTGCAAAATAATAGAATTTAATTATACTTGTACTCACTAAAAAATTTGGGGTCAAATTATGATGGCAATTTGTGATGCTACTCTAATTTGTGATGATTTTCATTTTTTTTTTTACATTTTCAATGTCCTTGTAATACCAATGTAAGAATCATAATTGCAATGCCTATGTAAGTATAAACAAAAAAAAATGCAACATAAATCATTCCCCATTTGTTTTTATTGTGGAGAGATGTGCACAAAAAAAAGTGGAGAGCTTTGAACATCATCATGCCCTTGTGCTTGGTGTATTTCATTGCTATGATATGTCTTTGCATTTCATTATTTTGCCCTTGCTTTGCAATTTCATTATTGTGATCTCTATATTTTCTATCATGGCTTTTCTCTGCAATTTGGTTGTCGCACCCTTGTGATCTCTATGTTTTGTTTATGTACGCTTTCTCTTTGATTTTTCTCTATGATTTGGTTTTCATGCCCTTGTCATCTCTGTGTTTCATTTTTGTGCCCTTTCTCTATGACTTTGATACCATTCCATTGCTCTTTGATTTTGTTGCCATGCCATGTCCTTGGTCTACAATTTTGTTTCCATATTATGCCCTTGCTCTATAATTTCATTGTCATGCCCTAGCTCTATGATTTTCTTCAAGTGTATGTAAATATTGGTTTATTTTCCTTCTAAATAAGTATCTCTTTATATCTCCTTCTAAACATGTATTACATCTTAGCAAAATAGAAAAATTGATCTAGATGCATACATATTCCAAGATCCATATAATAAGAAAAGAAAACTCACTCAACCCATGTTAAGTAACATACCTAAAGATCCTCCACAAAATAATGTAGACTAGAGAAAATGGGCAAAGTTCACAAGAATTTTTTTTTAAAATATTATAGTAGATATTTTAAGAAAGAAACTAGCCATAACCATTTAAATGGTTCTAGTTGTTGATTAGTTGGATTGATTAAAAATTCCTATAGAACTATCATCAAATTAGGTACAATAAAATGAAAAAATAATTGTTACCATCTAGAAGGATCAAATATAGTTTTCCAAGGTGATAAAATTGCATATGCAAGGAATTGAAGAATAACTTCAGTGAAGAGTTAAGGAGTTGAAGAAGCAAGTTTTGCTTTTGTGTAAATGCCATAATCATGAGGCTCATTCCCTTGTAGAAGCCTCTACCATAATGACATTACCTCTGAATCATGCAAAGGAAGTTGAATTGCTCCCCAACCTTGAAACACTCTTATAAGAATTTGATACTTGGGATAATTGCAAGGAGGAGACTATGCCAATACTTGAAACACTCTTATAAGAATTTGATATTTGGACTATAAATTCTCAAAGATACTAACAAGTGATTCCAATGTCATAGTACCTACTATAACACTTTCATGGATTCTATCCAATGGCTCCAATAATATCCTCTATGTTGTCTAGTTGTTGTTTCTATCATGCAGTCTCTTTCTAAAGCTGCTCCTTCTCCTTCTCTTTCTAAAGTTGCTACTTCTCCTGCACTCTCGTGCCTTAAATTTTGATTATAAAACTTCTAAATATCTTCCTATACCTTCTCTAAAATTAACTTCACATTGTGTTGTAACTTTGGCATAGGTGTTTGATCATTGATAGCTTTCATTTCAGCATTCAAGTTTTCAAGATTGGTCAACACCCTCACTTGCAGACCTCTCATGTCAAGCACTTTTTGCACTATTTCAACACCATGTTCTTGCTTCTGAGCTAATAGTTCTTTAGGTGTGTTTTCTTGTAAAATATTAATTTTTTTGAACAATTGTAAGCTCTTAGAAAGTGCATTGTATTTTTCATGTATGAATGTATATATAATAATTAATAATAGTAATATTTTCATGAATGTCAAAATAATAAATAACATTACCATTGGATCATATAATAATGAAGTAATCAACCTAGTCAATCAACAACTACACCAATTTAACTATTGTTTCCAATGTCATAGTACCTACTGCAACACTTTCCTAGATTCTATCTAGTGGCTTCCATAATATCCTGTATGTTGTCTAGTTGTTGTTTCTGTCATGCAGTCTCTTTCTAAAGCTGCTCATTCTCATTCTCTTTCTAAAGATGCTCCTTATCCTTCTCTCTCATGCCTTGAATTTTAATTATAAAACTTCTAAATATCCACCTCTACCTTAACTAAAATAAAATTCATAGTGTGTTGTAACTCTAGCATAGGTGTTTGATCATCGATAGCTTTCATTTTAGCATTCAAGTTTTCAAGATTGGTCAACACCCTCACTTGTGGACCTCTCATGTCAAGAACTTTTTGTACTATTTCAACACCATGTTCTTTCTACTTAGCTAATAGTTCTTCAAATGTATTTTTTTGTAAAACATTAGTTTTGTTGAACAATTATAAACTTTTAGAAAGTGCATTGTTGTTTTCATGTATGTATGTATATATGTATGGATGTAGATATGTATGTATATATATGTATGTATGTATGTATATATGTATGTATGTATACAAATAGATCTTGTTTATAGTGGATTATGGATTATAAAAAAAAGGACAACATAAATAATTCCCCATTTGTTTTGATTGTGGAGAGCTATGTGCGAAAGAGGGTTCAAAGCTCTGAATGAGGGTGGAGAGTTGTGACCATTGACATGCCCTTCATTGCACTGATCTCTACATTTCATTGATGTACCCTTGCTTTATGATTCAGTTGTCATGCCCTTGTGATCTCTACATTTTGTTCTCATGCCCTTTGTTTGTGATTTCATTTCCATGTCATGTTTCTCTGTGATTTTGTTGTGTTATGCCCTTACTTTGCAATTTCATTGTTGTGCCCTAGCTCTGCCATTTTCTTAAAGGGTTGTGTAAATTTTTGTTTCTTTTCCTTCTAAATAGGTATTTCTTTATATTTCCTTCTAAAAATGTATATTTAGAGATCTTTTTTAAGATGGTTATTACATCTTAGCACAACAAAAAAATTGATCCAAGTACATGCATATTTTGGAATCCAAATAATAAAACAATAAAATTCACTCAACTTGTGCTAAGTGACTTATCTCAAGATCCTCCACAAAAGTAATGCAGACTAGGAAAGATGGGCAGAGTTTGCAAGAAATTTTATGTGGGAAAGATGGTTGAGGGTTCTCTTAACTAATTGAGAGGGTTGAGACCACTTATAATTCTAACCCGCTAAGTGTCACCACCACCCAGTGAGTGATTCCCTAGAAACTTTTCCCATCCCATTAAAACAATGCTCACTTTATGAGCTCTTCCTAGCCTCACATGCGATTGGTGGAAAATTTTATGGGCGTTCTTTCCTTTTGGCGACCCTTCCAAGGCCTAGGGTGACATGATGTGAGTCACACTTTGACATGGCACATATGTTTTTTGGAGAAGAATGTGGATGGTTTGGGAGGTGGGTACTTTCTGACATGGCACCCCCCTAGCATTAATTCTAGTTTACCTGATATGTAATTTCATACTATATTTTTTGAAAACACTCTCCTCTCCCAAGGAAATGGTCAACCACATCATTGGGAAGAGTTATTTGATGTATTTTATTATTTTTATTTTATTTATTTTATTTCCTTGGATGTGACTCCTCTAAGTCACAGGTCTCTTATAGGCCTTTATTATTTTTGATTGGTACGTGGTTATTCAAATCAATATATGACTTAGCCACCTTTTTTTTTCTTTTCTTTAAAATAAATTTATTTATACTTTTACAAGGGATTCTGAAGAATATTCCTATGAATATTTTATTCTTCTATAATTGGGGAGTGGATTATTTTCCACTTCCCATACAAAGTCCAGAGAGGTAAAGGGCATCTATAGGGAAGTTTCACTAGGATTTTTATTGTATTATCTCTTATACTTTATTTGTTATGACATGATTATGGGTTTAGTAGTGGCTCAATTTGGCTAGTCTATTATGTTCAATGGTTAGTTCTATGGAGCCACTTGAAAATCATAAGTTAATAAACTTGGTCCTTAAGGACTTTTTTTTTTCATGCTAGTTACTTGATATATTACATAAACTTTATAGCTTACATTTGGACAAGATCCATTACAAAATCTAGCAATGCATTCCTTATAATGAAACTCTATATGAAATTTCTTATCAACTAACTCCTTTACATGAGCCACCACAATCAGATGCATTTTAAGTCTATTATTCAAAAATAGTTATGACTATTTCTTTACATGAAACTCTCCCATATATGACTGAGAAGATTAAAAACTCTTTCTATTCCAATTTAAACTAAACACATATAGATAGATTCTTACAATGCAATTAGTTAAGAGAACCTCCAAATTACTTTCTCTCTTCCATGAACCCATTATTCACAATGGTATACACAAAATGGAGGATTTCTTTTGTAGCACAATACATAAAACAGCAAATGGAAACTTTTTCCCTTACAAATACAATTTTTAATGACATGGGGAAAAGATTCCTTCCAAATTTATTACATAAAGAAATATCCTTTCTTCTCTACTATGCAATCATTCATTGCAACCATAGGAACAATATAGACAGTCCTCCATTACAGTTACAATGCATAATGACAAGTTTTATATTTAAGAACCTTCCATAAGATGAAAATTCTAAGCCTTTTCTACTGCTCCTTGAACACCATGTCTGCAATACATCACAACAAAACAACAAGGACCATGGGTGCTCTCCACCCAACTGTAGGCCTCCAAAGAGACCACCCCCACACTAGGGGAACAAAGCTCAAACCACTATACAGTCAAGAAACATCACAACCCAAGCACCAACATAGATACAAGAATCTCACACACATTTACAACCCCAACCAAGGTTTGCACAATGATTCACAAATGGAATCATAAACATTGGGTGAAGGTTTTCTCTTCAAGGGGAGAATGCCATGTCCTTATGCATTAAAAATCTTGCAATTGCAATATACCCAACAAGGCTTTCAAGATACACATGTCATCCAAGACTATCAATAATCACATGCCTCAACAAGGCTAACCATACATGCTCCCTTCACATATCCTCACTTATACCTCCTATAGAACCATAGAAAGGCATATGGCTTTCAATGGAGCCCATACTCCATGAAAACTATCCCCTCCCCAAGAGAGGGATTTCTCAACTTCAATGTAAAGCCTAACTAACCCCTTCACCTCAAGACTTCTCTTCCCTCCCAAGGGTGAGTGAAGCCTTCACACCCAACAAAACATTCAATCCACCACAACAATTCAAGAAAAAAAACCCAAGGCAAATAGATTCAACAAACACAATCACATACACTAACGTTTACAACATGCACCATAAGCAACACATAAATCCTACAAGAACACTCTTATATTTTCCATCCTTCAACTTTCATAAAATGAGAGAAACCATGGCATGAAGCACTAACCTCCTTCCAAGCTAATGGTTATGAAATAATGATGAAGAACTTTCCTTCCTTGTCTTCCAAGATTCTTCCTCCAAATCCTAAGTGTCTCTACAATTAGAGAGTGGGTGAACAACTACTAATTTTGGGACAAGCTCCCTAAAAAGCCCTCCACTTCCATCCCCACCTACCCCTCTTACACCCTTGTACCTTTCTACCAATAGGAACTTAACCAAGTGGGGGGGATGAGGAAGAAGTCATGTGACACTATGATTTTCGAATTGATTTGAAAATGACTAGTTTAGAGGGTCTCCTAAGTCCCCTACACCAACTTATGGTTATATTTAGACCCCCAACTTATACTATTACCATGTGGGTGACTTATTTTTACAAAAATAATACTTAGGAATCACTTTTAGGCTCTCTAAAGTTCCTACCAAATTTGAATTCGAATCTCAACAAGATGGAGACTCCTCCTAACACTCTCTAAGTTGGGTTGACTTAATTTCATAATGGGATTAAGTTTAGGTTAAGTGACTTCATGCCCAAAACCCTATATGACATGTCATTTACACATAGACAACACAAGTGTCAAATGACACACACATTAAAATACTTTACACATCACAATGACATGTCTCTAATTAATCATGGCCTTTAAATTTATTACACCCATTCACAAATACATTACAAAATAAACACCATACAACAAGGTTTTGAATCTTCCAAAGATTCACCTTGGCTTAACCATGTTCACATAAGTTTGAAACTTGGTCACCCATTAAATCCCATTGTCAAATTCCTACACACTAAACTTGAGCATTAGTGTTAGAAATGCTTTAGAATAACTAAGTATAGTGAGCCCATTCAATCATTTATTCATCCAAGCTTTAATTTTTCTAATTAGTAAGTTATTGTAAATCAACATGCAAGCATAACACATAAGAAATCAACACATAACATAGTGATTTACATGGAAACCCAATTTGAAAAAAACCACTAGTAACATGTTACTCCATTCTCACTCTTCTGAAGTGATGCCCTATGAAATGCATGCCCTATTAAAGGCTTACAACACACTGTTAAATGTGACCTTGTTAGAGGATTTAACCACCCTATTAAAAGTGGGCCTAGTTAGAGGACTTTAGAAGATTCACTTGGAATGCCATCTTGTTAAAGGATTTACAAATGGCTATTAAACCAACCTAAGTCCATAGGATTTTCATATCTAATACAATTTCTAGAGAGTAAAATATTTGACCTAAATACAACATACAAATTATTTTGTAGATCTTAGATCACTTCTTAGCTCATACCATTGCTTGGCCTTCAATCACTGCAACTCTTGACAACTTGCCCTCCTTTAAATCTTAGTCTCCTTGAGTCTCCATGCTCAATGTATTATTGCAATCATCTCTTCATGACCACTCATAGGAGTAGAGCCTCTATGCTCTTGCTTCTCCTAGACGTCTTCTCCTTGACACCCTTCTAACCACTTCACAAATTTGGCTCTTCAGTAGCAATAGTATCAACAACATTTTCTTCTTCGCCTATGAATCCTTAAATAGAAGTCTTGGAGTCCTTTTCTTGATCAATTCTTCCTTTCTTTAATTTCAATTCTTATGGATTAGATAGGATTCATTGCATCTAACCCATATTTTGTTTCCTCTAGAAACTTCTTGTATAATCCTTTAGAATTTTCCCAAAAATGATTTACATAGAATTCTATGCCACCAACTCATCCTCCTTATCTTCCAACTTGTTCACAAAATTCAAGGTAACCACTTTGTTGGCTTAGATTTGGAAAATATTCATCATTTGAAATAATGTAGTAGCTAGGCACTATTGAAATACTAATGCTCATAACATACTGTGTTATTTGGCATCAACTATGTTTTTCCTAATGCTTTTCACCTAAAGATCACTCGGCACCGACTAAGATTTTCCTAATGCTTGGCACTTGAACTTCACTCAAAACCTGAAGATCACTTGGCACACACTATAATTTCTTGTTACTCTACTCCAATTAAGAATTTTCTTGGCTTTAACTAACTTGCTTGGCACCCACTAATGATCTTAGTTTAAGCTTTGCAGTCAACCTTGTTACAACTTCTTCCTCCAATTTTTCTAAGTGTGACCAACCTTTGTGTCTTTGAGTATGCTATGAATACATCATTTAACCATTTTCTTAACTAATACTTCCACTTCATTAAAATTTCATAACTCAACCTTTCCCTTAGGTGCTCTTGTTACATCTTGTTGATCAAATCATCTTCATCAATCAACTAAGTGATAGTACTTGGATCTTATAAGAAAATGTCATTCCTACAAATAGCAGGTTTGACATCAATGACAAAACAATGATTGAAAACATCAATCTTCCTTGTATGCAACAATCTCCCTCTTTGATCTTCAACAATGAGCTTTTCAATCAAATTTCCAACAATCAGTAGGCCAAGAAAATAATGATAACTAGTTTTCCTATTATTTTTATCTTTTGGAAGAGATCAAATGATTTTTGTGACTATCCAATTCTATGTCAAGCTTGAATGTATAAAAAAAAAATTGCCATTAGTCTTTGCTCCTCCCTATAATGGGTAGAATTTGATACTCATAAGAATCATTTAGTCTCTCCTAAAAGATAAAAATAAAAAGAAAATAAATTATAGGGGTTAGAGCCTATTAGCCTTAATCTAAGTCACCATATTTTTAAATTTCCTCTAGTTTCCCTTCAAAACTTGAAGCCTTGCATTGGACAAGCCTTTATCAATCTCATATCTTATGAATATCACCAACCCTTGCATATAGAAACCAATCGTGTGTTGTTTGTCACAACTCTTGCATCTTGAATATCTTGAAACAACTTCAAACCTTGGTTTGAAGTAGTTCAAAGAAGTTCAATCAAAGATTTTAACACTAACTATTTTCTGCAGGTGGGACCCACTAAGCATGATGAAGATGTTTGTTTAAACGTCTTTGAACCTCTTCAAACCTTAGTTTGAAGTGGTTCAAAGTAGTTCAATTGTTGAAGACTTTTGGGCAAGCATTAATTATTCTTCAAGGATGACCGGTTCCTAAGAAACTATTTGAGGTGACAGGAGTAATGATTGGGGATTGTGTCAAATTTAATTTTTGTTTGACGAATGAGATCCATAGTCATCATGATTCAAAAAGTAAAATCTATCACCCAAGAGTTGGATTATTTTTTAGAAACTTGTAATTATTGCAAGGACACTCACAAAAAATGCTTATTTAATGAAGGTGTCTTATCACAACTCCAAGCACGTGAATCAAGCCACAATGAAATCACCATGAATGCCAAATAATGGGGTAGTACTTTTTCCAGTATGTCTTCTTTCCTTTTAAAGTATGAGTTTCCTATTTCATTTCTTTATTATGCAAAAGTGAGAAATGAAGGAGGAGCAACCATAACTGAAAGAAAAAGGTTCATTTTCTCTCAGTGAATCACAAGTGACACCAAAAGAAACCCCTTGTTCTTTCCTCTATGTGTGTGTGTCTCAAAGAACAAAGCAGTCTTGGGTTTTATTTCCTTTGCTTAAAATGAAGTCTATTCTAGATTTCTTTAGGAACATTTCTAGTTTGGAGTGTAGGAGGCCTATTATCACTGATACTAATTTGGCAGGTGTCAAGGTTGAGAAATTACGTGGAAATTTTCTTGAACAAGCAAATGAATTTAATGGTTGTATGGAGATTTTGATAAATGGTTTGGTTGAAGCTATGGCTTTTCCCCCTACCCTTTTGAGTCTTGAGTCACTCCAATTTTCTATTGACCACTATGATGTGAGGACTAAGAGCATTATAAATAAAGATGGAGAACCAGTTTTATCCATCTCTAGAGAGACCATTTCATTAGTCTTGCATTTATTTAAATGCACTTTTGCCACTTTTAGCCCTAGCTAGTCTTTGGTTGAGTATCAAGAAACCCTAGATAAATATCATAACATGTTGACTTGGAAGTGGACATAAACAAATTATAAAGGTAGTTCAGTAATCCCCAAAATAATCACCAAAGCCAATATGAAACCTCCAATCCATAATCTCATGGTCCTACTACGCAGGGTCAAGGGTTCTTCGAATGTCTTTCTCTTTGAAGAGTGGATGGGCCATTATATAGAAATTATTCTAAAGGTAGAAAAAAGTGTTGGATTGGGAAAATTTGATAGCCAGTTCAATGAGAAATCAGCTAAAACATGCTAAGGTCTCTAAAGAAGAATTATACATGTCTTCTTTCCTAACCTACTACATTGCTTGTGTCAGCAATATTACTTCCCTCCCCAATGAAACTTGGAGTGAAGATGCAAGTATCTACCAATATTGTCATTTTCTCCAAAAGGATAGAGTATTGGAGGATTTTAGGAAAACACATGACGTGCTGATAGAAAGTGTGCACTTGAACCTCAAAAAGGCACCCAAGTCTAGATTATCCTTAGAGGCCCAAAAGATAATTCAAATTTATGGGATCTATTTTATCCAATTTAATAAATTCACATATTTGAGAATAATGGGATTTGAGAAAGAACTAGTAAAATTGCCTCATCATGTTCTAGACTATTTTTTCATAGCTGAATTTTGTACACAATTATTTGTAGTACTTAAAGATAATCCACCCAGGAAAACTAGGAGTCTATTTTCCCTACTAAGCTTGGTCATTTGACTTACAACAACATGGTTAATTCCTCAATTGTTGGGAGCAACTTGCTCAATTTTAATCTTGGATCCTACCACGAAAGGAGAGATTTTGAAAGCAAAGGTTTCGCAGCCAAAGTACTTAGTCTTAAAGGTCAATCACCCATGGTTCCACATCTAGAAGATTTATGCCAAGATTGTAATGATGAAGAAGAAGTGCTAATGAAAGATCATTCGAGACTAACACTCCAAAAAATAAGTTCTCTTAGGTTGAATTTTTAGTTGGAAGGAGTAGTTGAGGATGGTTTAGATATTATTGAACCAAGATGGTAAGAAGTGAGTGAGCTAAAACAATTGGAGGTGGATTGGAACCAAGGGGAAGATGATGATATAAATTTGAGAACTAGAGCTATCCTTACACACATAGATAATTGGTTAAGAAGAAGAAACATGAAGGTTTCCAATGAAAAAAAAAACTAGAAAATTTCCAAAGAAATTTTCTTTCTTTGAGACATTGACCTCTGACATATCAATTTCCTCTCATTTTATAGGTGGTACTTCAACTCCTAATAAGTAGAAAGGAACACCATCCCTAAGAAAATAATGGCCAATTGGAATCAAAGACTAAGTCTGAGGCACTCATACAGTAGGAGATTCAAAAGAAGAAAATGATGTCTCAAGGACAAGGTCTAGGAGAAGAACTTAGCTTCTCAGATACTGAAGATGGCGATGTGAAGTTAGTAGAAATTCCTAGTTTGGATCATTATAAGTTTATGACTCTTCTTAGAGGAAGCTAGGGGATGTCTACTATTCCTTCTATACCATTATGGTTATCTAGTTCTATCAATAAGAAGAAAACCCTATAGCCTGTGTCCATACCTGTCAAACAAATTATCACCAAGTATGCGGCTTGTGGTTCTAAAGTAAAAAGATGAAGAGTGACATGTGGTTGATCAAAGATCCAGTGACCGAAAGAGTAATGAAAGAAGTATCCATATACAAATAGAAAGAGAAATATAGGGAAATTTATGTCAAGGGCTTTAAGGTCACCACTGTGGAGTTAGGGGCTATTACTAGAGACACTAGTAATCATTTCTTCAAATTCTCTACTGACCATATGTAACTCAATCCAAAAATAACATCAAGGAGAAGAAAGATTTGATGGAACTGGTAATCACCATGGTGGCTTATATAGATTTTCTTTTGAACTTAGGTGTCCTTCCATTGGTCCAGACCCCATTGTCTTCCAACCCTAATTCCTCAAACAACCAACAGTTGGTTAAGCAGATAAAAAGGGGTAAACTACTCTCAAATGTAGTAAAAGAATGGGTGACATCCATAATGAATGAAAGCAATAAATTCATTTTAGATTTTACTACCACATTTTCTAAATGAACACTCATGTACTTTTTCTAGAAAGTGCATAAGGAACACTAAATGAGAAGTGTTCATGAAGTTGAGAGATACAAGGTATTGGAGTTTCTAAATGAAAATCCCATGAAGATTGTAGATTCATGGATTTTTTTTATTCTTAAGAGAAATATGGGATGGAAGGAGTTAGTTTATAAAGGATCCATTGAAGAAATGTGATTAGTAGAAGCAAAACTCACTAGAATGCATAAAGAACTCCTAAAGGACATGTAGGTTGTCAATCCTATTAGAATCCTACAAATCAAAGATGGTAATATGGACTCTAAGGTTTTGATCAAGAACTTCAATGATACCATGATAGAAATCAAATAAAATAACATGCCTACCCCTGGAGACTTCACTACCCTAGCAAACATCGAATTGATGTTATATCTAAACAAGAATCTCATGCTAAGGCAAAGCCAAAGAATCAAGGAGCTAAAATGGAAAAAGGATGCTTGCATATTGAAGTTACTAAGTCTAAAGAATCCTCACTCCCATGAAATGTAAGAGTTCATGAATTCCTTCAAGAGCTAGAAAGTGGTGAAGCAAACTATGGTGGATGAAAGAAACACTGACGACAATATTTAGTTAGGAGCAGTTATTTTTCTATTTTTTCTTCTTGGGCTATTTTAAAACTATTTCTTTTTTTCACAACTATTTCTAACCGAAAGTCTATGCTTTA
Organism: Cupressus sempervirens; assembly: GCA_028749045.1. Classification (NCBI taxonomy): domain Eukaryota; kingdom Viridiplantae; phylum Streptophyta; class Pinopsida; order Cupressales; family Cupressaceae; genus Cupressus; species Cupressus sempervirens. The sequence continues at coordinate 518,641,828 of CM053790.1, forward strand.
ATGGAGGCCTTTTTAGATTTGTAATGAACTATAATGGCTAGAGAATTTAGCTAGTTATGGGTTATATTTTAGATAGCTAAAATATACTCTGATAAAGCTAGTACTATTTTAAGTTAATTATCTAGAAGTAGTGATATATAGATAGCCACATGTTTGGAAATACTTTCTTAAATGACTTGGTGCTAAAGAATTATTTTTCAATATATATCTATCACATTTTTCCATGCTATGAAAGATAACATTTAAAGTGGTTCAATCATAGTTACTTTGTGAGCTATGGTGATCGGTTATGTATAACATCTATTGTTGTTTCTTATTGATGATTCTCATTTATTTTCTTCTAGTTTCAGTTTGAATTTATGGTAAAGTTCAATTTCTTAGTTAAATTCTACTAATTTTTGGAAAGACTATGAGCTTTTCATCCATTAATTTTTTTAGTATGCAATTTATTACCTTGGTACCCAAGAGTACATGAGTGTTCCTTATGCACTTTCTAGAAAAAGTGTGCCTTTGGTTAATTTCATTCTTTGAATTTATTTATAAATCTTTTGTAAAGAGAGTTGTACCTATGAAAATTAGAGGGAAACAAATAACTCAATGTATACCCAACTTTGATGAACTTTATTGGATTTTTTGATCCATGGGCATAGATTGAATTGTTATTATAGTAGGAAAAGGCAATATGTTCACTAACAAATTTTTGGCGACTCTATCAAGGAGAGTCCCTAGAGAAAAAGGACTAAGCCCTTTGAATTAGTAATGAATTACAATGGTCCTACCACACAATGATGTTTTTCCTATTTTGTAGCCTAATATTAGATTTGAAGACACAAAAGAAGATATAATCTCTGATTTAACCTCTACTTCCTTGACAATACACTAGAATAATTAACAATTTTAACAAGCATTGAATGTGATTGAAAGAGAGGAAGAGCATGCCAAACTTTTGAGAGGTGTGCTATAAGTTCAAGAAGTGGTGGTAAATAGACTCGCTTAAGCCCCTACAAGACCTTAAAAATAAAGATAAGAAGTAGACCTGGCTGAAAGAAGGTACATGAGAGGAGAATAAGAAAAGGGCATTTTAGATGAGAATTTTGAACCTTTAAAGAACTTGAGTTTTCTGCCTAATTTTAACGACCCAAAGAAGAAGAAAACTAAATCCTGTAGTAGACCTAGTTCTCCCCCCAAACCTTCCCCTCTCTCACCTTTGGTACAATGTTTACTTCCATTAAAATCTCTATTCCCTTTTCATTTAAACATCTAACCTTTACAATTTGTACTACCAAACATGGCTATCAACCAACCATTGGGGTAGAATATAGGCCCATTGAATCTTGGGGTCAATCCTGCCATGTTGCCCAAGGGTGCAACAAACTTTTTTTTAAAGTTTAGTGGGGATGGAAAAATTTCTATAGAATACCACTTGACTACATTTCATACAACTTGTGGAGTTATAAGTGTTCCTACCTAGTAAATCACTGTCAAGTTGTTTGTTTGAACACTAATCGATGTTGCCACTGATTCATTCAACCATCTACCCCAAAATTCCATAACTAGTTGGGATGACATGAAAATAGTGTTTGAAACCAAATTCAAAACCCCTAACAATGAGTTTTCCTTATTACTTCAGCTCAGTCAATTAAAGAAGGAAATGCACGAACCCATGAGGGAGTTCATAGAAAAATTCAATAAATTGATCTAGAGAATCCCAACTACCTCTAGACCTAATAAAGAAAATAAAAAAATATTATTTGTTAATGTAGTTCCCCCAAATGTGATTTTTTTAAAGATGCAGTTACTGACTTAGTTGTAGCTCAAAGATTGGATATCCAATTAGAATATACATTTATTATCGCTAGTAAATGGAGAAGGGATGTTCAATCCTTTAGGCTTGCTTCTACCTCTGTCCCCATAGACCCTTTCACATAGAGGTTAATGAATGATGTAACTATGTTCAAAAGACAACAAAATAGATCTAACAGTCCTTACCAATCCCCCTATCAAGATGTTAATAGGCATTAACAACACCAAGGTCATGGTAAAGCCCCATCTTTGATAGCTCCTCAGCTAGGGTTGCAAATCAAAGGAGTACTTAAAGAGACTATGGGTTCCTTCTATTTGACTATAGATCATGATGGGTGAACTTGCATAGATTGGTTAAGATGTGTTCAGTTGGCAAAGGATGCTCTTAGTATTAAATCACTAGTTAAAAATGAAAAGGGGGAGAATGAGAATACAAGCACTTGATTTCTTGAGTATGAATCTGACACAGAAAGAGGAGGCAATGCTATTGTGACACTCCAAGATCCTACTTGCACTGTCATGACTAGGAATCAAAAAAATCAAAAGTCCTATCTAGGAACTAACACAACTATTTCAAGTTCTAAAGGAAATGAACACATGCACAATGATACAACAAAGAATGCAGATTTCAAGATATTATCTAGAATAAAATTAGCCATTAGTACATCTACTTTTGATATTGTAGAATTTTGAAAATCCTCTTCCATATCCATCTCTCTAGTGGAATATTTAAGAATGAACACTAAGGAGTTGGATAAGTTAGTCTAATATGTGAAAGGTGGACCTATCACTAATGCCCAATTTTTGGAAATTGTGATCGAAAATCAAATACCTTTGGGGAAACTAGTTTTTGTATCTAAGAAAGGTACTAGGTAGGCCCCTAATGTAGGACTAGCTATTAATGCTATTGAAGGAGAAGTAGAAGAAAGAAATAATAATCCCTTCTATGTGTCTTTGTGGCTAAATGGATAAAAAGTCAACAATTTTATTATAGACTTAGGAGCTTTTGATAATATTATGCCAGCTTTGATGGCTAAAGCTCTTTGCTTGGATCTCACTAAACCCTTCAGACATTGCTATTCCATGGACAAAAATAAAGTCCCCCTCATTGATCAAGTCAAAGATGTACAAGTAATCCTTTATGCTTGCCTAAATAAGAGATCGAGATTGACCATTTTAGTGGTTGATATTCTAGCTAGTTATGGAATGTTACTCAGTAGAACATTCTACAAGGAGATCAGAGGAGAGATCAAGATGGATTGATCTAAGGATTCTATTCTAGTAGGGAAGAAGAGGATTAAACTAGAACTAGAACCAAAGAACAAATAAATTGTGGTGCCTCTGAACAATCCTAATGCCCAAATATTATAAGAAGAATGGTAGTTTGGAAACTACATCATTTTTCATGATGATAAACCTAAGGTAGGGAAAAGGGAAGATTGTAAGGACACCTTGTGGAGTTTAGAATTTGATGGCAGCTACTCTAATTTAGGATCACTTGAGGTGAGAGGTAGTTTTGATCTCTCCCTTGAGAGAAGTGTTTCCTTTTTCTTCTAAGTTGGACTTTCACAATACAAACAACACCACAAAATACGAAGCCTTATTCTTAGGATTGCAAGAAACTAAGGCCAAAGGGATAAAACAATTGAAGGTGAAAGTTGTACTGAAATCATCATAAAATAGATAAGGAATCAATTTTCTATAAAGAATGATAGATTGAGACATTATAGGAACTTAGTTTGGGATGAGATCAAATCTTTTAATGCCTTTTCCATAGAGTTTATACCTCACTCTCAAAATACTAAAGTTGTTTCCTTAGCTGTCTCCACTTCCTTATTATTACCACATCTTGACTTCAAGAGTGATACTTATAGGATTAAAATGATCAATAGACCTAGGGTCCCAAATAATATGAACCATTAGCAAGTTTTTTATAATGATTCACAATTAAAGGATTTTCTTGGATGTGTTGGAAATTTTGTTGACATTTTCTTTGAAGGGTCAGAGAAAGATGGAAAATCAATCAATGAAGATTCATTGGAATCTAAAGAGGTCATTCAGTTAAAATGAAACAAAATCCCAAAAGGTTTAGTTTCTTCAGAGAATTTATTAGGAAGAAAGGATGACAATGCCATATTGAGGGAGAGTGATCATAATAAGGACCTGAATGAGCATGACAAGATAAACATTTGGATGAAGAAAATCCTAGATGGATCTTTATTGGTTGAACCTGCTTAGAAGGAGAGAAAGATGGCTTGATGAAATTGCTCATCAAAAATGAAGATGTTTTCACCTGGCACTATGAGGACTTGAAGAATTTCAAAAAAGGAGAGTTTAGGCATCACATACCCCTAAAAGCTAGAACAACCACCTTCAGGAAAAAACTTAGAAATTATAACCCCAAGATGTCTTGTTGTTCATGTTTTTGCCCTATGACTTCACAAAGATATCTTGCTATGGGTTACTAGTTTGAGTCTCCAAATAAGGGTTTCATCATGGCGATCTTATTTTAACCCTAGGAAAAAGCCCTACTCTAAGTATCTTTGGTGCCCTACTTTTTCTAGGCTTTTATTAGTGTTTCATACAAAAAGCCCACACCATCAAATCTTTCTAAGATCTACAATAGTCACTATGTTGCATTGAAGAATTCTGGTTGCTTTTTCTTTAGTGACATAGTGACCAAATTTGTTGTTATCCCTGGGGCATAGCTAAAATTTAATTTAAACTCTTCATGTTTCACCCAAAACTTTCAAAATTCTCTAAACTCAATGGAGGTCACTATGTTTGTGATTGAAAAATGGTAGAATCTCACCGGTAGTGACATAGTGCCTTCCCACAAAATGAACCATGGCCAGACCAGAAGTAGATTATGGTGTCAGGACTTAGCATGCCATTAATAAGCCATGCCAACATGGAAGGTTGTCAAAGGTGTTAGATGCAATAATTGGAGCCTAAGTTAAGACTTTTTGTTTCTTCCTTCATGATGATGGTTTTCTGAAAGATAATGGAAGTTGCTATGTCGTGACTAGAAAACTTATCATTCTAGCTAGTAGCGACAGAGCTTCTTCCCAGTAAAGTGAAAGGTGGTGAGATTAATATATGTCAGGTGCCATAACAAATTGTTCTTTATCATTAATGTACCACATAATTCTCACAAAATTTCAAAAGTAATCAATCCAATATTAGTGGTAAGAATGTGCATCTCCTTTTATACCAAAAAATTTCAAATGATTTAGAGGTCACTATGTCATCACTGAATAAATTATCATTTTGGTTGGTAGAGACATAATGCGTTCTCAATAAATCAAAACATGGTGGGAATGGAAAAGGAAGTAGCTCTAGAAAGATAATAAATACTAATATTTTACCAGCATGTCAAGGTGATATCTTATTATATATTATGTGGATTACATGGATTCACACTCAGGAAGAGGGTCGATGAATAGTTAGAACCATTAGATCAAAGTGCATCAATGATTGTTGCCAAGTCGCTATGAAGAGTTGCCTAATCTGTATCCCATGTGACATGGAGACCAAAGGAAAGAACACATGGGCCCACCATAGCTTAGGTAAGATGATTGCAAGTTTCTCACCATAAGATTTAAATTGCATCAAATAGTAGGCACTAAGTCGTTATGAGAAATTGTTTGATTTTTAATGGTAGTAACATGGTGACCAAAGGAAGAAATGGAGGGACCCACCATAATCACATTAAAGCACTACTAAAATGCACATCATTAGATTATAATGAATCAATGATGGTCATTATGTCACATAAGGAAATTGCTCACTGTGTAGGCACAGTGACATAGCAAGAAGATGACACATATCTACAAGTGCTAGTGGGTCCAAGCCAAGTTGCCAGTAGTTAAAAGAGGTTTACAGATAGAGAGCTTATTGGATTGACTTCTAACTTGGCAAGTAGAAAATGAGTCATCCTTGATTTTATCCCTCAATCATTAGATTTTTGTAATCAGTAGTGTGTTTTTAAAAAATAGAAGATGTTTCCACCATGTTCCCCTTACAGTTCATTTATGAAGATTGAAAGCTCCTCATCTGAACCAGGAATAGAATATATTATAGATATTTTGCTAATTCTTCTCCATGAAAACAAATCTTTAGACTTCCAGAGAGCTTAGAGCCATTGAGAAATGATTCTTGGCAATTAAAACATGAAGAAATTTCCACTAATCATGGTGTGTTGCAAAATTACAATCACAGAATGGTGACGAGCAAGTAAGTTTCTCAGTCCACAATATATTAAGTTTTCTAGTATTGTCCAATCTTAGTCATCATGCCTCCAAATAAAGTTTTCTTGGGTCAGGTAGATTATTTATCCAAAAACATACATTATGATCTCCTTGAGTTATTGCCTAAGTCCACAAGTGAATCTGCTCAAGTGAATAAATTAACCTCTCTAAACCCCAGACTCAAGATTGCCAATGGACTATATGATAAGGGAAATTGGTTTAGAGATGCCAAAACTTCTCAAACAGGGCTTTTCCTTTTCAAAAAATGGTTCTCAGAAAGGAAATTATTTTCTCCTTGTGGAATAATTTAGAAATTTGACTTGGGAAAACTAGTGGTTCCTAGTGTTTTTATGGATTATGACTTATTAGTGGCTATTGCCAACAATTATGAACCAATAATTAGAGTAGTGAGAAGGTTGGATGGTAAATGTCTGAGAACAATAAGCCTTGAGGGAATTTCAGAAGTTTTTGGTCTTGAGCCACTTTCAAATTATCATATACCAATTAACCTACAAGAATTGGAAAAAGAAAATCAATCAAAAAAGGATAAGATCATGCAGGGCACATTGATGTATATTGTGGCTCAAATTTATTCTTTCCATGTTGATATTATTTTTTATTTTACCTCCTATTTAGCAAAAGAAATCCATACAATCTTGCTTGAAATTGCCAAGTGCAAGGTAGAAAAAACTTTTGGTCACTACTCATTGCTGATGCATATGTTCTTTTTTAAAGGTGTGACATATTTTGGGAAAGAAATGGTTTTGAGTAGAGAACATGAGGGAGAAACTCTACCAATTCAATTATGGAGTGCAGATATGACTTGGGATGAAAAAAAGGCTTGTTTTGTTGGGTTTGATAGGTACTTTGCCTCAAAGCTAGGGTGCCTCTTATTAAGGGACAATCCTAGAGTTCCTAGGGCACTAATAAATTTTATCAAGCCCATGGATAATCTTATTGGTCTGAAACTATCACATAACTAGGGAGATATTATACCATACCCTATCTTAACTACTTTTAGAGTTTATGGTTTCTGAGAGACTCCTCCTGTATTTCCCTACTAGGTGCCTCTAAAAGTAGGGATAGCTAAGATTTTGTGGTATCTGGGAGTATTGGAGGAAACTTATTTGGATAGAAGAAGTAGAGGCTCAATTTTCCCAACTTTTACTATAGCCCACCATTTTTGTAATTAAAAAAGGTGGTTGGTTATTTTTATACAAGTTTTTGGACCAATATAAGATGGTTATGTCTCATGCCCATTTTTGTGATACTGAGGGATTTTATGATTTGATTTTTAGAATTAGGATTAAGTTTGGTTTGATAAAGCATAAGCCCTATTTTCCTAAGGATATAATTATGAATGAGTTCTCTTTGTAGGAGCAAGAGACTAAGAAGGAGAAGTGGAGTGTTTTTTCTAGAGTTTTGGAATTTATTTATTGTTTTGACAAAGATTATGAGCCTCTTGATAATGCAAAAATAAAGGTAGATGAAATAAATAATTTTATTCTTATCTTTCCTAAAATAATGGAAACAATGAATGAGAAGAAACATTTTTTTATCAATAATTATCTAGACAAAGCCAAAGAGGTCATGAGGAGATTGGCATTCACTCCCAATGTTGGAACAAGACCATTGATTGTCCATAAAGACCTCATTCTGATATAATTTAGAACAAAAGGATCTTTGTCGATAAACAGAAATAGATAGAAACATCTACTAGTGTATCCTTAGAGGAAAGATATGATGAGCCTTCACCTAAAAGGCAGAAGATAATAAGGGAACAAGTACCTTAGGTTGAAGCTTATTCACCTACGCAGTCCCCATTACAAATTGGAGATGAACAACTCACTTGGGAGCAGATAGAGAAAATGGGATCCCAAGGGGAAATATTCATCACACAGGCTAATTTGGAAGAAGGAAATCTGTAGGAACCTCCAATGCCTAGCTTAGAATTGATAGTAGCAGACTACAAAGGAAAGGACCTAGATCTTGTAATTAAACAAGCTAGCCATGAATTTTTATCTAATGACAATTTTATTAGAACAAGAGCCTTTTACCAACTTTTGTGGAGATAAAATATGGAAAAATATGAGGAAAGGTGCAAGAAGCTAAGAATAGAGCATCCAAAAATGGAGGATGTAGCTTTACAAAATCAAATAAAAGATGAAATGATGCAAGAATTCCAAAATATAACCACTGAAGAAAGGAGATAGATGGTAAAATCATCCAGTATTCTACTACTGCCCAATTGGGATATAGTAGATGCCTTAGTTTTTAATTTTGTTTTAGGAAAGTTAAATATAGAAGATCAAGAGAATAAAAAAATTAAAGGTGCCAAATTCAGTGAGGACTAGATTGCATTAGTCATTTGGTTAGTAAGGAAAGGATCTAGAACTAGATCCTCTCATCTTGATAATATTGGATTGATATGTAACCTAATTGTGAAAGTAGTGGAAGATACTACCAATGTAGAAGTTGCACATTTGGGAAAGGAAGTATCTGGTTTGAATTTGGTCATAGTTAAAAGAGAAGAAAAGGAAATGTTTGAATTACAAAATAAATATGAAAAGTTTCTGGAAGCCTACAATAAAGAAGTTCAAAAGAGAATTGAACTTGAGAATAAGTTGATGGGATTGTCTACTAGGCCAAGGATCACATACCCTCGAGGGCCCACTAGTAAAGCCTTTTAAATCCACTCCCCTTATTGAGATTCTCAATACACCACAAAGGCCCTAGTATTATATAGCTAAAGATTTTGAAGAAGGGAAAAGAAAATTGTGGGACTTACATGTAGAGTTAAATGTGTAGTATGAGGATAAACTAAGAAAGGCTCTCATGTATTTGGTTAATAAAATTGAATAGCCATTTTTTTATGATCAGTTGGGAAAGGTAACAAACATATGCAAGGAAATAAAAGCAAGTGATGAAACTTTGAAACCCATTGTCAATAAGTGGAGCAAGAGAAGAAAAGAGGTCACTTTGTTCTGTTATTCTACTATAAGATCTTCACATGACCATATTGAATAAACTTATGATGTTGCTAATGATCTTTTAGAATTTGATGATAAAAGAGTTGAGTTGTAGAGAAGAATTGTTAGTTACTTGGATAAGTATAGAAGTGAAAATTTTAATTTATTCTCATTTGCTTTGGATAAGAAGAATAGATTGAAAAGAAAGGATGAATGGGCCAAAGAATTAGATGACTTGTTTTGTTTGAGAATAAATAGAGTCATTAATGAAAAAGGACATGCATGGTGGGCAACCACAATAGAAAAAATTGGGAAGGTCCAATTATTCTTTGATTCTTTAAAACAAGATTTTGTTAGAATTGACAAAGTCGATTATTATGTAATCAAGAAGAAAAGTGATATTCTATAGCTTAACTAGCCAAATGACACACTTTTTCACAAGTGGATGGAAGATATTGTTTTTGATGAGTAGTAGGAAGAAGTTGAAAGTGATGATGATGAGATGGATCAAGATGAAATATAGATCATTGATGCACCTTCAAGAGATCAGAGGAAAGAAGAAAACAAAGAAGGGAAACCATCTCAAGTGGAAAGCATTGTGGGCCAAATGGATGATGTGGCAAAAACAAACCTAGATATAACTATCACCTTGACAGTACATGATGAGGCAAGTGGAAATGCCTGAGTTGAGGTAAATTTGTAGGAATTAGAGCTTGACACATCATTGACAAACTTGATGGCTACATATTCTAAGGATTCAGAATTAAAAAAGGCCAATCATGGAATTTGTAGCATTTGAAAATGTAACAAAAGGTAGGCCCATCAAAGGGAATACTCTGGTATAAAGTTGTTATTTGACACACAATTTTGTCTTTTTGTGATAGTTTTAAAATGTAAATATCTTTTGTCAAAAGGATAGCTGTCAGTTCTCTATGCCTTAAACTTGTTACATCTCACATTATATAAGAGAGATTCTAGGGTTAGAGAAAGGGTTCAAATTATTGTCTTTCTAAGTTTTTGCTAAGGTTGTTCGGTCCAAAATTTCTTGACGTATACTTTGTGATATGTTTTCTCTGTAATTTTATGAAAATAAATCAACTTTATAGGATTTAGATGTTTTTTCTTGAGTCATTTTGAGTCATATTCAACTGTATACAATTTTTCAAAATGGAATGAATATAAAGATTAATTGTCCCCACATCTTTTCTGACTAAATCTTGCCTCCATTTTCATTATTTGGTTATCTTGAAATTGTATCAACAAGTCTTGGTCAATTGAATGCAACTATAACAAATTATATGCCAATTTACTATTGCTTTTAATTCAAAGAATTAAGTAAATGCTTCAGTAAAATTGATAGGATAGCCCTGGTAATAGGAGGGATGTTTATACGAATGAGTTTTAGTAAGAATTGTTGATAACATTGATTGTAATGCAATCAATCAGATCTCTGAATTAAATAGACTCTAAATCCCAATAGATAAGGCACTGATCTGAATATGAAATCAATTTTGTTTTACTTTTCAAAGAGTTATCAATGCTTGTCAACACTTGTTTATACTTAACTTCTGAGTTGTAGTTAGTTGTTGTGACTAGAATTATGTATAAACCTAAGAAGAATGGTGACCATATATGACTTTAAGGGATGTATGTTATTGTAGAATGTCCTGGAATGAACTAAATCTATGTATTGTCTTATTTTGAGAATCTTCCATCCCTTAGGTATACGTGCTTTGGTTTTGCATAGCCTAAAGAGTAGAAAATTAGTCATGATTTTGTTGAAGTTAGATCTAAATAAGAAGTGCATATAGATTGTCAATGGGAAGTAGTTGATCCTTAGATTTTTTGAGTTTCATTATCATGGTATTAAGTATTTTTTTGCTTAATAGTTGAAAAAAACCAACAAAATGGCAACTCTGTTGGGGAAGACAAGTTTAACAAATGTGTGAGAAGTACTACAATATCTTTGGTTATGTTGTGTATGTGTGTATCAAATAATTTTTCAGTACTGCTTATGGTTATAATGGGCCTATTTTAGTGAAAAAACTTGAGAATTTAAAAAGAGAGAGAGAGAGATAACCCTAGTGCCCTAAGTGTACATTAATGTACACAATCTATTTGAAGTGTCTTATCTATCAAGCAATAGTTGCAATCTTGTGTCCTTGGTGATTGGTTCCTCTATGTGTCAGATATTTTTATATTATCTTGTGTCCTTCCTTTAAAGTTAGAAGCTATTTTATTATTACTTTTCCCTAGAACATGGTGGTGACTCAGTCAAGGTTTTGAAGCTACTGCTTGTTTAATAAATGATACCCTCAAATGGATGACAAAAGAAAAAATATAGGAGCCTATACTAGAGACAATCATAATGTACCAATGTATACCAATTTACCTCAAGGTGGTAGGAAGAACTTGAATAAGAAAAAGAAAGATCCAAATCCTACCTAGAAACCAAGAGGTGGTGTATCAATCAATTCTAAATACCAACTAGTGGTAGGAAGAGAATCCTCTTCACTCAACTCTTAATCAAAAACCACAAGGCTCTTAGGAGGAATATTTAGTACCCCATTACAAGATGAAAGAGTCTATCAGGACCAGAATATGTCACTAGTAGGAAATGCATCACCTAGGCTAGAGTTGATAGCTGAGATGAACCATAGGCTAGGATATAAGAATGCATTTGAATATTCTTTCAATCCTAGAGTAGTTCCATACATGGAAACTAATCTTATAGATATGGATGATCCTACTAATTTAGAAGCCACTTTTGTAGATCCTAAAGAAGTACAATCAAAGATAGGAGTTTTGAAGAAGTGGGTTGCTAAGGAAGAAGCCAAGCATGCTCATTTAGAGAAAGAAAGAGAGCAAGCCACCCTAAATGCCATTGTTGAAAGAGATAACTTACTTAGAAGGATGGCTGCCTTAAAGGAGAAAAAAAATAATTTAGAAGAAAGGAATTCAGTCCTACATGCTAATGTTTTTGGAGACATAAATAATTTGAGAACCAAATTTCAAGAATAAGAAAAGCTTCTAAGCCAAAGACAAGAACCTATTATTTCCCAAGTTCAACCCTACAAGCTTGTCCAAAATGACCAGGTAGAACCTACTATCAAGAAAATAGATAAAGGAAAAAGTAAGGCTATAGGAATCCAAATAAATGAGCCCCAAGCATTAGCAAGTAAATCTATAAACCCTCATGTGTCAAAGTTAGATCTAGATCTGGATAAGGCCAAGAAGGAGAAGGAAGATCTTGCTAAAGAGCTTGAGAAGGTTGAAAATGAAGCTCTAACTACAGAAACTGGGAGAAAAATTTAGTTCATAAAGTCCAATTCTACCTTAGCTTCATAGCCAAAGTTATCTTCCCCAGCTAAATTTTTTTTACCTACTTGTGGACCAATAATTTCAAATCAGGGTATGTCTTAGTCTACCCCTACTTCATCAACCACTATTAATACTCAGATCCTTATTGTACAAACTCAACAATCTTAGATTATTTTTCTTAACCAAGCCAATGTAGCAAGCACCTCAAATTTTACTATTTTTTAGAAGAAGCCCATCTACGTGGAAAAATATAGCCAGGTGTCATTTTTAGGCATTCTTGGTTCTCCACACCCTATATCTTTTGGCTTAAGAGATAAATTTGTCAAGTTCTCTGGAAATAATGTTGTTACTGGTGAAGAGCATTTAAGAATTTTCATAGAGATGCTAAATGAATTTGAAGTTGAACATGAGGATGTGGTAATGAAGTTGTTTGTTCACTCACTAATTGAGGATGCAAGGGATTGATTCAGAAGATTACCTGATGACAACATTAGTTCATGGAGTGATCTAGAAAAATTATTTAAAGAACAATATGGAGACAATACTAATGTTGGATTTATGTTGAATGATTTCAATAATATCAAGAAAAACCCTAATGAATCTACATTTGATTTCAATGTAAGGTTTCAAAACATTTGTATAAGTTGTTCCAAGTTATGATATTGAATGGGGATGTGTGTCTTACAACATATTTTAATTCTTTTGATAGCAAGATGGCTTACTAGTTGAGGGATAAAGATCTTAACACTTTGAGGGATGATTATAAGATTGTAGTGAATATCAAAAATAATATAAAAGAATCTAGTAAGCTTGGGAGGAGAGATGATCCAAAGTTGTTCAATCCCAAGAATAACAACAAAAAGGAAGTTGATAAAATTCTTGTAGGTAAGAAACTTGGAGAACCCACAATAGGTCAGGTATTGGACTTGTTGAAAAAGATGAACGCAATGACTTTCAATACACATAAGCTTAATGTTGGTGAGAAAGCCCCAATGAATAACAACAATTTCAATAGACAACCTAGAATGCAAAACTATCCTTATACCACTCAATGGAAGGATTGTAAACCAATTCCTAACCAGACCCAAAATGTGAAGGATAAGGGTACACTAGATCCTCTACAAAGAAGCTCTACTAATATGAAAGATGATGTACCATAGTGCATCATATGTCAATCACCTCACTTTTAAGATTATTATGCAATTGCTCAGTCATTTGCTTCAGGTCAAAATGCACAAAACTAGGAGGAAGAAGAAGAAAAGAGGCATGATGATGTAAGTTGTAATATGGTGAGCATGTCTGAGACTGTGTAGATTCAGATTTGGAAGAACCTGAAAGTGATCTTGCAAATAAGAGAGTTGTTTACTAGTTACATCATCAACAAGTGTTCTGAAGTAATGAAGGTTATGATGAAGATCAAGTATGTGTTACATCTTCTAAAGTTGGCCATGTAAACTTGAGAATGCCCTCTAAGGAGGAGATTGATAGGATCACTCTAGAAATGATTTCTCAACTTCATAGCAATTACAACTTGAGAAACTAAATAGTCATTAATGAAGCTAGAAAACCCTTTGGTATATTCATCAAGGATATTACACATAAGATGAAGGATGACAATAAGAAGATCAATATAGATATTGCTAAGATTAAAGAAAACAATACCAAGAAGTGGGAACCTAAGAAGAAGGTTCAATTCCAAACAAATGAGATAGAAAAAGCAATAGCATAAGAAAAGAAATTAGGATCTGATACTGTCAAGAAAATGATAGTACATATTGTTCAAAATATTTCCACTCCAAGTATTCTTGTAAAGCTTACTAAACTTGAACCTATTGATATGATAGCTATTTTGTCACAAATAATTGCTAAGGTGCCTTTATCTGAACTATTTAGAATTGAAGAGCATAAGACTAGAGCCTTTTCATGGTTGGGAGGGATAAGAAATATTAGCAATGTTGTAGAACAAAGTGTCATACAACAAACCCCAGTGGTACTAGAGAATAGTGGTATTATATCTCAAATTCCCCAAATGTTTTTGGATGATTCATCACTAGCATATATAGAAGATATTGACCCTTTCTTTCTCAGCCTGATTATGAAAGAAAAAAACATTAAAAAATTGCATGATATATTCAGGAGCCTCTAATACCATATTGCCCTTTAAAGTTATGGAAGCTTTCAGTTTGAAAGTAGATACTAAGAAAGGTAGATGTAGAGGTATGGATGCTAGAGAAGTCTGAGTCATATGTACTATCAATTCTTTACCATTCAAACTAGCTGCATATCCTAAGGTAGAATTGACCATGTTAATCTTTGTAGTTGATATTCCTCCACATTATGGAATGTTGCTCTCTAGAAAATGGAGTGCTGCTATGGGAGGTAGCCTACAATGTGACCTATCTTACACAACTTTTCACATAGGAATAAAGCTATTAAAGTAGATAGAGAGCCAAGGGTTAGTTACATTCTTGGGGGAAGAAATTGATAATGATTCCACTTGTTTCTTGGACAATGGTGTGAATGCATTTAGAGATGAGCTGATTATTCAAGAAGTTGAGAAGTTTCCTACTGTGATTGAGCATGAAGTTGAATGTTGTATGGATTCACCAGTATTGTGGACAATGTATTTTGATGGGTCTAGCTCTAAGCAAGGCTCAAGGGTGGGGGTGGTTTTTTTTTCTCTTGAAAAGAATACTTTTAGATATTCCTTCACCTTAAATTTCTCATGCACCAACAATATAGTAGAATATGAAGCTCTTCTATTAGGATTGAAAGTTGCCACCCACCATGGAATTAAGAAGTTGCATGTCATAGGTGATTCTAAATTGGTTATCCCACAAATAAGGGAAACCTATGCCTCTAAAAATAAAAGATTGAAACAATATAGAAATTTTGTCTAGGATTATATTGAACTCTTTGATGCATTCAATATTTCATGGAGAGATAGGAGTTAGAATAAGATGGCTAACCTATTGAAAAATGTAGCAATTAAGCCTAAAGATGTATCATTCAAAGGAATTTCATAGATTGAGTTTCAAAATAGGCCTTCAATACCTGATAGTATTGAACATTGGCAAGTCTTTAAAGATGATAAAGTCATTGCAAATTTATTATTGAATGAAGATAAGTACCATGGTTAGGAATTGGACTATAGTGATTTGATTGAAACCATAGATCGTAAGGAAACAATTTTTGGTCAAGAGGTCATACAAATGAAGACTAATAAAGTACCTAAAGGCTTGGTTGTTCTATAGAATATGTTTGATAACCAAGATAGGGTAAAGCCTAGAGCTAAAGATCATAAACCTCAAAAGATGGAAGAGATAAACTTAGGGACTTCTGAGATTCCAAAGAAAGTTTATATTGGTCAAAAATTTTCAACTAAAATTAGAAAACCTTTGATTGACCCACTGAGAAAATATAGACATGTTTTTGCATGGTCTTATGAGGACCTCAAGGCATACAAAGAAGACCTCTTTCAACATGTTATACCATTGAAAGATAATGTAAAACCTTTTAGGCAGAAACAAAGGCTAGTAAATCCTACCTTAGCACCTAAAATGCAAGAAGAGATGATGAAGCTAAGGGATAGAGGGATAATTAAACCTATTAGACATTCTACTTGGGGCTCAAATCTAGTGCCTATTAGAAAAAAGAATGGAGGTATCAAACTATGTGTAGATTTCAAAAACCTAAAAATTTCTTCTCTAAAGGATAATTATGGGTTGCCACACATGGAGGCTATGTTGCAATAGGTAATTGGCTCTGAGTTGATGTCTATGATGGATGGATTCTTAGGGTACAATCAAGTCCTTGTGAAAGAAAATGAACAATTTAAGACAAAATTTACAACTCCATGGGGAACTTATGTGTATGTGAGGATGCCATTTGGGTTGATCAATGTTGGTGCAACTTTTCAAAGGGCTATGGATGTAGCTTTCCATGATTACATCAATAAGTTTATGTTAGTCTACCGAGATGACCTTACAATTTATTCCAAGAAGGCTAAAGACCAATGTAGATACTTGGAGAAGATTTTTATCAAGGCTTTGGAATATGGAGTATCCTTAAATCCAAAAAAATGTACATTTGGGGTGATAGAAGGAAGATTACTAGGACATATAGTGTCAAAAGATGGTGTAAAGATAGATCTTAAGAGAGTGGTAGCCATTGATAAGGTGCCTAAGCCAAAAAATGTGAAGGGAATACAATCTTTCTTTGGGAAAGTTAACTTTCTCAGGAGGTTTGTTACAAACTTTTCTGAAATTAGTAGATCAATTTCTATAATGCTCAAGAAAGGAGCTACTATAAATTGGGATGGTGAACCCTCACAAGCTTTTTAGGATATTAAAATTTCCATAAAGAATGCTCCAGTACTTAGGACTCTAGATTATACAAAACCTATGCACATATTTTCCTTTGCATCCTTCCATACTGTAGCTGTAGTCTTATTATAGAAGAATGAGGAAGGATATGAACAACCCATTGCATTTTTTAGTAAATAATTACAGCCTACTAAGTTGAAATATGAAATAAATGAAAAAAAAGCATATGCCTTGGTGAAAGACATTAAATCTTTTAGGTGTTATTTGGTAGGTGCTATTGTTATTGCATTTGTACCTAGTGTAGCTATCAAGGACATATTTTCTCAGTAGGAGGTATTAGGTAGGATATGCATATGGATCAATAGAATCCAAGAATTTAACATTGAAATTCAAATCACAAAATTAGTAAGAGGTCAAGGATTAGCTAAGCTTATGGCTCAATCCAACTTAGATGCTGATTAGATCAATATAGTAATGGATTATTTAAGGTCAAACTTATGTGACATGGAGAATTATGAATGGTATACTAATTTCATTCATTATTTACAACATATGGAAGCCCCTTCTCATTTTTTTGAAAATTAAAAAGGAAGCACCAAGTTACAAGCCATCAGATATGTTATTGTCCAGAACAAATTATGGTGTAGAAATTTTGAAGGAGTGCTACTAAAATGTGTTGATCAAGAAAAATTGAAAGAAGTGTTGAGTGAAATGCATTATGGAGTCTATGGAGGACATTATATGGCCAAGACCACTGCACACAAAGTGATGAGAGCTAGATTTTGTGGCCCTCCCTCTTCAAGGATGCTCAGATGATGGTCAAAAAATGTGATGTCTGTCAGAGATTTGTAGGTACATTGAAATTTTTAGGAAACACTCCATTAAAACTAATGGAAGTTCAAGCACCATTTCAAAAATGGGGAATGGATTTCATAGGAGAAATCTCTCCTAATTCTAGTACTAGTTATTCATGGATATTGGTTGCTACTGATTACTTCACAAAATGGGTAGAGGCAATTCCTACAAGAAATGTAACTAGCAAGATTGTCAATAATTTTTTGCTAAATGACATCATTTCAAGGTTTGGTTTTCCTCAAAGGATTGTGAGAAATAATGCAGTGTGTTTCAGATCTGAGGAATTCATAAAATTTTGTGATAAGTATGGGATTACAAGATCAACATCTTCTCCATATCATCTACAAGGAAATGGACATGCTAAATCCACTAATAAAAGCTTGTTGAAAGTAATAAAAAGGACATTGGATGATAATAAGAAAGCCTAGGATTCTAAATTTTAGTTAGCAATACGGGCTGATAGGGTGACTATGAAAAAGGCTATAGGAGTAGCACCCATTCATATTGTGTATGGAATCTAGGAAAGAATGCCTCAAAACAACCTAGTGTGACTCTATAATTACATCCAAATGTATGATGAAGACATTACTAATGACATTCAAGAAAGGTTGGATGAGCTAGTAGGATTGACTGAGACCAAAAAAGAAGTAGCTGTCAAGAATCAAAAGTTGAAACTACAAGTTAAGACACTTTATGATAGAATAACAATGAGTAAGAAATTTGAATTTGAAGATCTAGTCCTCATGTGGAATGTCAGCATTGAGGATAAGGGAAAACATGGAAAATTTGATCCTATATGGTTGGGCCCTTATTTAATTGAAGCTTTGTGGGGAGAGGATTCCTATTTGCTAAAAGATCTACCAGGTAACATTCTTGAGCTACTAGTTCATGGACAATTCTTGAAGAGGTATTTTTGCTAAAATACTTTTTTCTCCATGAATAATAGTTTTTAGGGTTTATGTGTATTTTTATATCCTTTGTGTCTATGTGTAGTCCTTGTATATTCTTTTCTTGGTGTTGTTTCTCTCTCAAGAGTTGTCAAAGTAGAGAGACATTCAAGTTTGAGGTTTGCTTCTCCCAGGGATTATGAGCTCTCATATGAATATTGCATATTCATTGTCCCTAGATAGAGCCACTATTGGTCATGTTTTTGCCCTATGTCTTCACAAAGATATCTTGCTATGGGTTATTGGTTTGAGTCTGCAAATTAGGATTTGGTCATGGAAATATTATTTTAACCCTAAGAAAAAGCACTACTCTAAGTATCTTTGGTGTCCTCTATGTCATATGATCATCATTGCATAGTTAAGCGCAAATTTATTTTTAAATGGTCTTATTTTTTAGGAAATTTTTCTAGGCTTTATCAACATTTCATAAAAAATTCCCACACCATCAGACCTTTCTAAGATCTGTGTTAGTCACTATGTCACGTTGAAGGATTCTATTTTCTTTGTCTTTAGCAACATAGTGACCAAATTTGTTGTTACTCTCGAGACCTAGCTAACATTTAATGTAAACTTTTCATGTTTCACCCAACACAATCAAAATTCTCTAAACTCAATGGAGGTTGCTATGTTGTGATCAGAAAATAGTAGAATCTCACTGGTAGCAACATAGCGCCTTCCCACAAAATGAACCATGGCGAGAGTAGAAGCAAATTACAGTGTTGGGACATAGCATGCCATTAATAAGCTATGCCAACATGGAAGGTTTTCATAGGTTTCAAATGTAGTAACTCGAGCCTGAGTGAAGACTTGCCATTTCTTCCTTCACGATGATAGTTTTCTAAAAGATAATGGAAGTTCTTATGTTGCGACTGAAAAACTTATCATTTTGGCTGGTAGCAACATAGCGCCTTCCCAATAAAGTGAAAGGCATTGAGATTAATGTATGTCAAGTGCCATAAAAAAAAATTCTTTATCATTAATGAACCATGTAATTCTCATAGAATGTCAGAAGTAGTCAATACAATATCAGTGGTAAGAACGTACATCTCCTTTTCTACCAAAAATTTTCAAATGACTCAAAGGTCGCTATGTCACAACCAGAAAACTTATCATTTTGGTCGGTAGTGATGTAGTGCCTTCCTAATAAATCAAAACATGGTGGGAACAAAAAAAGAGGTGGTGCTAGAAAGATAATGAATACTAATTTTTTCCAGCATGTCAAGGTGATATCTTGTCATATATTATGTGGATTACATAGATTCACACTCAAGAAGAAGGCAGATGAACAGTTAGAATCATTAGATCAAAGTGCATCAACTCCTATCACTAAGTCACTATGAAGAGTTTCTCGATATTTATCCCATGTGACATGGCAACCAAAGGAAAGAACACATGGGCCCACCATAGCTTAAGTAATAATATTGCAAGTTCCTCACTATAAGATTTAAATTGCATCTATAGTAGGCACTAAGTTGTTATGAGAAATTGTTTGATTTTTAATGGTAGCAACATTGCAACCAAAGAAAGTAATGGAGGGACCCACTATAATCATGTTAAAGCACTGGCGAAATGCACATCATTAGATTATACTAAATTGACAATGGTCACTATGTCACATAAGAAAATTGTTCATTGTTTAGGCACAATGACATAGCAAGAAGATGACACATGTCTGCAAGTGCTAGTGGGTCCAATCCAAGTTGCCAATAGTAAAAAGAGGCTTATTCAGAGAGAGCTTATTGGATTGACTTCCAAGCTTGATTTTATCCTTGGATTGTCATATTTTTGCAATCAACGGTGTGTTTTTAAAAAATAGAAGGTGTTTCCACCCTGTTCTCCTTACAGTTCATTTATGAAGATTGAAAGCTCCTCATGTGAACTAGGGAAAAAATATATTGCTAAGATTTTGTTAATTCTTCTCCATGCAAACAATTCTTTAGATTTCTAGAGAGCTTAGAGCCATTGAGAAATTGTGCTTGGTGATTAAAACAAGAATAAATTTACATTAATCACAGCATGTTGCCGAATTATAGTTACAAAATGGTGTCGAGCAAGTTTCTCAGTCCACTATATATTAAGCTTTCTAGTATTTTGTAATCTTAATCATGCCTCCAAAGAAAATTTTCTCGGGTAAGGTAGATTATTTATCCAAAAAAATACATGATGATCTCCTTCAGTTATTGCCTAAGTCCACAAATGAATCTGCTCAAGTGAAAAATTTAACCTCTCTGAACCCTAGACTCAAGATTGCAGATGGACTATATGGTAAGGGAAATTGCATTAGAGATGCCAAAATTTCTCAAACAGGACTTTTCCTGTAATGCCCCGCCAAGGGATCCAAAGAATTAACCTAGAGTTTCACTAAGTTTGGTACCATTTTTTTTTAATCATGAAAGTAAAAACCATTTACATCATACATATGATAACGGAAGTAATAGCAACAATTCAAATGAAAGTAAACATAAACATACATAACTGGTTACATTCTTTAAGGATCCCTTAATGTTGAATCACATCTAAATTAACTATTAATGAATTCATCTAATACAAAATCCACATGAAATAATAATGAAAAGTCCAATTTTCATTGATTACATTTCCAAATGCTCAATCATCCACTGTACATGTCACAGGGTATAATAGGCTTAAAAGAATATACATGTGTGAAATAAAGTATATCATCATTCTAAATCTAATCCATGATGCAAATGCAATAAAATAAAGGTAATCACATGATACATCATCATAGAAGATAACCATTTATCACAAACACAATTAACTAAGTGCACGGTTCCTCCCAACTATAAATAGCATTATTAGACCATCGTGGGTCCTAGCCATCCCTCTGTGCATAACATCCCAAATCACCGAAGAGATCATCAGTATTAACATAGTAGGAATGTCACTCCTAATCATACTACATCATATGTAGAAAAGGAATCTAACATGCAAAGTAAAGCATAAGATAAGTAAACAACATCATCTATCATATGCTAATCATCAATGTAAGGATATGTGTCCATCATCATAAAGAATGCATCAGCCATGGTGTCTTCAAATGAGTTTCAAATGATAAGAGTGATGAAGCACTACCACCTGACCGCATGGTCCCTAAGTGGTCCACTCCCACCACGTTGAGGAGATAATCTCAAGTACCAAACAAGTTTTCAAATCACATAGAATAAATACTCTCTAAGTCCAGGAATCCTAAAAGTATACTAACTCAGGGTTCCAATCACAAACCGACATCTAATCCCAGAGGCACACAAAGATATGTAGGAAACCTACTATGCAAGTGAGAAAGTGTCATCACACAGATCACACTAGAGTTACCCTGGTAGTCTCCTAGTAGACCACGGCCCCCTAGTGATCCCTGTGTGGCGACTAGTATCCTCTCATACAAATGAGGCATACTACGAAATGCAAGGTCGCAACCAGGCATTCTCTCTAATCCCATCCTAGTCTGTACTAGCACTCGAGGCATGGGCGAGAATAATTTTTTTATCTTTTTAGGTTCATTAAGTCAGTATTAGGTGTGAATGTTTTCACTTATTAAGACAACTTACAGTGAGTTACCCTGGTAGCCACTTAGGGCCCCAGCCCCCATTGCAAGCCACTTCCTGACACTACAAGTAGATAACCTACCCAAAGCTCATGGTATCATAAATCACAAATCACAAAAATATAATTCACAATATAAACATCAAATCTCCATGAGCAACTGAAAAGCATCCATAGATAATCATGACTAGAATAGTTCTTTATTAGAAAGTGAAGGTATCCTTGATAATCACAATAATAATTGGTTCTTAATAAGGAACCAAAAATATCTCAAATAATACTGATCGAAGACTCCAAAATGGTTGAGTCAAAACATGTCACAACATGACATCATCAAGATCAAATAACAATTTAATTCCATCAAATGACTGGAAAGTAACCCAATCATAATTGATTGATGACTCAAAATGGTTAAGTCAAATGTCT